>OY735279.1:1618790-2179271 GCA_963457715.1 Argyresthia albistria | reverse complement strand
ATTTAGTGGCGTCGGGCGGTGGACCCTAGACGGCGAGCGTGTGAGAGGCCCGCTTATGCCTCTCAATATTTGATAAGATCATAATTTGTTTCACACAAACTGCACAAATATCGTATGACAACACTATTTCCTTAGACTTAGGTAGAAATACATAAAATTGTATTTTTAGGGCCCTCACATATTTTAAAAGTGGTACGGGGGAGTTTCTTGCCCTTCTTTGCTCCATCCCTAAGCCCACAACTTCCGAACGGGCGGTAGTATACAAAAATATTAATATTATATTGACTAAGCAATCTGTATGATTTTATGGTCAATAAAAAAATGACTTTAGTTTATGTAGTCTATTGATTTGTAAGTAATAATTATATGTATTGTACACATGGGTCTACTCCTGCTCAGCAATCCACCTGTCTCATCCCTATTTGGTTTGCTGGAAGAGATATCTTATTAGAGATAAGCTCGCCTTTGTACACGTTTTCTATGTTTTTTACTGTCCTATGTAACTGTTTGTGTGCAATAAAGAAATTATGAAATTATGACTTTGACTGACTAAATTGTTGGTTGCAGCCGCGTGGCGCGCGAGCGGCAACTAGCGGCGGCGACGCCCGGCACCAGCCACCAGAGGGAGCCGCCGCGCGGCATCGAGGGTGCACAGGTAAGACTAATAAACGTTGGTTGCAGCCGCGTGGCGCGCGAGCGGCAACTAGCGGCGGCGACGCCCGGCACCAGCCACCAGAGGGAGCCGCCGCGCGGCATCGAGGGTGCACAGGTAAGACTAATAAACGTTGGTTGCAGCCGCGTGGCGCGCGAGCGGCAACTAGCGGCGGCGACGCCCGGCACCAGCCACCAGAGGGAGCCGCCGCGCGGCATCGAGGGTGCACAGGTAAGACTAATAAACGTTGGTTGCAGCCGCGTGGCGCGCGAGCGGCAACTAGCGGCGGCGACGCCCGGCACCAGCCACCAGAGGGAGCCGCCGCGCGGCATCGAGGGTGCACAGGTAAGACTAATAAACGTTGGTTGCAGCCGCGTGGCGCGCGAGCGGCAACTAGCGGCGGCGACGCCCGGCACCAGCCACCAGAGGGAGCCGCCGCGCGGCATCGAGGGTGCACAGGTAAGACTAATAAACGTTGGTTGCAGCCGCGTGGCGCGCGAGCGGCAACTAGCGGCGGCGACGCCCGGCACCAGCCACCAGAGGGAGCCGCCGCGCGGCATCGAGGGTGCACAGGTAAGACTAATAAACGTTGGTTGCAGCCGCGTGGCGCGCGAGCGACAACTAGCGGCGGCGACGCCCGGCACCAGCCACCAGAGGGAGCCGCCGCGCGGCATCGAGGGTGCACAGGTAAGACTAATAAACGTTGGTTGCAGCCGCGTGGCGCGCGAGCGGCAACTAGCGGCGGCGACGCCCGGCACCAGCCACCAGAGGGAGCCGCCGCGCGGCATCGAGGGTGCACAGGTAAGACTAATAAACGTTGGTTGCAGCCGCGTGGCGCGCGAGCGGCAACTAGCGGCGGCGACGCCCGGCACCAGCCACCAGAGGGAGCCGCCGCGCGGCATCGAGGGTGCACAGGTAAGACTAATAAACGTTGGTTGCAGCCGCGTGGCGCGCGAGCGGCAACTAGCGGCGGCGACGCCCGGCACCAGCCACCAGAGGGAGCCGCCGCGCGGCATCGAGGGTGCACAGGTAAGACTAATAAACGTTGGTTGCAGCCGCGTGGCGCGCGAGCGGCAACTAGCGGCGGCGACGCCCGGCACCAGCCACCAGAGGGAGCCGCCGCGCGGCATCGAGGGTGCACAGGTAAGACTAATAAACGTTGGTTGCAGCCGCGTGGCGCGCGAGCGGCAACTAGCGGCGGCGACGCCCGGCACCAGCCACCAGAGGGAGCCGCCGCGCGGCATCGAGGGTGCACAGGTAAGACTAATAAACGTTGGTTGCAGCCGCGTGGCGCGCGAGCGACAACTAGCGGCGGCGACGCCCGGCACCAGCCACCAGAGGGAGCCGCCGCGCGGCATCGAGGGTGCACAGGTAAGACTAATAAACGTTGGTTGCAGCCGCGTGGCGCGCGAGCGACAACTAGCGGCGGCGACGCCCGGCACCAGCCACCAGAGGGAGCCGCCGCGCGGCATCGAGGGTGCACAGGTAAGACTAATAAACGTTGGTTGCAGCCGCGTGGCGCGCGAGCGGCAACTAGCGGCGGCGACGCCCGGCACCAGCCACCAGAGGGAGCCGCCGCGCGGCATCGAGGGTGCACAGGTAAGACTAATAAACGTTGGTTGCAGCCGCGTGGCGCGCGAGCGGCAACTAGCGGCGGCGACGCCCGGCACCAGCCACCAGAGGGAGCCGCCGCGCGGCATCGAGGGTGCACAGGTAAGACTAATAAACGTTGGTTGCAGCCGCGTGGCGCGCGAGCGGCAACTAGCGGCGGCGACGCCCGGCACCAGCCACCAGAGGGAGCCGCCGCGCGGCATCGAGGGTGCACAGGTAAGACTAATAAACGTTGGTTGCAGCCGCGTGGCGCGCGAGCGGCAACTAGCGGCGGCGACGCCCGGCACCAGCCACCAGAGGGAGCCGCCGCGCGGCATCGAGGGTGCACAGGTAAGACTAATAAACGTTGGTTGCAGCCGCGTGGCGCGCGAGCGGCAACTAGCGGCGGCGACGCCCGGCACCAGCCACCAGAGGGAGCCGCCGCGCGGCATCGAGGGTGCACAGGTAAGACTAATAAACGTTGGTTGCAGCCGCGTGGCGCGCGAGCGGCAACTAGCGGCGGCGACGCCCGGCACCAGCCACCAGAGGGAGCCGCCGCGCGGCATCGAGGGTGCACAGGTAAGACTAATAAACGTTGGTTGCAGCCGCGTGGCGCGCGAGCGGCAACTAGCGGCGGCGACGCCCGGCACCAGCCACCAGAGGGAGCCGCCGCGCGGCATCGAGGGTGCACAGGTAAGACTAATAAACGTTGGTTGCAGCCGCGTGGCGCGCGAGCGGCAACTAGCGGCGGCGACGCCCGGCACCAGCCACCAGAGGGAGCCGCCGCGCGGCATCGAGGGTGCACAGGTAAGACTAATAAACGTTGGTTGCAGCCGCGTGGCGCGCGAGCGGCAACTAGCGGCGGCGACGCCCGGCACCAGCCACCAGAGGGAGCCGCCGCGCGGCATCGAGGGTGCACAGGTAAGACTAATAAACGTTGGTTGCAGCCGCGTGGCGCGCGAGCGGCAACTAGCGGCGGCGACGCCCGGCACCAGCCACCAGAGGGAGCCGCCGCGCGGCATCGAGGGTGCACAGGTAAGACTAATAAACGTCCGCGCCGAGGGGCACAGGCCTTTACCCGGATACGAGTAAGATTGAGCCATACTCCGCCACGCTGGCTCAGTGCGGGCTGGTGGAGGGGTGTCGGGCTAGTGGTCAAGTCGTCTGACAGAAGTTATCAAGCTGCCCTACTAAGCCTCCGCTGTCCGTCGGTCTGTGGTTTGTTGTTTTCAGTGCTTAGGTTTTGTTGTACGATGGTACGGAACCCTTCGAGTGCGAATACCACCCGCACTTTTTTAACCGACTTCACAAAAGGAGGCTTACAATTCGTCGGGACACACATCCACACATGCTCACGCACACACACCCTCACACACACTTCACACCTCCCCCTCCCTCTTAACTTCTAGATAATCTCTTAAAACTTTTATTAAAATGTATGAACGGTATTTGAAAAATGTTAAAATGTAATGTTAGTATAATAAGAGCCCCTAATTGGCCTAGGTATAAGTTACTTATTGTGCTGTACATTTTTTATATTGTGCTGTGGGCTCAGTTCCCAAATAAACAAACAAATAAACAGATATTTTTATGTATGTGCCCCGATTGCGCCTAGGCGGATAAACGGATTCGGATTTTTTTAATTTTTTTATTTGAGAGGGTTTACTTTCCCATTGGTACCATAGACACCAGGTCAGGATCTGATGATGGGTGGGATCCTGGGGAAATCTTCAAATATTATAGGCAGACCCGTAGTGATTTTTGTGTTTTTCGAAATAACTCGTGCATTTACTCATGGTAAGCATAATATTGTGATGCGGAACTGCTGATGAAGACCACACATGGCCACCAGAACTGCTCAATACTAGGTACAAATACAATCTACTATGCGTGGCTGACGGGCAACGCATAGCCTAAACCGGTGGACCTAGAGTCATGAAACTTTGTACAGGGGTTCCTTATGTAGCGTAGGGTAGCACTGAGATGGGCTTTGACGAAATTAATTCCCCAACGGGGGGAAATAGGGGGTTACAGTTTGTATTAAATAGTCTCAATAATGATCAAAAATAGGCAGGTGGTGACTCGCCGTCCACTAATTGGGCCCCCCATTCAGCCGACGAAAAATGTCGGCAAGGGGCAACAAAAGTGTGAACGGCTAAGGGTGGAGAGGCGAAACTGGACTTTAAACGACGATATTATTATTATTTCAGGAGGTGGAGATATTCGTCGGCAGGACCGCCAAGCCCTCGAAGGTGGCGCCGAAAGGAGACTGCAAGAGCTCGCCGACCTCCGAAGCCACCCTGTACGGCAACAGAACTGAACAGAGCTGATCAGACCACACCCTGTATGAAAACCGCTGATTCCATAGCCACACCCACGGAACACAAAAAACTGTTTTGTGTACCGTGGCCACACCCGTATTCTAGAGCTGCGTCCAAATATGTTCTTTTATCCGTTCGGTATCAGCGTCGGAGATGTTCGGACATGAGTAAGTGACGTCTCGGAGCGTCGGAGATGTTCGGACATGAGTAAGTGACGTCTCGGAGCGTCGGAGATGTTCGGACATGAGTAAGTGACGTCTCGGAGCGTCAGAGATGTTCGGACGAGTAAGTGACGTCTCGGAGCTCGGAGCGTCAGAGATGTTCGGACATGCGTAAGTGACGTCTCGGAGCGTCGGAGATGTTCGGGCATGTGTAAGTGACGTCTCGGAGCGTCAGATATGTTCGGACATGAGTAAGTGACGTCTCGGAGCGTCGGAGATGTTCGGACATGAGTAAGTGACGTCTCGGAGCGTCGGACCGCCGCTCCAAATACCCCGAAATTGCTGCGGCGGCGACGCTCCGAGCTCCGAAGTGTCACTTACCCTCGGACATGTTCACCGTTACTGTACGTCGATTCTGTAAAACTAGAACAACAACTCGCATCTCCCATCGCTATCACTCTCACTTAGCATTTGTTTTGCACTTTGAATCGTGTTGAAGTACGAAGGGGGGAATCACCTACTGAATGCCACTTCTTACTTCATCTCATACATCTAAATCATGATAAAAATCGTAGAATCGTGTTCAATCAACTTGGGTGTTATCGAATCATCAATTCAACTTTTTACTTTTATTCCTGGTATTTCAAAATGGCTTATGGAATGTCGTAATCAAATTATTGTATAGACTGAGAAGAACTTTTATCTTTCTTTTTGTAGATATTTTAGTGGATAATCAAATAGAGTAGAGCCTGCATTGTGGTGTCCTTTCTGTTATTTTCATCGGGTGTTTATTTTTGCATGGCAACTTATTTATTCGCTGAAAGGAGTCTTATTGTGTATTAACCCTTCGATCGGACGATCTTTTAACTTCAATATCGATGCCGATGATGTCAGGACAGTCAAGGGCTTACACAATTTACGGCCAATTTTTCAATCCTCAAATAGCTTTATCTTAAGAATTTTATGTTTCACGGACACATGAAAAATAAACTTATGTGTTTATATGAGAGTTGAAAAATCGATCCTTAGTGATAGGCTTAAAAATCTACAAACTACACATTAGAAACATGTTCGCACTGAAAAAAATGTATAGAACTTTCTGGTAAATCATGAGTTTATTATATTGTATGCAAGTTGTGTATAGTGTTACGTAGGGTACCATTAAAAGAGACATCATGTTATAAATGTATAGATGGGTCATTACCCTCGGGTTATATCCCAATAATCTGGGTAATTACCCGGTAATTCCTCTGAATTACCGGGTTGTAACTCACCTGAGGGTTATCTAAGTATTTTCGCATATAGTAGCTAGAATTAAACCATCGCTTTAAACTAATCACGAAGTAGCTAACATTTTTGTTCACTCAAATTTTAATGCTCAATAGTTTTAGTCTGCGACAATAACAAAAAAAACATTAATGTAACAAAATTATGCCCAGATTCTAAAAGCTCTAAGTAACAGTTATCATCCGGCATTTAAAATGAAATAAAAACATATTCACTTATCTACTATAAACAGGCACTATACTCTGGCCGCTTACAGAATGCGATCCCGACACATGTGTATGTCCCTGTCGGTCCCGCGCTACTTTTCACTCTATCTCACTCGCCCTAGGGAGCACTTATCCAGTGGAGAGCGCATAGACACATTTTCCTTTGAAACACAACTCACCAATTTACCGGCGCGGGGGACGAGGTAAGAGAGCTGTGATTGGTCAGCCGCTGCGAAACTGTCTGGCGGGCCGTCATCGTACACAGGTTGCGTATGCGAACGGTTGTTGAATACAAACAAACGTTTGCACGCATTCCGCCGCAGGCGCAGTCAATTGGATATATAGTCTCTGACTCCCAAAGGGAATTGCATCCCAAACTGACATGTGTTAGGATCGCATTCTCTCAGCGGCTAGACTATAAGCCTTTTTGAACTTTAGTAGCCTATAGAATCGGGTTATTTTTACAAAAATAAAAATACCTAATTGTTTTGAAATATAGAACAAAATTCACGTGTATCTAGCTAGATTTAACATATTATTACGTTAGCATATTTAAGAACGGGTAATATCTGGATGAAACTCACCAAAATTATATTAATTCTAAGATTGGTATAGATTTAAACATTCAAGAAGGATATCCTCTAAAAATGTATGTCAATTTCGGTAGTCATCATGGACAGGAAAACTTATACTGAAATGAAACTGTTTTCCAATAAATGGTAAACAGAAATAGATTTTTTCACGAAAATTACAAAATCTATGATGTTACGAAGTGTCTTGTTGTTACGTTTTTGTACGGTGAATGTGTTTTTGTATGAATTGTTGTGTTTTTTGTCATTATATTGTGAATAGTGAAACACTCGCTTGCCTAAGGTCATAAGGTGTTTGTCGCATGAATTTAGATTTTATAATTGTGAATTTGTCTTAAAAGTCTATCGAGGTGTGCAATACCGAAAATTCTTGAGATATGAACTGAAATTATGAGTTGTGATTTGTCTTTGTAAACATTTGTCTGTCGAACGAAAAGGGAATTAATTTCGATAAATTTCTAAAATAAACTGAGAGCAATTTTTTACACTATTACAGTAAAAACTACTTATTATATTACATACCGTTATAATCAGATATTACAGAAAAAATAATCGCTAATTGTGGTAAGCGCGAATCTCAAACGGCTGGGCCGATTTGGATGAACTTTTTTTAAACTATTCGTTGAAATCGTTAGCAAGGTTCTTACGGAGAGAAAAATAAATAAAAACGTAACCGGAGTCAGCCCAAAAATATAAATTTGTATTGTTCTGTCGCGTCGTCGGCTGAAATCTGAAATTTATATGAAAATCTGCTGTTCCCACTTATGATAAGTTCATCAAATTATGTACAAACACATCTATATTTAATTTATATCGGCACTTTTATTTTAAGTTAACTGCATTTTATCTGTCGACCTAAGTTTTCGCGTATGTATTGTATTTACTAAACATTTCAAATATCCTGCTGTATTGTAAATTGAAATAAAGTCAAGTGACGTAAAATATCCTTGTGATTTATTTACAATCTTCACACCTCAACAGACCGGCCTTACAACACTTGATGATGAGTGACATATACATCACCCCCCATAAACTACTGATTTATATTAATCTATTAATTGTTTATATCTTTTTGTCTATGCATATTACGTACTTAGTCTAATCAACACCGTCAAAACAACACACTCAGTTACACAGGTTCCGACAGAATACCAGCGCTTCAGGTCCTCCTGTAGCATAATGCTGAGCCGGAGCCGTTTCACCGTCGTCGCCGTATACAACCAGCACACTATAGGTACTAATATTAAAGTATCTGTGCTATACTACTTATGTTTCATAATATTTTTTTTACATCACAAAAAAATAAGTAGCACTCACTATTGTTGTTGTCCATGTTTTCCTATTTTTGTCTATGTATGTTCTATGTGTTATATATTGTGACGATTGAATAAACACATAAGTATTCTATTCTAGGTATTAAAAATACACTTTAAAATTTGTGATTTTATTGTAAAATTGAAAACTTATTGTACTTAAATGATTATACATAAAATACTACTTCAATACTAGTCATATAAGTTCTATTGTTAAATCACTTACAACTAGCTAAAAGAAAAGCTTTGTGATTCGCAGAAAATTGGGTTGGCTCCAGTGTCCAGCAGTGACAGTTTGTTTACCCTCTTTGTTTCTTTTTGGGCAAACCCTTCTCCCACTTTGAATGGGTAATTTTCCCTTTCTTGTGCTTTTTATTCTTATGCTCTTGGTCAGTCTTTTCGTTTGGTTGACTATCCACGTCGTTAGAATTTTGAAGGTTTTGTTTCAGTTTGTTGGCGTGCTTTCTCCCAACTAGATGATGTTTTAAGTTACCAACACCAGGATACACATTACAAATGTCACAATAGGGTTCATTATTATGAGTTTCTTTGATGACCCCTTCATCAATATCTTTTGAAACTATAATTTCAGTGTTTTTATGCGTCAACAGTGTTTTTGCAGATGAGCCTTCAACAATATTAATATTGAAGTATTTATTGAGATCGGGAGTTGCATAACCAAATTGTTTCAGAGGAATATTAATTGGCACAGATTTGTTAAGATTTTCAAAATTTTCTTTGTCGTCATCAACTACGTCTCCAGCTTTGTAATCTATTTCATTATGATTTATTTCCTGAACTTGTTCTTGGGTTATAGATGGAAGCGAGTGGACTGCATCATTATCATCACTATGTTTATTGCTATCTGTTCTAATTCTGGATTCGCATTCTGATGTCAATTGGTAATTTTCTTCATAATCTAATCTTCCACTTATGACTGGTGCACAAATATCTTCTTGATTATAAATGGAAAAGTATTCATACGTCACAGTAAATATTAAGCAACTTACAAATATCACTGCGCCTATGACTTTGTATAGGAAGGATATCTTTGTAACAACTCTATCATTTTCTTTTATTACTTCAATATCTCTAATCTCTGCCAGTATTTCATCAACAATTTTATCTTTACAGTCTTCATCAACAATATCTACTGACAAATCTCTCAGCTCATAGTTTATCAAAATTTTACTATTCTCATAAAGATTGATGAACTCTGTGATTAATGATTCTTTCTCCATTGCCAACTGGTGCTCATATGTTGATACGTGAAGAGTGAGTGACATCCCTGATTCTATTTCAGAGTTGCATAAGTTGCAGTATAATCTGGAAGATATCTTCACATCCGCTTTAGATTTGTTTAATGTACTAGCCTTATATTGTTGTAGACGGTTTGAACCTATTTTTGCTAGCTTCAACCTTTTTGAATGCCAGTCACTTTTCAGGTGATTTTGTACAAAGCAATTTTTCACATCAATCTGGCAAATTGGACAATGTGTTGTGCCATTGTCAGATATGCGCAAATCTGAGAAGGGAAATTGTTGTTATGAGAATACTGGGTGACCATATTTTACTATACTAGTATATTTCCATAAGGGGTGGCAGAGCAAACTTTCACATTTACACATACCTACATAGCTACAATACACAAACAAACCCAATGAGACACCAAATAAACGGACTGATTGTTCTTACACCAGTTGGACAAAAGCCCCTCAGACCACAGATCACAACAATAAACTACAGTAGAACAAGTATTCAACAGTTGAACCACGGGTACAGTCACATTCCCGTGGTAAAACTAGTGGGACATAGCGGTAGGACCGCTGATCGGGGGTGGAATTGAGACCCCAGGCTAAAGAATACTTACTACTTCTGTAAGAAATTGAGTTTCCAGAAATGCAGTCTTCAATATCATTACAGTCTTTTCTCTCAGCGTGCACTTCAATTTCACAATACTCTGTGTTATAGTCAGGATGTATCAACGAGTATTGTTTATCTTGCTCACACCCCAGACTCCAGATAGCACTGTCTCTCCTGGCATACTTGCTGTTGCAGCAGTTTATCGGCAAAAACCTTAAGTCTAGGTCGTCCAAACTCAGCTGGTATGTCACTTTGTCATCCATAGATAAAACATGGCTAAGAGATGACATGTTCTTAGTTGTAGTTTACTGGATGCTGAAAATGAAAACATTGTGAGGAAACCTTCATTACTCCATAGCTGCAGTGATAGGCTAGCCCTCTGTCACCCAAAATGGATGGAAGAAATGAATAAGAAATTGTATGGAAGTCTATGAATACCCACAATGAAATCCCTCCCATCAGTTTGACCACTTTACATTGCCATGGACTGACCTTAAACTTAAAACACCACCCCTCATTATTGTCAGCTGCGGTTAAACATTTATGGACATCAATATAAATGTACTTAGCTGTAAAATGACGACATTACTGCGCTCTTCAGCGTTCTAGGGAGGTGCGAGGTTAACTTTAAGGAATTGCACGTTGTAATAAAGTGAGTGTTAGTTTTAGCAAGATGCCCCATCCTGTGTCTAAGTTTGTATGCGAAACATCACAAACCTAACAAGCCATGTTTACAATCATTTGCTGGTGATGAAAAACAATTTCGTGTTGATGAATCTACAGAACGCCCGCGGCATCGGCAGCGGCCTGCTTCAACGAGCAACAGGACATCATCACTTTGATAAGATAACGTTAGCACGAAGCGGGATAGGTAGTTGCACAGATAAATAATATAATGGATAGATAGAGCACAGGCACCGATTGATATGCGTTTTAAAATGCACTTGCTTGCATTGCACTGATTACCAACAAATTAACAAAGAAAGGATGAAAGTGACAGTCAGACAGACACTCAAATCACCTGAGTGGAGGGGTGTGTGAGTGAGGGGTAGTGTTGGTTGTCAACACGTTGTTTGGAAACTTGGATACCAATCAAATTATATTTAGGGGTAAGTAATATTTTCTGTTTTGGTTATCATCAAACAACTAAGATCTCAGTAAATAAATTGATGAATTAGGCATGAACTTAGCTTTGAGTACCTAATAATTATTACTCAAAGGCACTTAGTAAGCAAAGTAAAATAATTTATTAAATCTCGATTAAAACTAAGGTTAAGTAAGTATGTAACATAACATAACTTTATTTTACATTAGTTTCAGAACAGAAAGTATAGTTTTTGGTGGGGAAGTACCGAGCATCACCTTCATTCACCGTCCGTCAGGTTGGCAACGAATAAACCAGTGTTGCTAGCTTAAAAAAAAATATGTTACCCGAAAGTTGGGGAAAAAATATCTTATAGTGAGTGCAACTGCAATGGCTTCGGCCAGAGAACGCGCGGTGACTTGTGCGCGACGATGACGACGGCGGCGGCGGTGGGCGTGGGCGCGCTTTTAAGGCCCCCATACAGAGTCACTGAGAGGAAAGTCCTAGTGCACAAAGATAAAAATAAAAATACTCCTAACGTAAGATAATGGATATCTAAAGTTCAGCGTTTTCGTCGCGCCAATGTCACTGCGCGGTCATTGTGTACCTGAATAGGGCCCCAGGTATTCTCGAATATGCGTGATGGAGGGCAAGCCTATCGCTCCAGAAACACCTTAAAGGGTTAGTATAGGCGCCAATGACGTAGAACCAGGTAAACAATGCGTTTGATTACTTTTGTTATCAGTTGGCTTAAAAGATTATCTTATTTCCTACTTCAGATCGATAACTAGTTTATTCTGATTATAAATTGTGGGCGTGATTTAAGTATACAAGGTGTAAATGAATTAACGCAAATTGAGAAACTGCTTTATTAGGGACATCATTCTGAGCAACTTTCATTATGAAACCGATTTGATCGGAGCAACTTTATTTTTCACTTCCCAGTACAGTTTGGTTGGCCTGAATGAGTCAGCTGATTTGTACGGAGAAGTGAAAAATAAAGTTGCTCTGATCAAATCGGTTTCATAATGAAAGTTGATCAGAATGATGTCCCTAACAAAGTAGTTTCTCATTTTGCGTTAATTCCTTTACACCTTGTATATTTAAAATTTAAATAAAAAATGCCCCGGGCCTCTCTAAGACTGATTAGTTAGATTATGAGTTATGAGTTAAGCACAAGTCAACTCTACGTTCACATTCAGCTAGTCGACCTAAGGGGTCTGTTCGAGTCACGTTTAGAATACTTCAAGAATTGAAGCGCCTACTTACGAAGTTTATCGCATTACCATTACTGGGAAGTGTTGGTCATCTAAAGGAATTTTATCATAACGTAGTACTCTGAATGTCGTTAGTCATCATCATCAACGACATTCAATAATCAAGGATAATTTTATCAAAGCCGAGTATTATCAAGAATGGGGAATTTATGATAGACATACTGTACTTTAATAACATAAACATAAAGTAAGCTTTCCCGGAAGTGAGGTAGGCAGGGACTAAAGAACTTCACTTGCTACGATCAAGTAATATATTTTATCTACTCTCATGTCATAAAGTTCGAACTCTAGTGGGATACTATTAAAAACCCACTCGTTTTTAATACCCCTCATTATGCAACAGCTTAATACTACTATTATACCACTCCCTCCTTAGAAAGCTACTTTAACTCCCTACGGTCGTGATTCAGTCGTTATAATCCTTCACTTCCCAAGTAACACAAAGCTGCACTATATAATTCCACATAAGGTCCACATCGGTTGTTTGAGCAATTTAAAAGCATTATTAATGTTCACTCGTAGTCCAATAGCTGCATAATAAATAACGTGACCCAATATAATGCATTATGCTCTACTGCGATTCTATTTGGCGCTACACAGACGCCACAGATTCACTGATATGCAGCGTTTAGTATTGTTGTACGCTATCAGCTGCAAAACTGAATTTGTGTGGACACAAATAGTGCAGTTTTCTGAATAAGGGTTCACGTGTGGACACAAATACTGCACTTTTCTGAATTATGGTCCACAGGTGGACTTTTAAAACACTTGCATCTTAAGAGAGAACATGTGAACCTTTGTAATGCAAGCAATCACGATGTGAAGCTTATTAACAAAGATATAATGCTGTATGCTGCTTAAGCGTACACTTTTACGCCATTAGACAGCTGATACAGTATACTCGTATATCAGCATTACTAAAGGCCACAATCGTACCACGTGTGACCTTTTAAGCAGTGACTTAACAGCGCACTGCTATTAATCTGTACACTCGTGCCCGTCAATTCAGACCTGGGCTGCTTTATTTACCACAAGTGCTTCCCTATGCAACTTAATGCTTCATTAGAAGCCACGGGTGGACATATTTAGAGCACTTAGCATTAAATTAAAGTTTAAACTGACCACTCGTTTATCCGCCATTATAAAAGTACTTGAAGCGTATTATTGTAAATGTTTAGCTTTTATCCTTATTGGTTTGTTTTAGAAAACATCGGGTTGGCGTGAATAATGTATAAAAAAAAAATATCAACAGTTTACAACTTAAAATTATCAAGTAAAAAATATATTTACTTGTAATTGCATGTTTTATTTCACTTTTTTTCACGTATTTGTGGATATTATGAGGGCCCGTGAAAATTTTGACCCAAATATGTATGATATTTCACAATAAAGTTACATTCCCGATAAAATGTTACACATCATAGCAGTAACTCAAAGTATTACTTACCTTAGAACTTATTATTTATCCTCAAAATGGCAACCGCAATGTAATCTTTTCTTTGTATCACGGAGTAACACTTCACCCTACTACAAATATTGAAAGGTATGCAAAAACATACCACAAATCAGTCCACAATTTCCCTGATAAGTTACTTTTAGCTTCTGTAAAGTATATTTGATGTCCACACTTATCCTTAGAGCTGCATATCAACTATTATAAGTACCACGTGGCTTGTTAGGCAGTCAATATGCAGCCCTTGTAGGACCTGTTACCTTTAATAATGCTAATAAAATGCTATTAAAATGCAATTATGCAGCTATGTGCTGCCAAATTTGTGCCCAAATCAGAGTTATATCAGCTGCATATTAGGATATAAAGCTGATATGCAGCTACTTTCGGCAGCTAATGAGTCCAAGGTGTACTGTTAAAATGCTGTTAGGCAGAACCTTTGTGTTACTTGGGTTGCTCGCGATTCATTAAAAATTAAAATAAAAACCGTCCTTTATTCACTAGTTGCATTACAACTAATCTGTAGCTATTATTCATATTTGTATTCGTTTATTGCACTCCATTATTACAAATTATATACCTGCTTACTTAGAATCCGTAATTTTTTGCCTCTTCACTGTGTAAAAAGAAACTCCCACAGATTAAAAAAAAACTTTGGAAGGGTTGGCTTAGAGATTAGAAAAAATGCATTAAGTATTATCAATTTATATTAAACATAAACAAAAACATTTACATACAGGCACATACATTGCCTCTGGCCCCACACTAGGATACCCTGTGTCGTGGGAACTAGAAACAGCGACATTACACACATGTAAACATCCAAGACCTGGGGTTTTTTTTTTGTCCCCAGCCGGGATTCGAACCCGGCACCTCTCGCATGGTAGGCAGATGCACAACCGCTACGCCACAGAGGTCGTCTAAATGCCATTGGAAACTATATGAAAAAAGTTTTTATTCATATTCATATTCATTTTATTTGTAAGTAAACATAACACACACATTTTATCTAATAGTTGTTTTTTACTTAAAAAGAGTTATTCCAGTAGTTCTACAAGGAACGCTGGTATGGTTGTTATGTGTAAAAATCGATACCTAATCAAAATATCTAAAAAAATCTGGGTGCACGGCAGTGCACCACCAAGTCGAGCAAGCACAGCCGTACCATCCTTTTCTCGAAGCAATTCAGGCCATATTCGACCCCCCTAAAACTTCGTTGTGGATAAAACAAGAAGCCTGATTTTTCTGTTACTAATTAGGCCTTATATCAACACGATATATTAAATTTTTTATTCAATTTGAACCAGTAGTTTAAGAATTGTAACATGTCAAAGTTTCCTCATTTTGTCACTGACTGACTGACCGATCATCAAAACTCCCAGGCACTTCTAGCAGACATAGAACCTTCAAATTTGGGATATAAATAGTAATTAGTATTCTTATCAAGGGAAAACTTAAACATTTCAAGCTTATTGTATAGTTTTCCAGAAAACCCATCTGCATCAATAACTTTGTAATCTTATATAAAATGTATAGGATTACAAAGTTACATTTGCAGTTTATGAATCATTGAATGCCCCTAGGAAAATATGCCTTTACAAACAAGATTCTATAAACATATTATGTAATACATACATAATATCACGCCTGTTTCCTAGAAGAGGGATACGTACATCCACCAGGGACCACCACTTACCACGGTCCAGGCATACATCCCTCGTTTCCTTTGGTTACCATTATGCTTAAATTATATATTACTAGCTGACCCGGCAAACGCTGTTTTGCCATATAAATAATTATAACACTTAGGGGTATGAAAAATAGATGTTAGCCGATTCTCAGACTACGAAGACAAACACTGTGACACGAGAATTTTATATACAGGGTGTAACAAAAAGGGTTTAACTCCCGAATGTATGTGGTTACTATGGGACCAACTTGATCAGAGCAACAGCAAAAGCTAACATCTAGTGAGTTTATAAAAGCAAGATTAATGTCAAAGCATTCCCAATTTCGTCTTAATCAACAATATTTATTTTTTCTACTTAATGATGCTAACATTCGACAAATTAATTCTGGTATTTTCTATAAAATGAATTGTGTTAACCAAAAACAGAAAATTACAGCTGAACAGTATTTCGAAATGCTCAATAAGGAAGAGTTAGAAGGTGACATAACGGCAATATTTGGTAGGTTACGTAATACAGAACAGTTTTGGAGAAAGCCGAGGAATGATGTCAACTGTATGACTCAGCACTACGGTCCTGCAACCTGGTGGTACCAAATTTTAAAAAGTAGAACTTTACAAAAAGAAGTGAGATCCCATCAAAAACATCCTGTAAAAAATACCAAGTCTCGCAGCTCTGTGATTCTACCGTAAAAAGTTGTGAGATCCATGTTATACCAAGTCGGTTAACTGATTTAGTCCCTACTTAAGGGGCCTTCTGTCTTAAGTTAATACGTAAGATATTTTCATATCTATATTCAAATCTTTTACTTTTTAAATAAAAATATCGACTTGGCCATCGCATGAAGGCACAATGTATCTTCGAAATCATATCTACATTATATTAGGTTGTTTAGAGTATAATTGCGTTCTACACGATTAAAACTTGGTTCCAAAACTAATATATGTATACCTTTAACAAGCGGCAACAATAGAAAATGGAAGACTAGTGCAACAAAATTACTAATGCTCTAGTTATTTTCAGTCCATTAAATTCCAGTACCTTTCACTTCTTTATGCATTCGGAAGGAATTTGATGAAAAACCAGGTTTCTGGCTCTTAGTTCTGTGTGATAGATAACGTATTTGTATATATTTATTACACGATACATGACAGGACATAAAAACAGAAATAACATGTACCAAGGTCAGCTTATCTCTAAATAGAGATTTCTTCCAGCAGACCCTGGTTGTAAAGGACTAAACAAACTAAGCATGCGATGGCCAAGTCGATATTTTTATTTAAAAAGTAAAAGATTTGAATATAGATATGAAAATATCTTACGTATTAACTTAAGACAGAAGGCCCCTTAAGTAGGGACTAAATCAGTTAACCGACTTGGTATAACATGGATCTCACAACTTTTTACGGTAGAATCACAGAGCTGCGAGACTTGGTATTTTTTACAGGATGTTTTTGATGGGATTGTGTTTAACATTTTAGATATCATCAGAGCGGTTCTTGTGTAATTTGCAAAAAACACACTTTTTTGCACTTTTTGTGCGGACGTAAGTGTCGCGCTGCAGTTTACGCCATTATATACTTTATTTTATAATTTTTCTTTTATGATTTGTGAAAATTGCCACCACCACAAACCCAGTTGCTTATTTTAGTGTTACCAGGCGCCTACCCATGGTCGCCGCCAGGATTACTTTCAGAGGGGTGCATGTGCATTTACACATACCTCTTTTTTGGGGGAGGGTCAAGAGTCGAGTAACGAGTACCTACCTACCTAGGAAGAACTCATGTGGGCAGAAAAACATAGCTAGCAAGTCGAGTAACGAGTTCCACGGAAGTACGTGTAAGTGCACCCCCTCCCGGCACCCATGCACCTACCCATACCATAGTAGCAGCTAACCCTGAGTCCCCCAAAACAATTTTTAAATTAAAGCAAATGACTATCTTTAACCTACGAGATTCTTGCCAAAAAAAAAAAACAAACCCGTCTCAAAGTTAGCTGTTTCTGGTTCACACGACACAGGGTATCCTAGTGTGGGGCCAGAAGCAATGTATGTGCCTGTATGGAAATATTTATGTTTTAAAAACTCAGGGTAGATAAGTGCTAAGACTTAGACGTTCTGGAGCATAATCTTGCCAAAATAATATGTTTACTGGGTTATAGACATTTTTACTTATTGACATTTGTAAATATCGTCATTTCTATATCTCGGCATAAATAGCCTTCGACCATTTTTTAATTTTATAAATTCGACATTTTTATACGTAGTCATTTTTCCTGATAGACCTAGTCGCCTAAAGGGTGCCATTAGCTAGAATCTTGAGTTTACCAGAGTTTAGCATTCACGTTGCAGCTGTGACTCTACACTGACTCTAACACCCGGTTCCCGAGACGCTGATCAAAGGTTACGGTTAATTAACAGAGCAATCAACTAATTTCTCAATCAGATGCCACTATTTTGAATTTGTACCATTCATCATCAGCGTCCGGAAACCGGGGGAATAAACCGGATGTCAACTATACATTGTGAGGCCGAATATGGAGTGATTTTGGGTTTTTTCTGCACACAAACATATTACAAGTCATTACAATATTATAGTAAAATAGACTGCGCGTGTAAAGATGCAAAGTAAGCATTATGTACTAGACTAGTGCAGTGGTTGTTAACCTTTTTGCAATAAGAACGATTTGATTAAGAAAGAAATAAAAGAAAAATAATAATTTATTGTTCAAAATAACAGGGTTTACATAATTAAGGTCCCTGCCTCCCAAAGCAGGAAAAACCTGTATCATGGGAGACAGTTACTTCCCAGAGGGTACATATTTTATTTTGATTGTTCGTGTTAGGTCATACACAAAAGCTTTCCAATGATTTTTTGGCTTGCGGTGAAGGTGGAATTAACGCTTGATGGCAGGTTCGTTGCGTTACTTTGCACATACCTAGCGCCTCCATTGTACCTACATTCTCCATTTTACGTTGTATTCTTTTTGTGTGCAATAAAGAATAAAGGTCCTTTGCGAAAATCATCGAAGGGATATTCAATTCAATTCAATTTCTTTATTAGTGACGGTCTTTAAAACAACTTAGGCTATTTTCGCCAATGTCACGTGTTTTTTTAGCTTTCAAAAATTGTACCTATTTGGACAGATTCTCTCTCGAAAACCTGGAAATGTTGGTGTTGATTTGTTTTTCGTTAGCACTATCCGGGGAGGAAGTGAAGGGCTTTAGGTACCAACTATTCCCTTCGGACGTGGGAAACTACCTCCCCATCGAAGGGATGTGTCGCATGGGACTTGTGTTGACAATACGATGACATGCTCACGCCTGTTTACTCGGAAGAGGGGTAGGCAGACACTCTTGATACTAATAGTTTTTCGAATACTTATATGTATTTAAGTAAAGGTAGTATTGGTAGGTAATTGATTTTAGTAAGTAGATCAGGTAAGTATCAGTTTTAAGTTCCAAAAATGTTGATGTTTAATTTACGCACTGTGGACTACGCCTCTGTTTGCAGGGACCGCCAGTGGTCCCAGGGCCACAGGTTGAGGCGTTAACATGTAGCTGAAATGACATATGTATTTCGCTATCTATTAATCCGATTTGATAAATAATTACAGTAAATACACAATTGTTTAATTCGCAACATAATAGACTGTGGTGTAGTAGTGCGCGGGTGAAAATTAAAAACAGCCAACTGAGTACTTGTAATATGGGAATCGGTGAGTAGCCTTAGCCTACAAAACCGTGGGGATTGCTCCGAAAACAAACAACACGTCACGTCTTTTTCCATCCGGGGTGACAGTGGCACAATAGGCTTACTTTATACTTTATTGCACAGAAAACATAATACAGACACTTTAAATTGGAAAAAAAACCATGTACAAAGGCGAGCTTATCTCTAATAAGAGATCTATTCCAGCAAACCTAGGATGGAGAGGATTATTTAATAAAAGGTAGACCTACATAAGTGCGCAACGATAAATATTAAAATAATAGACTACTTATTAATAAAATACATAAATACAAATAAAAAAAAAAAAAACAAATTCTAATTTATTACATAGATACTAAGGTATTTTAAGGTAGAGAAAGATAGTGTTCCTTCAAGCGTTTTTAGGGTTCCGTACCCGAAGGGTGCCAAACGGGACCCTATTACTGAGACTTCGCTGTCCGTCTGTCCGTCCGTCCGTCCGTCTGTCACCAGGCTGTATCTCATGAACCGTGGTAGCTAGACAGTTGAAATTTTCACAGATGATGTATTTCTGTTGCCGCTATAACAACAAATACTAAAAATCAAAAGAAATTTCATATTAAGGGGGGCTCCCATACAACAAACGTGATTTTTTTGCTCATTTTTGCTCGATATTGATAATGGTAGCAGGTAGACGCTTAAAATGTTCACAATATATTGAGTATATTATTTACTTAAAAAATAAATAATTAAATTAAAATTAAATTAATTTTTAGGGGGGGCTCCAATACATTTTTTTTGCGGTTTTTATAGATAATGGCACGGAACCCTTCGTGCGCGAGTCCGACACGCACTTGGCCGGTTTTTTTTTAAAATGTTGAGTGAAGGACTGTTCCTGATAGCACTGGCCCAGTGCCACTGGGAAGTTTGTTCCAAAGTCCGATAGCACGGAGACGGAACTAGGCTTGTACTGCTTGTAAAATAGATACTTTTTATGAAAGTTGTCAAAACGGAACTTTTGTTCTTGAGTTCTACGAAATAACGACAGAGTGACGTCATGTAAAAGTGCCATCAAATGCTGTCTTTTTTGCACAAAATTTACTTTATAAAATATGTCTGCTGGAAATAACAATTCTGAGAATGTCAAGCCATTTTGTACATAATGCTTCAACTTAAGACTTGTTCCTAGATTTATTGGATTACCTTGGACGCAAGCCTATTGTGCCCACTTTTAGCCAGTTATTCAATACTCCTACAATAATATTATGCGTGACGGGGGGCTAGCCCATCGCCGCAGTTATGATCCCAGTGACGCAAAATGGAGTAGACTAGACGTATGGGAAAATGCGTGATGCAATGTTTATGTTTTTATTAAAGTGAGCAGTCGGTCGAATCGGTATTTACACCCATTTTTATACTGGCACATACATTGCTTCTGGCCCCACACTAGGATTCAAAGGGGCTGTATACAGTGTAACAGAAAAGTGTTAGTCATATTTTAAAAGGATATAAGGTACCAACTTATTTGTGCAGTTTGATTCTACACTTGTATGTATATCTCGACTTGCGGGGGGCTACCATGAGGCACGCCACTCACCTCAGTCGCGCAAATAAATGTAAAATTTCGCGAAATGGCGTGCCTAATGGTAGCCCTGATGGAATTTCGTTGAAATTTTTCAATGTCAACTGTCAAACTTGCGTTTCATTCAAAGAAAGTGAACAGAGGCAGGAATTATTGATTTGGATAAAACATTAGATTTTTCTACTTTACATACCTGATTAAATTTTTGATTCCCGATAACTGTTTATTGATTGATCATTCACAATCATTTCCAAGATCATTTACTTACACAAAACAGAAGTCAATTTTGTTAGGCTATCATAGAATTGTATCATTATCATGAATCAGTACACGAAAATCACATGTATGGCCGATACTCGATAAAAATATTGATAAAATACCAGATTTACAAGCACGCATTTATCGCTCTGGTATGCGATTTGTGGAATTAATATGCTAACTAAGTAAGTACTTAACTTAGATATTTAAGTAAGTATTAGAAATAAATAAACGACGTCTGTAAAAATAATCTTAAAATTCTGGAAGTGAAACTTTTTACTCAAAGCTGTGCTCATTACTTTGACAACCTTCTTTGAGCAAAATCGACGTTGCCGCGCTCTTGGAGGAGCCAGACAAGGTGTCCTGCAATGGTGACCAACCACGGGTGTGGTTTGTCAGGCTGGAGGCCCATCAATCCACAAAAATTGAGTGATCTGGCGAAATTCGATCTAGTCATCACGTCGGGGTCACCACTTTAATTTTCTCCACTGTCCCAAGTTCCTAGTACCTGTTCCTAGTTCAGTAACTAAAGTTCACCTGTATTGGTAAATTAAACTCCGTTTGAATACGATAGTCAGATTTTTATTTAACATGTATGATAGATAACACAGGTTTATAACTAGCGAATGACACGACCGTCTAGTCTAACTCTCTGTGGGGACTAAAGCTCCTTACAAATTGCTGACAGAGTCAAACTTGTGTCCCTACATACCATTACAGTCGTGCTGTAGTGACCGGCAATTACCATTACAGCCGTGCTGTAGCGACCGGCAATTAGCTACCTGTCAAAGTCAATGATTGTCGAGCTTTGTTTCAAAAATGGTAACAAAAAGGGTAGTAGTGCAAAAAGGTTTTATTCATTCCCCCCGTTCCGAGTCACGCCAAAATCCGTCCCCTAAAACCTAGGGATTGGCAGTGAAATCGGGCATAACTCAGCGATAGTATAAACAGACAACATTAAATCCGACAGCTCTTGCGCGGTGGCCACAGATTTTAAAACACACAATTTTAATAAGTTTCTTAAGTATTTTAATTCGTGTCGCCGCTCGAATCGCAGGCAGTGAGGGCTTGGGAGGTGTCAAAACCACTGAACTAAGGCACTAAACTGACAACCTCAAATCCAAAAGCTCTTGCGCGGTGTCCACACAGATATAGTTCGTGTCGTCTCCCAAATCGCAGGCACAGTATTTAATAAATCTGGGACACTGCAGTGCCTTGGCTAAGGGGCACAAACAGCTGTACCAAACTGTTCTCAATTCCAGAGAAGTCAGCCCTGCTGGCGTTGTCCCTGCTGTGGTCCTGCGTCGCTGCCTGCCCCCCCAACACGTTCCTACCCCACGAGAGTGACTGTGGGAGGTTCTACCAGTGCGCTCATGGGGTACCCGTGGAAATGGCATGCCCGGGTGGGCTGCATTTCGATTTAGCTTCGACGGTAAGTTTTAGCTGACGATTTCGATGGCTTGAAAATTAAAATAAATACCTACTAGTAGAGCCAACCACCACCTAGTCGGCTTCACAAATGGCCGACTAATCGGCCAAGCAGATCATTGCATTTGGTAGATTTTGGGTGACATACGGGTGCCATTGGTGAAGTTTGTGACGCTTAGTTTACAGCTGGGTCGCTCACACTTGATATGCGATCAAATAGGTTCTACAAGTTGTGTAAGCTCATTTCAGTAAATATTTCAGGTGATGATCCAAAGCCAAAGTTGACGATAAATTTAGCGTTCAATTTCATTTAAATTTACAGTTTCTATGCAAAAACAAATTGTAATATTGATGAATTAAATAAGCCGACTAGTGTGCGCCTTTAAACGACTAATAGGCTTGTGGCCAAGGTAATCCAATAAATCTAGGAACAAGTCTTAAGTTAAAGCATTATGTACAAAATGGCTTGACATTCTCAGAATTGTATATTTCCAGCAGATATATTTTATAAAGTCAATTTTGTGCAAAAAAAGACAGCATTTGATGGCACCTTTACATGACGTCATTCTATTCATTCTGTTGTTATTTCATAGAACTCAGGAACAAAAATTCCGTTTTGACAGTTCATAAAAAGTATCTATTTTGACTTGACAGGCCACAAGCCTATTGCCGACTACAAAAGTGGCCGATTAGTCGGCTTTACCGAGTAGTCGGCACATCTGTAATAAATATGCAAAGATAGCTCATGCACAGTGGCACAATTGTGCCTCCTTAGGGCTCGATGGTCTAGGGGTTTTGGTTGTAGGAGTTTTTTTTTTTTATTTATTTATTTATTTTTATTTCCATTCACACCTACCATTACAGGCTAAACCTTATGCGGTAAGTATAGTAAGTATTGCAGGTTCGATCCGGTTGAACACCGTGTCCATTGAGATGATGATGGAATATCACATGGGGTGGCAGAGGCAAAGTTGCCGCTACCTTTAGCCAGATATTCAATGCTCCATTTTGGGTGACAGGGGGCTAGCCCATCGCCGCAGCTATGGAGAAATGAAGGGTCCCTCACGATGTAGGATCTTAGTATAATACTTATGCATGTTTATTTGGTTTCAGGCGTGCCAATGGCCACACGATGCTGTGTGCCAACTGGCGCCGACAACAACAGAATTAACAACAACAACAGAAATATCAACAACAACATCTCCGCTTGAAATTGACGAAGATGTTCTTGAGAATGGGTGAGTGGGAAATATTCATATTTACATATACAACAACATTTATGTAGGTTATTACGAGTAGGTAAATGTATCTCCAAAGATAACCTGTCCAATTACAGTGACATCTACAAAACAATTGACATTGGCGAAATAACCCTGTTGTTAGACTGCCATTAATTATGAAATTGAATTACTTCAAGGACTTAATTTCTAAATCTCATCAACAGCTGTCCCAGATCCGAGCACATTTACAAGAGCCTGCCCCACGAGTCTGACTGCTCTAAGTTCTACATCTGCGCTCATGGGCAGCGGCAGCTCTTCGAATGTGCGCCCGGAACTGTCTATAATTACGATTCACAGGTAAATAGCTATAAATCAAACATAACCCTCGACCGACACATAATGAAAACTAATGACAAACATACATAGAGACAGACGAAAGCAAAATCAGCCTCGTATCTTGTCGAAATGGAGCCCTTCGCTCGCTCGGTCAATAATGTGATGAGATCAAGTCGAGAACTAAAACCAAGTAGATTTTGCATGACAGGGGGCTAGCTAGCCCACTGCCCAAGTAATATCCTAGGCCTTATTTACCTACCTGTCAAACTCATGTCTGTATTTGTACCTGTATGTTTCATTCTGCAGGTGTGTGACTGGCCACATAATGTTCAATGCAAGACAGTGACCACAGAAGAGCCAACCACAACGAATGAGGAGCCAACAACTTCAACAACTGAACATACAACAACAACAACTGAGGAGCAAACAACAACAACAACAACTGAGGAGCCAACTACAACAAAAACAACTGAGGAGCCAACAACTACAACAAATACAACAACTGAGGACCAAACAACAACAACTGAGGATCCAACAAATACAACAACTGAAGAACCAACAACAATCACAGCTGAGGAAACATCAACAACAACTAAGGAGCCAACAAAAACCACAACTGAGGAGCCAACAACAACCAAAACTGAGGAGCCAACAATAAAAACAACAGAGGCACCAACAACAACTACAGAAAAACCAATAACAACAACAAAGGCTTCAACAACAACTACAGATGAACCGACAACACCCAGAGAAGAACAAACAACAACAGAGGAACCCACAACAACTACAGAAGAACCAACAACATTAAAAACAACTGAGGAGCCGACAACAACTACAGCGGCACCATCAACAACTACAGAAAAACCAACAACAACAACAGAAGAACCAACAACAACAATACCAGAAGCAACAAAAACAACTACAGAAGAACCAACAACAACAAAAGCTACAACAACAACTACAGAAGAACAAACCACAATAACAACGGAGGAGCCTACATTAATAACAACAGAGGAAACAAAAACAACAGTTGAGCCTACAACAACGGAGGCACCAACAATAACAACAAAGGAGCCTACAACAATAACTACAGCAACAGAAGAACCAACAACATCAGATGAACTATCAACAACAGAAGAACCAACAACAACGGAAGTACCAACAACAATAGAGGAAACAACAATAACAGAACAACCAACAACAACAAGAGAACCAACAACAATAACAACAACAACTGAGAAACCAACAACTACAGAACAACCAACAATACCAGAACAACCAACAACAACAGAGGAGCCTACAACAACAACACAGGCGCCAACATCGATAGAGGAGCCAACAGAAGAACCAACAACGACAGAGGAGCCTACGACAATAACAACAACAACTGAGAAACCAACAACTACAGAACAACCAACAACAACAAAGGAGCCTACAACAACAACAGCCCCAACAACGCCAGCGCCGCTCTGCCCGGCCGGGTTCTTCGGGAACGTCCCGCATCCGGAGCGCTGCGACTCCTACTACCTGTGCACGAGCGGGATGGCGATACAGCTGTACTGCTCTAGCGGGTACGAGTTTGATCCCGCGCCCAGTGTGAGTATCTATCTTTCGATTTTACACTTTCTAACACTCAATAAAAAAACTTCCTGCTAGAATCACGTTTCAAACGTTTATTTCAGCCCCCCCCGTGCCTAACTCTTTATTAATCTGTGCCCCGTGTACAAACAAATTCTGAAACGGTTATTAGTACTAAAATATTTCTTGCTATTATAGAATCACGGAAGCTTATCTCAACTATAAGATTATGCGTTTAGTTCAGAAAATACAACAATATAACAACAGCAACATTAGCGTCACGCCTTTTCCCGTACGGGGTGCACGCTACGAAAACGAATAGAAACGTTTTAAAATTTAATTAAAATTATACTTCAGTCTTTTACAGGCGAACTTTTCTGCTGTCCATCTGTACCATTTACCTTTTTTAACCATTCTTTGTTTATTTCCAGTCTTGCGTGATGATCGCTCCTGGAGGTTGCACGCTGGGAGCATCGACATGACAACAACAACAACGGCATAAAACAACAACAATATGCTGAAGAAAACACGACGTGGTCTAAAGCTGGGTCCACATTTGTATCATTTTGGCGTATCGTATCTCCGGCGCGTCAAAATCGCTAGTTTGGACGCAAAATGATACGTGACTTTGATACGCACCGTAGCTGATCAGCCCGATTCGTACCTAATCGCATATCTTGATACGCCTCGTGTATGATACGCGTATCATTATCGTAGTATGGACGTATTTTGATACCGTATCATGTCATGATACGACGTTGCGATTGATACGTGATACGCTGCGTCCCGAGACGAGTCGGTTTTTAGGCGATCATCAAAGGGAATACAGATCGTCCTGACAAGTTTGGACGTGAATGGATATTTTTTTATGGAAACTTTTGCTGATACGCTGATACGATACGATTGTAAGTATGGACGCGATTTTTGACACGATACGGCTAGTGACACGGTATGGTAAATATAGGCGTCCATACTTCGGATACAAACGCGACGGAGATCTGATACGCCAAAATGATCAAATGTAGACCCAGCTTAACAACTACAGCAAAGAAAAATCTACAAGAAACATTTATGATAATATCATCCAGTAGTTCAGTTGCAAAACCCGCTATAAACGCCCCCTTATTTTCAACCTTACGCCTCGGTAGTACCAATGAAGATTTTGGGGGTGACTTTGCAGGTTTTGCAACTGGACTACTATGGACGTCATCAACCATTGAGATTGTAATTGTACTCGTAGATAATACTCGTGCAACCCAGTTATTAATTTAACTTTACCTCCCGAACTAACTGCAGGGTTCCTCTCTGCAAGGGGATATTGTTCGCTGTTATCTACACCCCTAACAAACAACCAATCCGTAATTTCAGAAGTTTTTTGCTTTATTTTGTACTAGCCATTTTAACTCCTCGTCTGTGCCAGGGCCGCTATGGGCAGATGTCTAACAGTTACAAAATTACCCACTGACGAAGGGGATGCCATTTTGTAACCAATTTTTTGTAAACCAAAGTAAACATTAGAATTATTTAGATTTAGGCATACTGAAGGTGCTGTAATGTGAAAATTACAATAAGATTTTTATATTTTGATTGCTTTTTTCTTTCTTCTGACATTTATAGAAAACCAATAGAGCTTGTACAAACTGAAATGACGCGCCCCACTCCACTCTACTACTTTACACACACAAGCATACCGCTAACGAGCCGGGTGCCTCATTTTAGTATGAGCAAGCTCTACTTTTTGTGATTTCCGTTTGTTGTTTGTGTTCTTCTAAGATACTCGTTACTCGACTTGCTAGCTATGTGTAATTTCCCGGGTGGCTTGCGCTACCCTTTGAGTTCTTCTGAGGTACTCGTTACTTGAATTAATAATGAAATAAATTAATATGTGAAGTTTCGCCGCCCATGATTTCTTCTGAGGTACTCGTTACTCGACTTGCTAGCTATGTGAAATTTCCGGAGCGGCTGACGCCGACCATGATTTCTTCTGAGTTACTCATTATTCGACTTGCTAGCTATATAAATTCTCCGGGGCGGCTGACGCCGACCATGATTTCATCTGAGATACTCGTTACTTGACTTGCTAGCTTTGTGAAATTTCCGGGGCAGCTTACGCCGCCCATAAGTTTCTCTAAAGTACTCGTTACTCGACTTGCTAGCTATAAGTCAATCCAAAGAAAACGGCAAAGCTTCAATTGTTCTAACTTTATTGTTTAATCATCGTCGTCATCGTCTGTATCGCCGGCGTTGCTCTTCACGCGGCCCGCGAGCTCCGCCGCCGGGTTGAACACTCCGTGCGTCTGCGCATTGCAGATGAAGCACCGGGTCGACTTCTTGTAGTTGGTTAGTGCGCATTTTTCGCAGAAGTAATGCTTGCATCTGTGGAGAAACAGACATTTGGAAACAGGGTGTAACAGAAACGCAGTGGCTGATTTCATTCACGGTCCATACATTTTTGGGCCAAAAGTGAAAGTGCCGGCCAGAAAAAAAAGTGTAATATTTGGATAGAACATACAAATCCTAGTATTTTTTACTATGACTTTTAACCTGTTCGCTCCATGGTTTTGTTTTTAAAGGGTATTGAAATTCGATAAAAGCCAATACAAAAATAAATAAATTCGCGCGACCATCGACCAAACCTTGGTTTTCTAATGCAGAATAGTGTAACGAATAAAACGTACGGCCTGGCCACGGGGATCGGCGGTGCGAATGACGATGCGAGGGGCGAGGCGACCATTCGCGCGGCACCGTTTGCAGGCCACGGGCAGTCGCGTTCGCCGCCGCGACCAGTAAGGAAGTGCGAGAGCGAAATGTCTGTATCAAAGTTATCTCGATATTGCTTAGAAAGTAATAGTTTTATTGTTCAAGACCTAATATTTGGAAGAGATTGTGGAGTACATGATGTGAATAGGAATCGAGGTATAGATGGAGAATTCCACAAGAAGTACGAGAAATACAGAAGTTATCCAGAAAAATTTTTCGAGTATACCAGAATGAGTGTCGAAACCTTTGATTATATTCTTATTAATATTCAACCAGAATTGGAGAAAAAAGTCAATGCAGACAGAATTTTAAGTGCCGCTGAAAAATTGTTTTTGACATTAAGGTATGTACCTATCTTCATAAAGGTGACATTTAATTGGCTGGCCATATTTTGGAGAATGATAGTATCCATCAATATGAACTACTTTTACCTAGAAATTTATGGACGCAAACGGAATTTTTCATAACTATATTTTTTTTGGTACTACCTATTGCTCAAAATATGATCAGCTAATTAAATGTCACCCTGTTATTAATATTAATGTTTCATGCAATGAAAATACTTTTAGGTAATTAAGTTATTTATTAATTCTTCGTACAAATATAATGAAATAATATCTAACTTTTTAATCAGCCTTTTATGCTCACTTCAATTATTTATCATTATAATCAGACAGTCTTGATGTTAATTATGTAGGTACTCTATTCGTTATTGAAATTATTATGGTTTGGTTGAGTAGAGTAACCATATCGCCCATAAGGGTCACCGTACATCGTGACATTTATTTCGTCTAAAAGAGCTTGGTTTATTTTATTTCTTAACCTGATTTTTTGTAAAGTAGGTAGTTTTTCCATTTCCGGCAAAATACTCATTAAAAAATGGTAGTCATCTGATTTTTTTTCACTGTCAACTGGTGTATTTTTAGATAAATCGTTTTCTAAAAGTTTTAGTTTTTTTCTTTCAATCTCTAAATACTGTGCTCGAATATCTTGTATATTTTGTCGCTTTTTATTTTTATTTTGAGAACTAGATGTCGAGGGTTCAATCGGTGAAGATGTGCGAGGAGGGGAAGGTGGTGACGTTACTTCATTTAAAGTTTCAACGGATATATCATCGTCTCCGTTATCGATTATTACACTGTCTTCTTCATCTAAGTTTGATTCGGCAGTCAAAGGCATGTATTCATCTTTCAAAAATCCTAATAGCGCGAAGTATTTCCAGGCCGGTTCATAATCTGAGGATGAGTCACCCGACCGGGTTTTAGGTATTTTCTTCAACTCTTTACTGTATGTGTCTCTCAGGTTCTTCCATTTCTTTTTGAGATCACCGACTGGAAAAAAATGCTTTAATTAAACTATAATATTTAAGTTAGGGTAGTTACCTACTTGAAAAATAATAACGAAGATAGTAAATGTGTAGGTACATAAAGTTTTTTTTTTGTTTCAGATTTTTCTCCGTTGGGATGACTTTTAAATCTCTGGCTCAGTCATACTCTCTAGGCCGAAGCACCGTCGCCAAAACTATATATCAAACTTTAAAGGCAATTTGGAAAAAGTTGGTTTTTCAGCATATGTCACCAAAACTAACGAGTGAAGATTTAAGGAAAATTTCAGACATGTTTTTCTCAAGATGGCAATTCCCCAATTGCGTAGGAGCCATAGACGGTAAACATTTCCGCATTCAGAAGCCACCTCGGAGCGGTAGTCAATATTATAATTATAAAAAATTCTTTTCATTGGTCCTACAAGCAGTTTCTGATGCAGAATATAAATTTTCTGTAATTGAGATTGGTGGAAAAGGAAGACAAAGTGACGGAGGCACGTTTCATTTTTCAAAATTAAATGAATTGCTTACAAACAATCGATTTAATATGCCACCGCCAAAAACATTACCTGGGTCAAATATTTTACTGCCAAACGTCCTAGTTGGCGACGAAGCCTATCCACTGAAGACGTATCTTATGCGGCCCTTTCCGTCCAGTAATTTAGATGATTCCCGAAGAATTTTTAATAAAAGATTGTCAAGAGCTCGGGTGACAATTGAGTGTGCGTATGGTATTATGACTAATAAGTGGCGAGTTTTCCTCAAAGCAATCGAAACAGACACTTCACATGCAAAACTAATTATTAAGGTTGGATGTTTGCTACATAATATTGTAAGAGAAAAAGATGGAAACAACGATCCCGATTTTAGACGGTACATTAGTTCTAGATCTACATCTAGTCAAGTTATAACGTCTCGGCGGAACAATAGAGCTACGTTACAAGCTATACACGTAAGAAATAATTTTAAAGACTACTTTGTAACCTATTGACTAATTATTTGTAGGTACTATGAATAAAAAAATGCTTACCTTCAGAATCTGGAAATTTTATTTTAATTTCTTCCCACAATCTTTTCACAACATGTTTATATTTATGCTGTGGGTGGCCAGACTTCCAAATAGGTGGCCTTTCTAGTACTTCAGCAATAAAAGTCTCGGTATTCATTATTCGCGGCGAAAACAACTAAACTTGTTTGATCACTCCGTGGTCGCCGCACTAGTAATCTGTGGTCGCCGCGACTGCCGCTCGACGCCGTGGCTTGCGCCGTTCTGATTCATGTTTTTGTTTCACTCGCCGGCCGTGCCGCCAGTCGCCCGTGCGGTTCGCTCGGTACATTTCGCCGGTCGCTTCGCCGTTCGCCGCTCCGCGTGGCTTGCTATGAACATTTATATGAGTTTATTTCAGTCGCTAGACGCTTCGCCGTTCGCACCGCGCGAATATTCGCTATGGCGAGTGTCCCGTGGCCAGGCCGGTAGTACTTCATGTATAGTGAAGAGGTTCACTTAGTCCGGACTGAGTTAGAGGAGCTCAAAGTTTGAAGCTAAAATTTGGTTCCGAGATGAAACTTCAAGCTCTTCTCAAAATGAATGATCTCTTTTGCCGCAAGCAGACTATTAAATGCAGCCCATATTCATATTTATGATTGAGTGATGCTAGATATATGGCTACCAACGCCAGCTAGCCAAAGAAAGTGAACTTCCCCATACAAAAGTTATTAAGATTTTTTGGCTTTTTCCCTACGTTTTTTCATATTTTCTTTTTACCTAAACCTCCTCCTGACTGACACAAATAAAACCCAAAAGGCATTAAACACGTCGGTTGGGCCAATTCACAGGAAAAGGAAGACACAACAACAACATTTCATTTTTAGGGTTCCGTACCCGAAGGGTGTCAAACGGGACCCTATTACTAAGGCTCCGCTGTCCGTCTCGTCTACATCGGGTCCTACAGCACGAACCCTAATAACTAGAGAGTTGAAATGTTTTACAGAATGTGTATTTCTATTGCCGCAACAACAACAAATACTGAAATACACGAAAAAAGGGTGTTTAGAATTAAATACTAGGTATTCATTCAATTTCAATACAATAGCGCCTGACATTTTTTAATAGCAAAAGACGACTGACGTCGAAATTGAAGGTATTGCCGGTTTAGGCGCAGACGACGATGGTGCGGAAGCCTTCGTGTGCGATTCCGACCCGCCACGTTTTTATAAGTATAGATTATTTAAAAGAACTAACTTGGTGACGACAGGGTCGGTGAAGCTGCCCCGGCATATGAAGCATTTGAACGGCAGCTCATCATCGCTCGGGATCTCGTAGTCCGAGTCGCCCCCCGCGCCCGCAGCACGCTCCTCGCGCTCCAACTGCCAACCGTGCTTGTAGTCCGATCGGTCGTGGAGGAACTTGCACGAGTCTATTGACAGAGGGCCGAGATAAGCGCCTGGTTTTAGAAGCGGCTTAAGTTGCACGGAATAGTACGGTATTGGACAACATTAAAAATATTCGACAAAATGTCGTAATCCTATCAGGTATTAGCGTAGAAATCTATATTTCATTATATTTTAGAGTAAAATATGTTATTTTTTTTAAACTAACTAACTAACGGAATATAATCTGTGGCGAAAACATGGCGAAAACGCTCTGTATGACGCTTATCTCTCCGGTGACGTCACACGCTCGTCTCTGACATTTTGCTTGACTGAATCATACTGATGGCGGGCGTTCAGTCACGAGCATGCATCCATTAGAAATACAGCGTTTTTGGCGCAGTTTTCAAATTAATCCATATTTTTTTAAAATTGAAACTACAGAAGGCTGTCCCGGAAATACGGTTAAAATGTAATAACATTTATTTTAAAACTACTTCCAAAATGAGGCCAATACCGTATTTCGAAATGGCATATTGGGTTTTGGCGTCGTTTTGCGTTTCCTTAGAGTTTTCGATTTTGAGTATAGGCGGCCACTTTGAAAGTTGTAAATTTTGAAAGAGGGCTGAGATATCTCACTGTAAAGTTTTTTGCAGTACAAACAGTGTAACATTGTCGATCTATTATCTCAGCTTCGAAATGGTTTACAGCGATGCTTCCTCTTTAAACACATATAATACATTATGATAATGCTATCAAATAATGATAAACATATTGGTGGTCGCGGATAAAAATGACGCCAATGGTCCATAGTAGGTTACCCAAACCCCTATTAAAAAACAGCATGTAAGGCACTCAAGATGTTTTTTGGGTATTTTTATTTTTCTTCTTTTTGATTTCCTATGTTGTTTACACTTACCCTATATAATATAAGTTACTCTTTGGATTATTAATTATAAAGAAATCCTTAATTGGCCTCATTTTGTTGATATAATAAAATAAAATAAAGCTGTCATTTATTGGCGAGAATCATTGGCGATTTTCCTCCCAAAGATGGGCTTTAAAGTTAACCGGTTCGAAGGACCATAAAGATGTACGGTAGGTATAGGACGTACTCTTTAGATTATGATATAGAGATGATTAAAAGAATAAGATATGGTAAATTTAGAATTGTATTGGATTGTTAAACTTGATGGTTAGTGGGGATGAGTAACACCTAACGCCTTGGTGGCTAAATGAATACTGAATGGTATAAAACTAAAATGGTAAAATGCCGCGTAGGGAAAATGTGCGGTGACGTTGGAACCGTACACTAGCAGAATGGGACACTTCCTGAATCCAGAAAAAAACAACCGAGGATGTGGTTAAAACCACGTATTTTATATCGTGCTGTGGACTCGGATCCCAAATAAATAAATAAATAACTAGAAATAAATAAACAAGTAGTAGTAGAAGTAGTAGGTACCTCATTAGAACTGGTTGTGTGATGAGATGAAATATATCTCTTATTACAGATAAGCTCGCCTTTGTGTACTATCTTCACCTACCAATGAATTATTATGATGAATTTTAATATTCGAAAATGACACGAACCTCCAAATCCACAAAAGCCAGTCTCTTTGTAATCTTTACAGATGTCGGGCTGGTAGTCCCATCTGAAACACACAGACACACGTAAGTAAAAAAAGTAAATGTAGCCCATTAATGTCCCCACCGAGGGGCACAGGCCTTTACCCGGATACACGTTATCCTAAGAGAAGTTGCGAGTCATTCCCAACACAAGTATTCTTATTACTTACTGGGAAGTCTTGTTTTGTGTTTTTTAACAGTTTCTAAGAAATAAACAACTTTTTTTACTTTTTTACGTTATTATAATAAAAATTAAAGATTCTTTACAGACTCCAGGAGTTCGTTTTATTTTCAAATTTAAATAACCGAGTTTAATTTGCCTTGAAATAACTGCGTCAGGAGTATAACTGCGTACAATGACAGGACAGTGACAGTACCTGACAGTGGCCCTGAGGTTGGCGGGCGCGCGGATCGGTCCCTTCCTGACTAGTCCCGAGCTCGCGTTGCCGGCCGCTGTGTCGCGCTTCTTGTAGTATTGGGCGTAGTTGTTGATGCCGCGGTATACCTGTGGTTGGCGACCATTACATAGTCATCACCACCAGCGGCCTCTCGCTCGAAGTAGGTGCATCTAACTACTTGTATCAATGTAGTTAGATGCACCTACTTCGCGTGTCTTGAATAGGCTTGTGGCCAAGGTAATCCAATAAATCTAGAAACAAGTCGTAAATTGAAGCAATATGTGAAAAATGGCTTGACATTCTCAGAATTCTATATTTCCAATAGATATATTTTATAAAGTCAATTTTGTGCAAAAGCATTTGATGGCACTTTTACATGACGTCATTCTGTTGTTATTTCATAGAACTCAGGAACAAAAGTTCCGTTTTGACAGTTCATAAAAAGTATCTATTTTGACTTGTCAGGCCACAAGCCTATTGAGTGCTTTGCACCTTTTTTCTTCCTAAAATGAGCTCGTGACGTCACTTTTGGTACAAAAAAACTGACACGCTTGGTTCTCATTCATTCCAGCTTGTTTCAGTCGTCTATCTTAATCTATGGTCTGTGCACGACACCACACAGTGGTTGTCAATCATCATCTGCCTGTCAGAGAATGCCTGAGGCCTCCCCATGATTGTAGGCCCTTACTAGAATGTGTTTCATCAAATAGTTTCTTTGTCGAAGTCTTTATTGTCAATACGTTAAGTACGAAAATGCCTTGATCCAAAGGAACTATTCGGTGAAACTACATACATAGTAACATCAATCATCATCTTCATCTCATCCTGTCACCGATTTATGTTAAGGCTGTCAGTACAGATTTTCATTTGTTCCATTTGATTTGTTTTATTTTATTTTGGGCCATCTCTTTAGCTCTGAATCAGAGCTCACAGCGGCCTTTTTCTCTGTTGAATTTCATCGTCTAGCATAGAGTAAATTATACATCAAGTATGGAGTTGTAAAAGTTGGGAAAAGCAATATCCGGTTGCCAGATCACAATTTCCCCACTTAAAAATAAGATTACCTATGTAATTTCTACCTTTTTTGGCATAAAGTCAAAGAGATAAAAGGAGAGAGGTGTCCAGAACATTGTGGCAGGTACTAACCTTATCATCAGCTTGCCCCTGCAGCTCCTCATTAACTTTCTGGGCCTGTTCGAAGATGGCCTGTGCATCTCGGTCGGTCTCTGTGTCAAACTGGTACGTCGCTGTGGCATTCTCCCTCTGTTGCTGGACGGAGAGGGTAAGGCGGGACGTGTCTGGCTTCTGGAAGGGAATTTAGGGTTTTGAATTATATTTTTACTTTACTGCATGTTGAGTAAATAGGGAAAATGACAAGAATACTTATATACAAAGGCTTCAATTTGTTGGAAGATGTAGTTTTGAATGGACATTCTAGAGGTGATGGATAGTGAGGAAACCTACAATCTCCAAAGCTGTCACGCACCACTGTCAATCACCCTGTCACGCAAAAAAGGGTATTGAATGACAGGCTAAAAGTGGACACTAAATTGTGCCTCCGCACCCCATACGGAGAATAGTGTGTCACTATGTTATGTTATGTACATGTACATTTTATCAAACTGCATCCAAGTTTTTGTTCCACCTGTGTTTTATTTGTGCTATCTATTCCAATTTGTTCATCTTATTGAAATTTAGCCAATTCAGTACCTTTTCCTCATCATCACTGCTACTGGACTCTGCTTGCACGCCAGGTTTGGCTGTCTTAGCACGTCCAGTGGACTGAACAAGTGGATTATACTTTGGAGCTCTCTTCGTCGGCTGGACTACCGTCTGCTCATCAGAATCTGAACTGTTCTTCTCTGTAATCCAAAGAGTTGAAGAAGTGATTGTCTTGCCCCTGTACCTTGGAAAGGAATACTAATGAATGTAGCCTATTAATAACCCCACTGAAGGGCATAGGCCTTTACCCTGTTAGAGCCCAGTATCGAGGGTATGTTGGCATAGAAAATATACCAAGCAGTGGGCAGAAACTATCTAGTCTTCACAAAATAAAAGGCCTGTTTTGACAGTTCACACCCATCAAGTTTTAACCCCTAATGTATAGGTAATAAAAGCCAACTGGTGCATACAAGCAAAGCGTACAAGTTGCACCTAAAAACCGCTTCTACTACCTACGCATTAGGGGTTAAAACTTCATGGGCGTGAACTGTCAAAACGGGCCTTTTATTTTGTGAAGACTGTAGATTTAGAAATAAATTTAGGCTCAACTTTAGTTCCTGACCTATTGACTAGGCTGTCAAAACTTTTTTAGCGTATAGTTGGGGTCATTTAATCATCTTCCTGAAAGTTTCAGGTAACGGAAATTAGTAGTTTTTAAGATATGATTTTTTGAAAATCTGAAAATATTGTAAAATTATGTAACAAAACGCAAAAAATATGTCAAAATCTATGGTCTGTGGTCAAAATACATTAGTTACGTTTCGTTGTATGCATATTTGAAAAGATGAATCTATTTTAAACGTAAAATATCACTTTTGATAAATTAAAAGTTGTAATTAAAAGCTTTTTTTTTCTGAAACGGAGTGCATTTGGGGTGTTGTCTGTCCGAGTTTTTGTTGGTTGGGCGGCCATTTTGAATCCGATTGGATCAATTATAGGTTACTTCCTGTTTGAAAACTAAAGATAGGTTTGTTAGGTACACACTTATAAGCAGAACCGGGAGCCGGAGCGAAGCGGAGCGGAGCGAGGCGACCCCCTACTTCTGGCAACCCCCCCTCCAACCCCTCATCCCCTCCAACTCCCCCGCCCAACAATGCAAAAAAACTTCAAAACTCAAAACTTTAAAAAATCAAATCTCAGCAATTAGGCACTTCCGCGGGGGGGGGAGAAGTAGGGGAGGCATCTGCCCCCCTCCCCCTTCCCCCCCTCAAGGTCAAGGTCAGTAGGTCAGGATCTAAAGTCCTTATATTATGTAACCTCCAAAAATTAAAAAAATCATAACTCAGAAACTATACAGTTCCGTTCGGGGGGAGTAGTAGGGGGGGCATCCCCCCACCTCCCCCCTCCCCCCTTCCCCCCTCCCAAGGTCAATTTCAGTAGGTCAGGAACTAAAGTCCTTCCGATTTTTTCCTTGGCGCCTCCTTATCTACACTCTAACCACAAGTTGAGCTCCTTACTTTTATAAAGATCACAATTAAAGCGGGTTTTCTATTGAGAACCTGGAAGTTTAGATCATAAAAATAATACTACAACAAGGAAAGGAAATCATAACCTAAAGGCGGTTGTTGTAGTAATTATGATGTTGCTAATGATGAGACTACTGTTAAATAGTGAACGAATTGTTGGTTACCATCAGAACTAGACTTTTGTCGTTTTCGGCCACCCCTATTCCTAATATTTCGTTTCTTGAACGTCGATGGAACTTCAACTTCAACATCGGACATTACGAACAGTTATTTTTATTTTACACTTAGAATACACTCTTACACAGACAAATTCATAACATAGCAAACTTAAACATTACATAATAGATTTGGTAGAGGAAATCTTTGAACAGATTTATAATATTTATTTAATTGATTTGTTGGATTTTCGACTTTACGATTTTTGTTTACAAAAATAAATAGGTAGTAGCCAACGCCAAATCATATCTGTCAAAAACGTTCCGTTACATTCCCGCTCGCTTTGATTCGTTTTCCTCGTGAATTCATGTGACTAATCTCATCATAATGTTTCATCCTATGATAGAACAACTAGATAATGGCAACAAACCAGCAAAACAACCGGTTGATGGATTTGATCAAATCCATGGTCCAATAAAAATGCAAACTACCTTTATTTAACCTACTAAATTATCACACACTCAGCAAAACGGAACGCTACTTCCGCTAGCCTCTTGGTTCCCTCTCACGTGAGAGGACTTCCGTTTCCGCTTAGTCTGGAGTCTTGTGAGCGCGTTTTTTAAAAAGTTTTAAAGTTTGATGAGGTCGCAAAAATGTAAAGAACTCATTAACTTTGTTTCAAACTGAGCTTGCTCATTAAAATGGTTTTGTTTACACCAAAATATAGAATGCAAATTGCATAAGTCACGCCGAATACCAATATAACGACTCAACGCTAAAAAATTCTAGGCGCGAATGCAAGAGGCTTGTTCACCTATATTAAAACACGCTTTCTGAATCACTTATTACGACGTTCTCCTCAGATTCAGCTTTAAAACGTAACTAAGTCTCCAAGAAACCCACTAACTTACGACGTTTTGCACATTGAGCACGGAAATTAGTATACTACTTTTGCCGCCATCTTGAAATTTTTTAAAAGGACGTAAGTGGTTAGGACTTTAGCGATAGGATACGACGTTTGGTTGCGATAAGGATGTGTGGACTCGATTGAAAATGGTATACCACTTTTACGCGAGCTCACTGGCTCAGTTCTACAAGGTCGTATGCTAGAAGAAGATCGCATGTACAACGTGTGTTTTGGATGCACGCAATTTTCGACCCGCACCACATTTTAAGGAGCGCGGGGTTTTCGAAAGTGGGTAACAGAAAAATGCCTTTCCATTACGAGAGTTTAATTTTTATTGGTTGTTTTTTTGCGCAATGGCTATTTGGTCTAGTTGTCAATATTTAGAGTAATTTTCTTTATCATTAGACGAAACTTGAACAAACAACTACTGTAGGTATGTACCTATTTAGTTTTACCTATTACTTAGATGTTGATCCAACTCTGGAAAACATATCATGATTGCTCTGAAACAGTCTCTTTACAGTCATTCTCCTTTACTGCCTTGCAAGCAATCGTTACGCAATCGCTAAGCCCACAGCTAAGTTTCCATAACAAAATATAGGCCCCTGGTGGTAACTGTCTACAGTGTTCAGTCCTATCTTCATTGATACACGTGACCACAATTCACGGGAAAATAATATGTTAACAACTTTCAAAGGACCTTGAGCAGTTTAGATAAAATAGTAACTAAGTAGTACTTATAATGTGAACGTGAACGAAATAAGATCCTCCTAAAACCGATTATACCAACTGTAGTATACATATATAAAACGATGAATGTAAAAGTAATTAGATAAAGGGACTGATGAATTACCTAGAAATGAAAATGTTTATTCGTTCTTAAGATTTTATTGTACTAAGCTAAATTGCTGAATGACCGACAGGTATTGAAGATATAAACCTATAATGAGTGATATACAATTCTGCTGGTTGTTATACTGATGTTTTAGTAGCAAGTGAAATAATAAAATATTTCTGTTACATATTGTTTATGCACCTATAGGTACCTACCTACTGATGTTGTGTATTTAATGATTGTTAGCTTTTCACTGTCTACGTTTTACCGTAATATAAAACTGGAGTAGTAGTAGTAGTATGAGCTTATTTGTTATGTTCGAGTACATAGGTACTTAGATCCGAGAGATAGGTACTTTATTTTGTTTATATAAAATATGTTATACACAGCATAACTTATTGCAAGGCAAGAAGTTAGTAAAATAATTCTTATTAAAAAAAGGAAGAGATGTAGTGTTTAGTATTTGCTTTAGGTAGTCTTTGGTATTCACTCTCTGGCAACACTGCTGTCAAACTGTCAACTGAGCTTGGTCTGTGAACGAACTTCAACGAACGAACCGCCATGTGGTGAGATGGTGTCTTGTAGAATGGTATCAATTTGTATCTAATAATAAACCGTAATGATCACAACGAGAGATACAGAGTTTGAATTCTACACCAACAATCCCTTTATTTTAGTGGACACTTTATTTCCTTTCAGGGGCCACTAAGGGTCGTCTAACCCCCCAGATTTAAGAGCCGCCCTTCGAAAAAATCGCTAGAGAACTAAGAAAAAGAGCTAAGTATTCCCTCTAACTCCTTTATGTCCATTAGGACCACTTCCTAAAACGTCCACTTCTTATAACGTCCACATCTTATAACGTCCACTTCCCGAAACGTTCACTTTCCGAAACGTCCACTTCCTGAAACGCCCACTTCCTGATACGTCCACTCCCCATTCCCACCCACTTCCCGTTATCCGATTGAGCTGAAAGTTATGTAAGTTGGATGACATCATTGCTATATTTTTTTATTGGTGAAATCAGGCATTACTCTTTTGGAAATAGAAGTATTAGATAGAACCCTACTCTAGGTTCGGAGCAGTGCTCCAGGAGTCTGGGACACTTTCAGAGCAGGCTTTTTCAAAACCTAAAAGTTAGCGTTGCAAACGACACCCTAACATTTTTTCCCATCGAGCGACTGGTGGTACAGGGCAGAGTAGAGGGCACCCGAATGCGTGGTAGATCACCAATGAGATGGACCGACCAGATCAAGGCAGCACTGGATGACCCCCTGTACCAATGCACCAAAAAAGCAGCCCTCAGGGAAGAATGGCGACGAATTGTGAGGCGGGTCACCCGACCGAAATGACCACGACCACTCTGTCAAGAGTGATACGACTGAGAAGAAGATTAACAAACTGCAATAAAACTAATGTTCAGGTTTTTTTATGATCGAGCCAAATTAATGCAATTGTGTAACGATTCAAAAATTGTACTAGATTATCTCATGGTGAATAACATATATTTTTTTTGGGACCGGTAAACTTAGTGGAAGTATTTTTTTAACTTTTTTTTTCAAAGCGCTTTTCAGCAGATTGTGCTGATCAAATAATAATGTTCCTGTCTATCTATTACAGGCGAGCCAAGCTTCTATGACGCTGAGCGAGCTGTGATGTGTGTGGTGTGACCTCACTTTCTCGCATAGGTTGAGTTAAGATGGGGTAAAAAGAAGGAATGATGACCGCTCGCTAAGGGCCTAAGTCCAAAGTCTCCAAAGTCAAGTCCAAGGACTTTATTTCTGTACATAAGAACAACAACAATAGAACGTCACGCCTCCTCCCATACGGGGTGGCAGAGGCACAACCATTTCTGTACATAAGTATTATTAAATTATAACACGTCATTTTTAGCCCGTCCCTAAGAAACTTGTACTCAGTGAAATGAACTTAGGGATAGTATCCACAGATACTATAATATTTACTTATCTACTTAGCTAATTTCCAGTATTTGTATTGTACCTTCGATTTATCAATAGAGAGAGTTCGAATGTCACATGTTATTTTCCTTTTAGATGTATAAAATGATCTATAACATTAGATACAAGTAAGTAATCAATCACACAATCTGTCACAATAAACCTTTACGAAGTTATTTTGCATGGCAAACGTCTAATCAGTCTTCCAATTTTTCTGTTGATGAGTGACGTTTACAGAGGGCGCCAGCTCTACGCAACTTAGTGCAACGAACCTGTCATCAACACAGACCTTTCATTCCTCATCAAGCGTTAGTTCCACCTGTCACCGTTCGCCACAAGATCGCTGGAATGCTGTACGATTATTTCCCGTCATCGTCCGTCAGTTATTCATTTCATTACATTAGCGAATGCACTTTAACTAGGTACCTGTCGAATTACTAATCTCGTAGCAAAAATTTAAACAATGATCAGCACAAAACCTTCAACTTGGTCATGTTCTCTCGGGAAAGTAATACGTCCGACTTGGGTGAGAATGATTCGATGATGCTGGATGATGCTCGTTAGCGCTACCCAGGAGGGACGAGACGGGCTGTAGGATCCAAGTATTCCTTCGGACGTGAGACGTAAGCGACTGTCTCCCCGGTTGACCAATCAGGGGTGTCACCGCAACCTTTTTAGCAATCACAAAAATTACCATTACCATGTATACCTAAACAATACATTTATCGGATATGTCAAGAGATAAGATAGCGCGGCAAAAACTTGTCCCCCTTCGGACACCTGTTGTACCATTGGCCAGCGGGGCTACCATGAGGTACGCACGCCACTCACCTCAGTCGCGCAAATAAATCTTAAACGCCGCTCAACGACGTTTCTCCATACTTGCGAGCATTGATTTTGACATTAAATTGTGACAAAATGCGTGACTGAGGTGAGTGGCGTGCTTTTATTATGGTAGCCCTGCTGTAGGTAACTACCATTGATGGTACAAGTGGTCTAGTTTATCCCACTTGTACCATTGACCGAAGTACATTTGTTGAAAACACTCAGTTTGGTCCAGTGTTGTTGCTATCGCTGGCGTCTATGGAACTAGAATGACATTTCATACCTACTGGTGGCGTTAGTTCTAGTTATTGCCACTGATGGGTCAGTTAAGTTTATAGCTCTGTACATGATATACAAGTTTGTTGACATTTGTAAGAAACTAATGCTCACACAACTACAATCCTATCTGATCCGGTGGTTGGTTGAACTAACGCCGCCAGTATGAAACATCACTCGAGTGCCGTAGACGCTAGCGACACCAACAACCCTGGCCAGATAAGTTTGTATCTAACGCTCTACAATGTTGCACGCAGAAGCAGGATCGATTACGACTTTAAATTATTAGGTACTGTTGGCAGTATGTAGAAGAGACTCGTATTTATAAAGATGATAAGGGAAAAGACAAACATCCTGTTCCTGACCTTTCCTCGTGACGATAATAAAGAAAAGAAAACCCCGGGGTCTTGGATGTATAATAAATAGTTTATTTTCAGGCTTCTAGGGCCCACATTAAATTAAATTTAAATTCTAAATTTGTTTAAATACTTACAAATTAGAATTACATTACTACATTAATTTTTTATTCAAAATAAGTTAAATAAGTTTAAGTGTGTGTGTCTGTGTGTGTGTGTGACGATCGTATTATTGGAACTTCAAAATACATGCTAATAAGATCATTACATTTCAAATCACGTCACATTTTAATTTAAACGGCTAGCAAATGACGGAATAAAAGGCGGCGCAAGCCACCCCTGAAAATATTGCTAGCATTCGTTTGCACAAACATGTTTACTACAGTAATAATCAGAGAGCCCAGATATGAGGATCGGGATCGGTGCGATCTGCCCGTGCACAAGGAAGAAATATTTTTTGACGTGACAACGTCTTATAAATTGGTTTGCCGGGTGACACTTCAAGAAACTGCGTTACGCTCCGCTCACATTATGCGCTCACAATGAGAGCGAGTGAGAGGCACGCGTCCCTTCCACTCGGGCATGGTTAGCCCGCCTAAGAGCGAGAGAGACAGACATAAAAAGTGAAAGGCACGCGTCCCTTCCACTCGAGCACAGTTAGCCCGCCTAAGAGCGAGAGAGACAGAGCGAGAGAGAGAGAGTGAGAGAGATAGGCATACACACCGGTAAAGGTAAAAATAAAATTTTGTTAATATGAAATTCAGTGCGAGATTCTTTGTATAAATTAATGTTTTAAATATAATTCTTTGTATAAATAAATGTTTTAAATTGTTACTATTATTTCAACCTTCCTACTATACGAATGAATATTCACATTAAAATTATTTTACCACTCAAAGTCGTTGTCACGTAAAACTTTCGCCCGTATACCGACTTTACAGGCAACCAATTTTTTAGAGATAAGCTCGCCTTCGTACATACCTTTTTGTAATGTTACGTGTTTTTTACGTTTTGTGCAATAAAGTATAAATGAAATGAAATGAAGGCTGCCATGTTGAGCAATAAGAACGCTATAAGGGCGCGAGCCGCCCCTTAAAATTACATTGCTAGCAAGTCCAGTCAATAGTAAACTACAAGTCCTTTTATAAGGGTTGGTGAATTCGAACTCTGAAACTTTTAGCTAGCCCTACCAGCCTTGTTACAACAAGAACATGAAAGGCGGTGCAAGCGGCCCCCGAAATTTTCAAGCATATTCAGTGATTGCTTTCGCTACTTGTAACAAGTTGTAGCGCGGGTGCCCCCTAGATCCCGAAGCCTAGGGGCGACCTCCCCCGTTGCCCCCTCGCCCCCTGCCCTCTCTCTAGGGCTGCGCCCCTGGCCGGATACGGACGTACTATATTTAGCATAGTCATTTTCTTACTTGACTCCCCAGATTTTCCAGTTCAACCACAATTACTTCAAACCTACACATAACAAGGTTGATTCTTGCGCATTTCGTTTGAAAATATATACCTTACACGCAGGTTTATTCCGATTTCCAGCAAAACTTTTAAGTTCGCTTGTGTTCACACTTATAGGGTTGTGAGAAAGGTCAAAATTGTACAATAAGTGATGTTTTTGCAGTTTGTCATTAGGTATACTGTAATTATAGTGCGTAATATACAAGTGGTTCTACCACAGAACATTTAATAATAGGTACCTATTACTAGTGGCTCTGTGAGCTGTAGACCTCGCGAGTATGTCGGTGGGAAAGCTGAACTGCTAAAACACATAAAAAAAATAACCCAAATAATTTTCTTTCAATAACACATACAAACTTATGAATGTACCTGGTTACGTACATGCAGTATGAAAGTAGCCGCACCAATAACTTTGTAAACTACATTTCGCGATCTTTTATACAACCTATTGACTTTTTACTAAAATTATATAATCTGTTTCACTCTCATAGTCTTTACAAATCCAACGACACCTCATTTGTTAATATCCATCGAGCCGTTTGGGTTGTAGCGATTTTTTTACATTTTAAAACCCCATATCTCCGCCATTTTGAAAAAAATCAAAAAACTGGCTCGAGTAAAAAATTCTATTTATTTTTTCAACCTGCTCACAAAATTTCACGAGAATCGGTTCATAAATGCGACCTGTAGAGGAGAACAACCGGACATACAAAAGCATTTTTGCCCAAACCTGAAACGGAGACGCTTCGCTCGCTTCGCTCGCTCATCTGTTTCACTCTCATGGTCTTTACGAATCCAACGACACCTCATTTGTTAATATCCATCGAGCCGTTTGGGTTGTAGCGATTTTATCTCCGCCATTTTGAAAAAAATCAAAAAACTGGCTCGAGTAAAAAATTCTATTTATTTTTCCAACCTGCTCACAAAATTTCACGAGAATCGGTTCATAAATGCGACCTGTAGAGGAGAACAACCGGACATACGAAAGCATTTTTGCCCAAACCTGAAACGGAGACGCTTCGCTCGCTTCGCTCGCTCGGTCAATTAAATGTTCTGTGGGTTCTACTGACCTGCCTCACTCAATGTTGGCACTATACATGGTGCAGCATAAGATCGTTCTAACGGTGATGGAAAACATAGTGAGGAAACATTCATAGCTCCTAACTGAGGCGATGGGCTAGCCCCCGACTATTAAATATCTGGCTATTACTGTGCGTTTGCCATTCCGTTTGGAAAAAGGTGTGACTTCTTCTTCAGGCTTGGTACCATCTCCTATCGGAGTTCGGCTATCATTATTAGGAGGTGTTTAGTTTACTGTACTTTACCCTTAAGTACCCTAAGTATCTACTTATAAATTAGATGTCAGATTAGATTAGATTAGTAAGACGTTACGTCATACCGAAAAACTCCGAGATAAGATCATTAAACTATTTATTATTAAGTATTTGTTATTGTAGCTTCTATGCGTAAGAACAAAATAACATCTTTCGTCACACAATAGATAAGTATTGTAAAGGTATGATTCCGGGACGGACCGCAGACCGCAACCAACACCACCGCCATAGAAAAGGCTACACGACTGCAGACCGCAGTGCCGCCGCGCTCGGAAACAATTTCATAGAGATGCATAGAAACCAGTAGTGTCGCCTGCGGCCTGCGGTTGCGGTTTGCTGTCTGCGGTCCATCCCGGAATCATACCTTAACCATCGCATCTTGAACGCTTGACACGAAAGTGCTAAAATAAAAAGTTAAGTTCCCGGGAAAACGACGCATTTGACGTTTGAACGTTAGCGCGGCAACGCGTTTTTGTTTTTTCTTCGATTCTTTTTTTCTCGTGCATAGATTCTTGGTTATTGTGCCTGTGTTTTGTTTTACTGTGAATGAATTAGTTGATTACTACTGGCTGTTTGGCGATTTATTGAGGTGGTTAATTAACCATTTGATAAAATTACTTACTTGTAAGTAACTGATATACCTACTTGTTATAAAAACGTGACCACGTGACCTTTAAAATGGAAAAAAAAGTAAATAGTTCGAGGGTTTTTTGCATGGCTATGTTATCCCAACATATGCCAAAAATGATATGTTTTGTGTATAAATACCTACTTTGTCAAGAAATGCTAGACGAAAAATAATGACAACATAAATGTGATATATTAGGGCACCACTGCGTGTTTTGATTGACAAACCAAATACCTATGTCATTAAAGAAAAAACGCAGTTGTCTTCAAATGTTGCCATCATTTAATGTCTAGCATTTTTTGACAAAGCATACATTTTATATGAACATGATAATTTGTTGCACAAACAAGTACCTACCTAACCTAATAAAACATAGTACCTATCATGAACTATGACTACAAGCACTGTTCTACGCAGAGTAGCGTTCCTTCATTAGTTCATTACACATAAATAATTGCATATCCAATTTTAATTGTGCCTCTTCCAGCCTTTATGAAAAAAGGCGTACCTAACACTACCGACACTACCCTAAATTTCATTTTAATTGAAACTATTTTATTGCAGACAGTTAAATAATGTAACTTCCAATAATCGATCCAGAAAACGCGTAAACCACGTAGGTTACGGAGCAATCACGGAAACCTACGTGGATTACGCGTAACTTAGTTTAAAAAAAGAAAAACATTTTTGTAACATGGATAATAAAAAAAAATAAGAACATGTATAATTGAAACAAAAAGTAAACTTTAGAAAAAACCGACTTCCACAAACCCTATTTGATTAGATTGAGTTTAATACAAACTGTAACCCCTTATCCCCCCCCCCCTTGGGGAATTAATTTTGTCAAATCCCATATCAGTGCTACCCCACGCTACTAAGGAACCCCTGTACAAAGTTTCATGGCTCTAGGTCCACCGGTTTAGGCTATGCGTTGCCTGCCCGTCAGCCACGCATTGTATTTGTACCTAGTATTGAGCAGATCTGGTGGCCATATTATGTGGTCTTCATCAGCAGTTCCGCATCACAATATTATGCTTACCATGTGCATTTGCACGAGTTATTATGAAAAACACAAAAATCACTATATGTCTGCCTATAATATTTGAAGAGTTCCCTTGATTTCTCCAGGATCCCATCATCAGATCCTGACCTGGTGTCAATGGGACCAATGGGAAGGTAAACCCTTTCAAACAAAAAAATAATTTTCTAAATCGGTCCATCCGTTTAGGCGCTATCGGGGGATAGACATAAAAAAAAAAAAATATCCGGACGAATTGTAAACCTCCTCCTTTGGGAAGTCGGTTAAAAATGACGAACTTATCTCTAAAAACAGATTTCTCTCAGGAAACCTATAGGCATATAAGACATACATAATATTATATTTAATGGGTGATTCAATAATGACAATGATTTTCATAGTCAGGTCACGGTCGGCTGTATCTCAAAGTATGAGAGTTCAAAATGCGAACAACATATTTGCTCATAATACTTATCATATCAAAGTATGAACTGCATTTGATATGAAAGGGTCACCTGTGTCAATGTTCTTGGATGATTTATAGAGTTCTGTATTGTCCCTGAAATTTAAATTGTCCCTTTTATTATAAAGACAAAAAAGTGTGATAATGATAAGATATAGATACATAAAACGACAGTATACTTAAAGAAAAGTTATCAGCTCCACTGGATTTCCCGTCAATACCTTAATATCATAAACCACCGGTTATTCCGAATGAGCTGATAAGTAGTGAGGATTTTTAGATAATTCTCAGAAATCCTTTCCGTTTTTCTATTCCACACATGCACACACGCAACTCAGGACATAACAAGTTTGTTTATAATTCAAGTATTTCTTATTTTGAAGGGGTTGTATTGTTGTACCTACGTAACTGTTGATAGTTGAGGGTTTAGGTTATTTAATTAACAATTAAAATAGTTAATGCACGAGCAAATTAACTTAGGTTACTATTAATTAAATTAACTATAGTCGGTAATAACCGGTAAATACTCGGATGGCACTTAACATTTCATTTCTGGAAAGATCTGGTTTCTTATCAAACCACTTGTTTTCTAAGCCTTATCTCTAGTTGAATAATATTTACGACTAGCTGACCCGACAAATGCCTTTCTGTCAAAAGCTATGACATAGGTTGAGAGGGATTAAACAAACAATTAAACAATCTATTTATTCATAAAATCTTACAGCACAAAAGTGTATCACAAGAATTTATATTTATACAGAGAGGCTACATTATTTTCATACAGCAGACCAAAAACCAAGCTATGCATTTAAAATGCTTGTGTTATGATCACTGGTTGCTCACATTAACACCGTTAGAGTTTTGTTATAGCAAGAGAGCATAATATAATATGTAGTGTGTCCCTGGGTCGGTAAAAATGCGTGAAGGGATGAACTGAACAAAAGATTTTCGGGTATTCCCTTTGCGTTTTTAAATCTCTTATATCCGCTAAGACCTTCCTACGAGTAGTTAAAAAACGTCATCCAAATCGGTCCAGCTTTTTGCGAGTCAACATTTGACATTTCACAACTAAGGACAGACACTTAAAAACATCTAAGACCTCTGGCAGTTTTTCGCGCTTACTCTAGTATTCTAATATTTTATTCAATAGGTAGTTTTTTTTCCAGAAAATCCAAGATGGACGTCGAGAACGCTAATTGCAAGCTGAAGGTCTCTCAATGCACCGATATGGAGATACTGCCCATTGAGAGGCCGTTAAAAGTTGATTGGTGAGTTTAGAACATTGACAACTAAGCTTGTAGGTTTATTAACATACCTACCTCTACCTAAAACAATAACCTAGCGTCCCGCCTTTTCACATACGGGGTGGCCGAGCTGCAACTGTGCCCTGTCACTTTACCTTTTGGTGTAATGGCATTTAGATGAGGCCAGTTTTTTTGGTTAAATGACTGATTTAATAAAATGGTGGGACTGATTTTTATCTTGGTTGATTCCAGATTCAAAACGAATTCAGTTCAGTATTTGAATATCATTATATAAATTGATCGTTGCCAATATCAGAGAGGTTTCTTGACTTTTGACGTCTTTTGACTTGACTTTTGACTTTTGAGTGCTTTTGATGCTAATCATAACAGATTACTCAGATTATTTAAAGAAGTTGTTAAGTTATCTTGCCCTTAAGACCAAGGTGAGTGAGTGCAGGTCAAACGGAAATAGTAGAGTAGTAGTTAGAGCCCTATAAGTCTTAACTAGGAACCAAACGAATAAATAAAAAAACCGGCCAAGTGCGAGTCGGACTCGCGCACGAAGGGTTCTGTACCATTATCCATAAAAATGGCAAAAAAATAATGTCTGTAGTATGGGAGCCCCCTTTAATAATTATGATAATCTGTACCTATGTATTTTGTATGGGAGCACCATTTATATTTATTATAATCTGTTTTTAGTATTTGTTGGGCAGGGCTTATTCCCCAAATCCCCTTGTGACTATGTTTTAAAAAAATAACTATAAATATTCCTATTCTTAAAACCCTTTTCGGCCTCAAAGTATGTGGTCGATCGACATTTACAAATGAACTAGCAGCCGTAATGACAACTAAAATGCTCATCGAGTGTAATCCAGGCGTTTTCAGCTTGGATTTTTAATGCCGGAAGGGGATTTATGGATATTTTCAAAATGTCCACAAATCTCATTCGCAGGGGATTTGGGGATAAATAAGCCTCAAGCTTCTCAGCTCTTGACTCCACCCTCGCGGTTTATTTTATAAGTCTGTGCACTTATCTAAATATTAATGCCATTATTATATTATTATTATTACTTACTTACTTTGCAGTGAAATTGACGGTTTCGAGATATTAGTGTCAGAGCTACACAGGGTGTTCTCACACGAACATGTGAATGTACAGGATGTGCAGAAACTGATGCTGGGGTACAAATCCAACCTGTCACACTGGAAGAAGTATGCCAAGTATGATCGGTTCAGGTGAGAAATATCTCACAATCTATATCTACTATATCTACTTATTTATATTCATGTTCATATTCGATATAATAATATCGAATATGAACATGAATATAAATAAGTAGATATATAATGTTACCGGCAAAGTATGAGATCCTGTCATTCTATAGAATACCTAGGCATTGTATATGTTGCAGTCAGAACTCTTAATCAGTCTTAACTAGACAAAAGTACTTTTGACTGAGCGGGTTGGTTAAAAGTACTTTTGACTAGTCATGAGTAGTTTTAACTGCTAATTTGTGGTCAAAAGTAGTTTTGACTGGCGCTCTTGGTTTAGAAAATTGGTTGCTTTAGGTCACTTTCTGTGCCAATACTAAAGATAGGTCACAACTTTATGATTCACCCGGAGCCGAGCGAAGCGGAGCGGAGCGAGGCGACCCCATGTAGTTTCACAAAACCGATTTTTTGTGCTTGTCAGTTAAGTGTGTGATTTAACCAACTAACTGCGAAATAAATTTAGTCAAAAGTGCTATTGACCAGAGGCTGCAGTCAAAAGCAGTTTTACCAGATTTTCTTAGAAGTACTTTTGACTGCAACATATAGAATGGCCAAAATTGGGAGTCGATGTATGAAATATTTATTAATTCACACTTTACCTAGGTATATATTCCGACCAACGCTTTAGGGCACGTACTGAATAACCGAACTATATCGGTACAAAAACAAACCGGTTGGGCGCCAAATAATAGATTGGTCACCTAAATAATTGGTCATTCCAGGTACACCCGTAACCTGGTGGATGCTGGTAACGGAGCCTTCAACATCATGATACTCTGCTGGGGCGCGGGGCACGCGTCAGCCATCCATGACCATGCTGATTCGCATTGCTTCATGAAGGTGCTTTCTGGGCGCATGGAGGAAGTCAGGTACAAATACAGCCACTTATAATGGAAAAAAAACATGTACAATGGCGAGCTTATCTCTAATACTGTGCATGAGGTCAGGGGCGGCTTTACCTATAGTGCAGGGGGTGCGGTGCACCCGGGCGCCGCGGTCCTGGGGGCGCCGCGCCGAGCACACGGAATGCCACTCACCGTGACTCACCTCACCTCACCGCGCGCGCCGGCTGGGCGCCGGCCGCGGCAGTCGCGCGCGGCTCTTTCATTTCCATGTCTCAAGTAAAAAGAGCTCCGGTTTGCATACGTTTTGTATGGCGTCTATAGCTCTTCTTATATATGTCGAACTCGAATAACAGCAAAGCAAGGCGCGAGCGGCTTTTACAGTAGTAACTTTTTCTTCAATATGAAATAAACCTTAAAACAAACCGTAAAAGATTATATTGGTGTAGCAGGGAGTGAGTGTCTCATCGCTAGCAAAGGCACTTGTTGTGCCGGCGCGGCACCCGCCCTCACCTGTTTAGATTCGTTTGAAAGCACACCGATCATCGACCGATCATATTGCGAATTCGGCTGTTTCGAATAAAAAATAAAGTTCAAATTGCCATGGACGAACGTTGCGCGCGCGGCTTTTCTCAAAGGCGAGTGGCTCGTGCCGCGCTTTGTTTTCTACCGCTACGTAATTTTGCGAAGTAAGCCTTGACCCAATGTATTATGTATTATATTTGCTAAACATCTAAATTTGAAGTAAGTCGGCTTTTCTTTTGAAAAATTCATAATGTGGCTAATGTAAGATTTGTTTTTAAAATTAAAATAAATAGCTGCCACTAGTCTTGTGCCTGCTCGGTCATCACTTCATCAGAGAGAGCGCTCCGTACTAGTACATTTCAGTCAGTGTACTAGTACACTCTAACAGTTCTAAGTGAATGAATTGGGATTGAAATAATTAATTTTAAAAAGATGTGACATATCTGGAAGGATGACAATATATTTAAGACATTGTTTAGATATTAGACAATGTTTTAAAAATATTTCCATCCTTCCAGACATGTCACATCTTTTTAAAATACATTATTTCAATCCTAATTCATTCAATTATTCTGGCCAAGTAATTTTCCGGCAGTTATACGTTTTGGCTTGTTAAGGGTAAACACCTTGTATAATTCTAAATACTGTCGGTCGACACTCAATAGCACATCATGGTATCCAAAACTGTCTCTTCGATCAACAATAGAGTTTATTATCCATTAAGGAAATTTGACAGTTTGTGGTAACTAGATTATTTGATTTGTATGTAAGTACCCAATCCATTTTGACCGCGCGCTTACTAGGGGGCGCTTGGGTGATGATTGCACCCGGGCGCCACATGGGCTAGAGACGCCCCTGCATGAGGTTTTATAATTTACACGATATGATAGGATAGGATGGGACAAGATAGTATCTTCTTCTTTGGGTGCCATCTCCTATCGGAGGTTTGCGGCCATTACGGCAATCCGGTCACGGGATACTGCGGCCCGGAATAGGGATGTTGTGCTCATCACGAACCACTCTCTTAGATTTTGGAGCTAGGATGTACGTGGGCGACCAGGGAGCTCTATTTTGGAGCTAGGATGTACGTGGGTGACCAGGGAGCTCTATTTTGGAGCTAGGATGTACGTGGGCGACCAGGGAGCTCTATTTTGGAGCTAGGATGTACGTGGGTGACCAGGGAGCTCTATTTTGGAGCTAGGATGTACGTGGGTGACCAGGGAGCTCTATTTTGGAGCTAGGATGTACGTGGGCGACCAGGGAGCTCTATTTTGGAGCTAGGATGTACGTGGGCGACCAGGGAGCTCTATTTTGGAGCTAGGATGTACGTGGGCGACCAGGGAGCTCTATTTTTCAATTTTCTTGCCCTTCTTTGCTCCATCCCTAAGCCCACAACTTCCGAACGGGCGGTAGTATACAAAAATATGAATATTATATTGTCGTTCACTAAGCAATCTGTATGATTTTATGGTCAATAAAAAAAATTACTTTTTGACTTTGACTTTGACAATCGCTCGTGTAATATAATTGTATCGCATGCGAAGTTTATCAGTCGACTGGCGGAGTATAACGAAGGCGAATGTCTGAAAAATGCGAAATTTTGAATGGCGAACGATAATCGGTAGCACACAGCGCTCGTTTGCAAAAGAGCGATTGAAAAATATCTTATCCCAATTATCCAATAGATACCTACACGGAAATTCAACGGTACAGTACTCATTCCATACATTGCCTGGTCTCGTACCTAGGCCAATGCCTAGGTATTCTATAGAATCCCTGGATTTCATACTTTGCCGGTAACACGGTAACGGTACACATGCTCACGGAAGAGGGGTAGGCAGAGACTAAAGACCTCCAAATTGTATGTATTGAATAACTGACTAAAAGTTGGTACAATAGGCTTGTGGCCTGTCAAGTCAATATAGATAGGTATGTAGATACTTTTTATGAACTGTCAAAACGGAACTTTTGCTCCTGAGTTCTATGAAATAACAACAGAGTGACGTCATGTGAAAGTGCCATCAAATGCTGTCTTTTTTTGTACAAAAATGACTTTATAAAATACATCTGCTGGAACAATTCTGAGAATGTCAAGCCATTTTGTACATAATGCTTCAACCTAAGACTTGTTCCTAGATTTATTGGATTACCTTGGCCACAAGCCTATTGTACCTCTGCCAGCCCGCATGGGAAATGGCGTGATGGCTTTGTTATCATATGTTGTTTAAAATTATTTGCTTATTATCTTATCATGGTTTATAAGTATATCTGGGGGCGCGGCAGCGCCCCCAAGCCAAGTCGAGCAAAAAGCAAAACATACGGGCGCAGCAGTAACATCCTTTACAGGAAGCCATTCAGAGCATATTTGACCTACCTGTTACTCCGTTGTGGATAAAGATAGAAACCTGAATTCCCGGCGGCTAAAAGGCACCATGTCATAAGACATATTCTCAAAATTTCAATAAATTTGAACCAGTAGAGTTGAAGGTACAGCAATTCAAAGTTCCTCAATTTTGACACTCACTGACTCACTGATTCACGATCATGAAAACTCAAAAGGTTACTTCTAGCGAACCCACAAGCTTAAAATTTTGAGCATGGTTAAAGTTTAGCCTGCAAAGCCAAGGAAAACTCAAACATTGCGCAATTTTAGCCCCAATTTCATAATATATTAATTATCAATAAGCTCAGTACACGACTACTTCGATTCATCGCTATTCCCCATTAGATGTCGCTAGTCGCTATGTGTATCTTGAATCGCGGTATGGTTTGGTTCCAGCTATGATTTAAATAAAGCGGTTACAATATTGTCTAATATCGCTATTCCCCATTAGATGTCGCTAGGTGTGCATTTCCTGAATCGCGGTATGGTTTGGTTTGAGGTAAAGTAAAAGTAAATGTAGCCCATTAATGTCCCCACCGAGGGGCACAGGCCTTTACTCGGATCAGAGTAAGATTGAGCCATATTCCACCACGCTGATTCAGTGCGGGTTGGTGGAGGGGTTTTTACGACTACTACATACTACGAAGTAGTGATAGTAGCCGGGACCTACAGCTTAACGTGCCATCCGAAACACGGAGTGTCCGATAATGTACTTAAGACAAATTAATCATCTCATTGGTACATGGTCAGCACCGGGATTCGAACCTGCATCTCTTGCGTGAGAAGCAAGGTGAAACCCACTAGACCACGGAGCATGGTTTGAGGTATGATTTATATTTATATAATTCACCGCCCAGACTTGTCACAAATCGTAACATCAAAGCCACAGAGAAGAGCCCATAGAGATAGGGAGTGGGCTTTGAGAAAGTCGGTATCTAACGCACAAGAAATAGTACCCGAAAAGAAAAAAAGGAAAGTTACTTACAAAAATAAATGAGATCCCAACAAAACATGCATACGCATATACAAAAACGCCAGTCTCGCAGCCTGCGCAGTTTATTCTACGGTAAAAAGTTGTGAGATCTAATTTTAAACCAAGTCAGTTAATTTAACCAGTATCTGTGTATGGTAGAATCTTTCCAACAACTTTATTATCGTATACTGTTAAGTACCTACCTAATTAGTTAACTAATAACATTTATAGTGATCGGATCAATATAAGACATCTTTATTTCTTCAATAATAATTAGAATAACTTGGCAATCGCGCTCAACTGACCACTCTATAGCACCCAGAGCACAAATGAATATTATTACTCAACACAACATATCTCTAAATAAAGATAAACTTAACTAATAAGAAAACAACGAATTATTTCGGAGCGAGAGCAATAGGTACATTACGTTGCACACACGGTCCTATAGTCGACAACTTTTCTACGTGCGATTGCCAAGTCATTCTAATTATTATTGAAGAAATAAAGATGTCTTATATTGATCCGATCACTATAAATGTTATTAGTTAACTAATTAGGTAGGTACTTAACAGTATACGATAATAAAGTTGTTGGAAAGATTCTACCATACACAGATACTGGTTAAATTAACTGACTTGGTTTAAAATTAGATCTCACAACTTTTTACCGTAGAATAAACTGCGCAGGCTGCGAGACTGGCGTTTTTGTATATGCGTATGCATGTTTTGTTGGGATTTAGTTTTCAATAAGTCATTTCAGTTGATTACGGCGGTAACAAAACATCGCAGGCAGTATAACAATAAACCACACGAAAGTCCACTAAAATCATCAACAAAGGCATCTTATCAGTTCCAATTCCTTAAATAAATAATGCAATAATTATAGGTATTATGCCTAGTACCTATTAATAATAAAATTTATGCAATCGATTCTATCTCCAAAACAACAACTATTATCTAGATTATAAAATATAAGCTCTTCTAAATGTACATCATACACTACATACACTTGAACAACGTCTAAATGTACATCATATACTACATACACTTTAACACTAAATGTACTGTACATCATACACTACATACACTTTAACAACGTCTAAGGACCATAGTAGATTAATCAGTGAAGTGAAGTGATTTCGTTTGCTTGATTTTATTTTTGAGGTGTAGTTAGTTAGAGATTCCCCATTAATAAGATCGACATTTTAATAATTTAATTCCCCAACACAAGTGAACCGATGTATTTCTATCATAATTACGTTAATAATATTTACATTCAGATATGTAAAGTAGCTTATTAGAATAACATAAATATAGATAAACTGTCCATGTTTTTGTTATCACAAGTATTGGATGCGTGAATGGAAAGAAGCTGTTGTTTAGGTATATTAAAAAAAAAAACCCCCCCCATCATCCCGCATTATTGAGCCCCTTGGGCCGTTCTCTCATTCCTCAGATCAGATAGCGTTTATTTCTCTGTTTAATTGGGGCTTTTGACATTTTAACACGTACAAAAAGTGTCAAAAAAGTTATCTGACTGTTTATCCGTCTCTTGAGAGACCCGGGCTAAATTAACTAAACTTGGCTTGCCACACTGCCGTGTGTCTTGATTTTTGATATTTATTTTTTCCCCAGATACGACTGGCCGCAACACGTCCAACCGGAAGTGCGCAAAAAGTTACAAAACAACAACAAAACTCGTCGGCGGTGCTGCTCCGACAGCGAGGACCGCCTCAATTTGAGCGGCAAAGATCCTAACCTCAAAATGAACTGTCAGAATGACAGCTGTCACAACTTTGGCGGCAGAATCGACGAAAGTGCGGAAAATGGCGATTGCGAAAATGGAGACGATTGTGAGAATGGGAATGGCGATTGCTGTAAAAATGGGAATAACAAGAACGTGTATGATTCGGTGGAAATGGTGGAAATGGGACGCACGCGGTTAGAGTTGAATGATGTTTGTTATATTAACGGTGAGTTTATTTTAACCCCCAAGTTCAAGTTCAAGTTCAATTTTTTTTACTGACCATAAAATCATACAGTTTAGGTACTTAGTCAACGTCAATAAAATATTAATATTTTTGTATACTACCGCCCGTTCGGAAGTTGTGGGCTTAGGGATGGAGCAAAGAAGGGCAAGAAACTCCCAAGTACTTCTTTTAAAATGTCAGAGCCTTAAAAATACAATGTTATGTATTTCTACTTAAGTCTAAGGAAATTAGGAAATACACCGAGGAGAGACGTACCGACTAAGTCCATCGCCCCTCTTTGGATTTCTGTGCGCTGAGATGCTAAGACCATGCAGTTTTGTCATCTAACCCCCGCCCGACGAAGGAGAAAAGGTGGTGTTATAAGTTTAACGTGCGTGAGTCACTCTGTGTGTCTGTCTCTCTGCACGTGGAGCGTAAATCTCCGATTTGAATGTTGTTTTTTTATTTGAAAGTAGATTTCTTGGAGCTGGTTGTTATGGTACCATCAAGCTGGTCTGATGATGGAGCTCGAAGGTGGGAGCGGTAACCCTATGATGCTTACTAGTAAACGCATCGAGCTTGGGCTCATTAGATTCGTTGTGATGAGACCTGGTGATGAAACTGGACAACTGGTTTTATGCGGGGGTTTTTTAATGCTAAAGTTATTTTCTATTTGGTATCACGTACCTAACGTACAGTTCTCGGTACGGGGCGTTTGATGACCCGATGATGATACTCGGCGTTTGACTTGGCGGGAGAGAGAGAGAGAGAGATAGGGAGAGCGAGACCAGACCTCACGACGACGACGTTCTAAAATTAAACGCACCGTACTGTACTTGGTACTAATTGCTGTATTTATCCTAAGAGTTCGTTAACCCTTTCAGACTAGAGATTGTCATTCTCCTGGCCGAAAAGGAAACAAAAATGACATTAAAATTAGGGGAAATTAAGTTCTCATCCCCTTGCGATAGACATTATAATTGACGTTTTGGTAGTCACTGTCAAAGTCAAAGTGTTTTTAACTTACGTGGGAACAACTGTTCCTCTGCCACCCCGCATGAGGAAAGGCGTGACGCTATAACCAAGTTTTGTGCAAACCTTACGCAATTATTAAATTTTATCTAGCTTCGGCTAGCCCACTGCTGAAATAGAGAAAACATTAGTACAGTCTATTCGTGATAAGAATGCAGTGAAATTTAAATTTAAATCTGATAACACGCACTCACAGGACAGGAGCATGATTCTCGCGCATTCGATATACGATATCTACAGCTATATCGAGTGATTTCGTATGGGAATCTGTCAATATTGGTCTCGATATCCGTATATCGAAGGCGCGAGTATCGACCCGCTGGACACAACCTTCGCGTTCGAAAGTTTGCCTTCAACTGGTCACGGTGAACTTGGCTTGATAATTGGAAACGATTTGATTGGTTACGGGGCGTGGCTAGGCCGCCGGACAGTGATGACTTTACTGCATTCTTATCACGCATAGACTATAATAAAACACATATTTCCATCTCCAGATGCCCTCGGTCTCCACCGGATGGAGAACCCTTCCCATGTCGATGGCGCAGTCACTCTTCACCTCTACTGCCCGCCGTTCGACAGCTGCCGAGTATTCGACGCGCGCACCGGCAATCCTACGCAAGTGACTGTGACCTTCACCAGCGTGTATGGGAAGCGGGTGAAGATTGTAAGGACCTGTATATCATCATCATTGACGACCTCTGTGGCGTGAGCTGCCCCGAAATTGTCACTGGGCTATCAAGTCGCGCAGCGGTACTTCAGAGGAACGCATGAAATTTCAACCGAACCTCGAAACTGCCGATTTAGTTTTTTGTTACTGCCCACTCGGAACTGCCGATTAAGTCATTTTTACTGCCACTCGGGACTGCCGATTCAGTCATTTGTATCTTGTATCTTCTTGTATCTTCTGTAAGGGGGCTGAAGTGCCTGCACGTGGCCCACATGTGCGGGGCCTTTGTGCATGTCCCCTTCTCCCTTCAGTCATTTATACTGCCAATTACATTATTTTAAACTGGCATTCATTAAATGCCCATTCCGTCATTTTAAACTGACCATTCCGCCTTTTAAACTGCCACTTTAAACCGATGCCTTTGTAATTTCAGGTTCAAGCAGTGAACAGTGTAGCTGACAGTCAACAGTGAAATAGTAAGAAATTAAATAACGCTCTATGTATAGTATATATGAGATTACCTATTGAATAAGTAGATATTTGCTAATGTTTTTGTTTATATTAAAATACTTTCCTTATTTTTGTATAGAATTAGTTTTTTTTTTTTATTATAAGTTATTGGTTGTAATGAATGAATAGTCACCTAGGATAAGGAAAATAAAATAGAAAAATATTCAAGTTATTTATTTTTATATAAATATTTTTTGACAAACGAATGTCTTTGTTTTATTTAAATAAGCCGGCATTCAACTCAATCAATTGTATGACGCGTCGTAAATGCATTCACAAGGCTGTGCGATAGATACTCAAAACAATAACTAAGATAGATATCTCGCGTAGCGTACGATATCGAAACATATTAATATGTGCATCGAATTCGGTTGCAATTACACGTACACCTACCTTCAGCTTCATGGCATGCGATATCGCATCAAATGTATAGGAGTTTGTCGCTCGCTCGATCAGCTTGCGATGAAAGCGATCTCAAGCACGGAAATATCGATCATCATCATCATCTTCTTCGTGTGGAAACTTAAGTTAAAGTAGGAAGAATCATAGAAGATCTTTCCAGTAGTCAGCCACCGCGATGGCTTTGTCATTAGCCTGCATAAGGTCGGTGTCGGCGTGTGTTCAGGAAGTCGGGCACAGCGGGCACGACAGCAGGTGGCTGGAAGTTTGGGGGGCACCGCAACGGCAGCTTGTGATTGCGTCCGCAGGCAGAATGCCCCAGCGTCGCATGTTGTCTCTGGTGCGTCCGACGCGTGATCTCAGCCAATTTAATTTTTTCCACAGCCGCCAGCCCAGGTTTTCGCCCGGAGGGAGTTGATATCGATCGATAAGCAATTTCACTTGTGCGACGAAAACGATGACGTACGAGTTGTAGGTAGGTACCTGACAGCCAGTTACAGAAACTATTAAATTGGCACAGTTGTGCCTCTGCCACCCCGTATGGGAAAAGGCGTGACCTGGCGTGACAATGTTAAAGGCAATGTTATGTAATAAGTATTCATCCAGATTTAAAAAAAAAACAGGTGGGCGCCAGCTCTACGGTCATCAACACAGACCTTTCATTCCTCATTGGTCATCAAGCGTTGGTTCCACCTGTCACCGCGCTCCAAAATATCGTGAGCTGTGGTTGGAGCTACGTTTGGTTGTAGGTATCTTTATGTTGCACCCTACCATAAGATGTCAAGGGAGGGAATATTAAAACTAATGTTCGATTTAATACGGGTATATAATTGTAAAAATATATGTATAGGTTTCTATTCGAGATAAGATCAGATTCACACAAAAGTATATCATAAGTATAAAAATACTAGTCTCTAAAATAAATGCTTAACATATTTTGATAATGATTACAATACCTACTCCTATAAAATAATATCATTTTGTGACTTTCCCAGCGGGCATTACTATTTTAATATTAATTAGCTACTTCAATTTCAAAGTTTTTAAACTCCAATAATTAAACAAAAAGTAAACATATTAGTATAGTAATGTATGGAGAAAATAAAATGAATATTTCTTACTGAAAGTTGCTCAAGTTGTCTGTAAGAAACTCTCTATTTAAAATGACTATGTTAATTTTAGATTTAGAACAAGTCAAGATTAGGCACTTTCATCAAAGGGCGTGTATTTAAAGTACCAGTTTAAAAGACGGATTCGTGACAAAAGACAGAATATACGAGGAATACATTTTACCACCTCATAAAACTGCTCATACGTTTACCCGAACGAGGGCGACATAGTCATTTTTACTGTACTAAGCCCTCAATAAAAAAAACAGATTAAAAAAAAAAATTAGATTTCTTACCGACCATTTTCGACTGTCACTCGGAACATCCGATTTAGTCTTTTTTACTGCTCACTCGGAACATCCGATTTAGTATTTTTTAATGGCACTGGGAACTGGCGATTTAGGCATTTTTACTGCCACTCGAAACTGGCTATTTAGTCTTTTTACTGCCCACGCGGAACTGGTGATTTAATCACTGGTAATTCCATCATTTTAAACTGGTATTCATGAAGTTACAATTCCCTCAATTTAAAAGTTACGATTCCGTCCGTGAGTTTAAAAAAACTGGTCAAAAATTACTTACCCTTTCAAAGTTGTGGACATACCTACATATAAATGGAAGGCTTTTGATTCAGTCTTTACATAACATACTACTTACTTTGACAAATATTATTATGACCAATACATGATAACTTGAAAAAATACTTTTGTTACAGGTATTCCTGTTCTAATAATATACAATAATATATCGAATTATATAAAGCGAGCCTTTATAATAGGCTTGCGTACTGCTAGTCATAATAGATACCTACCTACTTTATATGAACTGTCAAAACGAAACTTTTGTTCCTGAGTTCTATGAAATAACAACAGAGTGACGTCATGTAAAAGTGCCATCAAATGCTGTCTTTTTTTGCACAAAATTGACTTTATAAAATATATCTGCTGGAAATATACAATTCTGAGAATGTCAAGCCATTTTGTACATAATGCTTGAACGACTTGTTCCTAGACTTATTGGATCACCTTGGACGCAAGCCTATTAAAATGTGTTTATATGACATCATTTATATTTATATCACACACAACACATACTATTTTGCAAGAAATTGTCATTTGTCAAAAAATTGGGGCCATTAACGCCATTTGTCCACAATTAAAAAAAAAAACATTTATTGCATATAAATGTTAAACCCCTCCACTCTCAGAAGCACACCGCTCGAAAGACCGAACAATGGCGAAATATTGTCATATAAGATTTGTCGGCGAACCAGTTAAGGTATTAGTTACTACTTATTATTACTCTTCTAGTTATTCATTGTTTATCTATTTAACTACTATACAAATATGTATAGCAATGACAATAACATTTTAAAGATATAGCAAACAAGTTAGTGTGTTATACATGTCGTAGGTCTACCTTTTAATAAATTATCCTCTCCATCCTAGGTGTGCTGGACGAGTTCTATTAGAGATAAGCTCGCCTTTATATATGTTTTTTTTCCCAATATTAAGTGTCTGTATTATGTTTTCTGTGCAATAAAGTATGTCGAACTAGAAATACATGTACAAATGCATTCTTCAAAGGCCATAACATAACATTAGATCACCAATTTGGGATCCGGCCACGACATGATCTTTAATATCAATCAATAATTGATCTTTCTAACTTATACTTAGTGTTAGTATTATTTTGTGACATAGATCCTAATACTAAAGTGGCAAAAGCGCCGAATAAAAGAGTATATAAAATGCTTTGGAATATTGTAGTTGCACCCTCAGAATAAAAACTAGGTTTTTGTGCGAAATTGCTTAAATAAAACTAATGATAAAATAATAATATTCCTAACGAAAGGTATATACTGGGAATCGAGTACGATCGAGCCATACTCCAGCCCACTGGCTCACTATTACTTAGTAGCCAACGACAGTACCACGCCAATTTTATGTCTCTAATCTAGCTGTGACCTCTATGACCTTCACGCGTAGTATGGCTTAAGGTGGGTTGTATGAGAAAGGCGTCACTTAAGCCTGGGTACTTAAGCCTGCCCTTTATGTTATGAACTGGCCCCAGATTCTACAAACACATTTCAATTGCTATAGCAAGGGCGCAGAAACCCGTTCTGGGCTTGGCGGCGACGGACGCCGAGACGTTCCGCTCCAGCTACAAACAAACTTGCTGTTAGGTGTAGAATGGGAGTAGGGTTCAAATCTCGCGCCTATGCCAATTTACCCTCCAGTTTCCATTCCTTTTTTCTACTCACGCGTGGGTAGAAGAAAGAAGATGTCATAGAGAGCACATTTTCTAGATGACTTTCGAGTGCGCCACGGATCGGTTCGGTCGACATTATCACTTTGTCCCGTCAACTGCTTTTCTATGGGCTCGAGTCCTCGCGTCGCCTTACAACCGTCGCGATAAGGAAGATCAGCAACCTCACCCGATGAAAAGAGATTGATTGAAGCCCACTCTAACCAGGCAAGAACACCAGAAGCCTCAGACTCATCATTGAACCAGCGAAGAGGAGCACGCGTGAGTTTCACCCCTTCAATCTTTTCCCAACACTTGTATTTCGCGCCCTCTCTATAGCAATTGCCATGCGATTCGTTTGAGAATTGCAGGCCAGTATACTCGTATATTCCGGCATCAGGCCAGGCATATAAGCTGTTTGCCCTCGTCTATTTTGAACTGCACTTTATCGGAGTTGGCGGCGCGGTCGGCGGGCTTGGAGAGCGCGGCTGCGAGGAACACTAGCGCCACCCCCGTGGAGCACACGAACAGCGCCCAGCCTGGAATCACCATCAATATTATATTTCTTCTCCTTCTTGGACTACCACCTATTTATACCGATACATCTAATTTAGTGGGAAGCAGCAGAATCTTATCCTTAAAAACACATGGTTCGCCCTTTTAACGATACTTACATCCGTTATTTATCTTGATGTTTTATGGAAATAAACAATTATTATTATATTAATATTACCAGCTACTATCGGAGGTCGGTTATGGCTATTTGTGACCGCGATGTTGCGGCACGGAATATTTTGGTGGTGTTCTTCGAGCTCCATCCTTATTCTATCTCGATGGTACCATGTTATTGTATTGTCATCCTAACTCTGTCCGTCCATTCCTAGATTCGTTGTTGCACGATGTTATTTAGTTAGAATAATTTGTTTTTACACGGGTACTACTTTGAATGGCGGCGCAATACTTACCAATAGCACAATCCCCCGGTATATACGGTTGAGAGTATTCCCCGCACAGCTTCTTCACCTTGTCCGTGCCCCAGCCCCAGGGATAGAGCACCAGGCCTATCACACCGAACAAGCCTGGAAGGACGGACTCATTAGGGCCATATTTAATACAGGTAACTTAGCCGAAAAAGGGCAATAAGCGGAACTAATGAGAGAGTTACAAAAAACTTTAGGATTGTGTAGGGGCAGGTCTCCTGAAAAGAGTCATACAAATTCCCCTCATTTACCTGTGCCGCTAGGGCAGTGGGGGCGTATGCAAGGTCGCTTTTTCCAGTTATTTACTCGTAAGTCAAAAACCATTGGAAATATCAACACACTTACATTAATTAACTACATTTTCGGTTAAGGTCCGATTCCCGGTACTGACCATGTACCAATGAGACAAATCATTTATCGTACGATATACGGACGCTCTATTGGTGATGGAAAACATCGTGAGTAAACCTTCATTCCTCCATAGCTATGGCGATGGGCTAGCCCCTTGTCACGTAAAACGGAGTATTGAATCACTGGCTGAAAGTGGGCACAGTTTTACTTGGCTACACGGGCTGTTCATAGCTGCCTTTTTTATGGATTTTCGTGCTTATTTTAGCTGTTTTCTTGCGTATTTGCATGAATATTTTGACCTTTTTATGTTGCATATAATCCGGTCTCTAATCATTATCATCATCAATGACGACTTCTGTGCCGTCAGCCGCCCCGAAAATGTCACTGGGCCAGCAAGTCGCGCAGCGGTACTTCAGAGGAATGCATGGGCGGCGCTAGCCGCCCTGGAAACAGCTGAACCTCGGAACTGCCAATTTAGTCTTTTTTACTGCCTACTCGGAACTGCCGACTTAGTCTTTTTACTGCTCACTCGGAACTGCCGACTTAGTAATTTTTACTGCCTACTCGGAACTGCCGACTTAGTCATCGTAGCGTACGATGTCGAAACATATTAATATGTGTATCGGATTCGATTGTAATTACATGCCCATTTTCAGCTTCATGGCATGCGATATCGCATCAAATGTATATATATGAGTTTGCGATGCAAGCGATCTCACGCACAGAAATATCAATTATTATGTGGTTCTCGTTAGTCGACTTGCTAGCTACTATGAGTGCCTGTTAATATGAGTAGAATAGGCTTGTGGCCTGTCAAGTCAAAATAGATACTTTTATGAACTGTCAAAACGGAACTTTTGTTCCTGAGTTCTATGAAATAACAACAGAATGACGTCATGTAAAAGTGCCATCAAATACTGTCTTTTTTTGCACAAAATTGACTTTATAAAAATATATGTGCCGGAAATATACAATTCTGAGAATGTCAAGCCATTTTGTACATAATGCTTGAACGACTTTTTCCTGGATTACCTTGGCCACAAGCCTATTGGGCGCCGCCAGTTTGAATTACCTCCCAAAGCCTGAGCGGCGCCGGCCAGCGATATCACACTCTTCTTGAACACCGACTGCAGGCAGCACGCCATCACCCCCGCTAGTACTGTAGCAAACTGTATCGCCGCACCTGATGGGAAAATCTCTTGTAGGGGTAAGCTCGCCATAGCATCATCATCGGCAGCTTGTTTCCGCCCACTGCTGGGTATAAGCCTCCACCTTCTTGTGCGAACTTATCCGGTCCTGTGCCAATCAAATCCAGCTCTTCCCTGCAATATGCGTATAATGTCGTCGACCTATCTGGCTGCTTGCCATGGCCACACCTCGGACACTCCATAGAACGCTTACTACTACCACACCTCGGACACTCCATAGAACGCTCGTAAAATAAGCACCTATTACTACTACATGACTAAATGATGTTTGTATACGTGCAAATGTGTGCGTAAATATTGCTAGGGCTGGTAGCGCGGCAAATGCAGCGATTTGCGTCGGGCGAACCGAACGACGACGGCGCGACCCGAACTGTCCCGAACACAAGCGTTTGCATTATTATGAAGTGACTTTGTAGGGGCGCTGCCGTTTAAACATACCTAGTCGGGTTCTCATTGAAATCCTAAAAAATGTTAATGTTCACTTTGATCCTTCATACATTAAGTTACAAAAATAGAGTAGGTAGGTATCGAATAACTGTCTAAAAGTGGGCACAGTGCCTTTGCCACCTCTTATGGGAAAAGGCGTGAAGCTATGTTATGTTGTTGTTACCTACTATTACTTATTCTGAAGTAGGTAAGAGACACTTGGCGTGAACTGTAGGTAGGTACCTACCTATGTAAAAACATCGTTAGGATTGTACAATATTCGAATTTTATGTTAAGTAGGTACCTAGTCTCTGAGAGATTCAAAACAACCAAACCACTACAGGGTTCGAGCGAGACCCGGCCGAAGCTCGCTATATGTGGACCCAGCTAATGGCGGCGCGCCGCCGCCGCGACAAAGTTAGTGCGTGCGTACTTGGGTCAATCAACTTAACCCACACTTTTCTGTCAACGCACGCACTCTCTCTGAAAGTTCTTCGAGGACTGCAGCTCAACGGCACTATCAAAGGACACCATACCGCGCCATGTGAGCAAAAAAAAACACAAACGAAGATCTTCGAGAACGTAATCAAGTTCCCCGTAGTGCCTGCTAGCTTAGATACTATTGTTATATTGTAAAATGTGTAAATTTAACCATTTAGCGTATTTTAATAATAAATGGTCGGGGACAGCAAAGTGTGGGTAAAATAGTTGATTGACCCACCTACTACCTACTTTTCAACTCGAAGTGCTTCGTTCGCGTTGTTGAATCGCACCAACAACGGATAGCACGAAATGAATGTACTTTATTGATAATTATATAATTATGTATTACGGAAGGTTTAGTACTAGGTATCTTAGAAAATAAAATATGAAAGAGAACCTTTAGAGAACCTTTCCTTTTTTGAAGTCGGTTAAAAATAAAATATTACGACACTGACTTATTATCAATTATCGTAGTCAGTAGCTAGTAAGTACTACAAACATATAACTCTGTCTCTGTCTCGCACAAAGTCTGTCCTTGTGAGAGAGCGAGACACACACAGCAAACGCTGACCAAGTTACATTCCGGGAGTTAAGGTATTAGAATTTTTATTTCTCAAAAGAACAACAATAGAGTTGCTGTTGCTTACCTTCTTTCATCAGTCGGGAACCGAAAGAATCTCCTGTCTTTGCTGTTTCTAGTTGACGACAGACACACAAATAATGCACAAAACTTCACCATATTATATTACCGGTTATTATTCACCGTATACGCGCGGTCACTCGTCAGGCGTTCAACCGCGTCTATTGATATTTCAACCAGTTCCTAGACGCCAGGGGTGGGGTGCGGTATCTGAATCAGCGCGGGGAAGGGAGTGGCCGTTCTATACGGAGTACTATTATCTCTTCTGTGCCATGGCATAACATTGAACTACTATTACTAGCGTATGGAACCGACACATCGCGAACAAATTTTTTGCGCCATGCGTTGAGGTTCATGAACCTCAACGCGTTTAGTTGCTCGCCGCCTCTCCTACGGAACGCACGTCGACACGGCGGCGGGAAAATATAAGTCGAAAATGCCAACTTGCGTGCTACGATACTGTCGCAATTCAACAAAATGGAAGAAAAAAGATAGTGGCGTCACTTATAATCGGTAAGTAAGCAAAATATCAACTAAATCCAACCCAAAACTAATTTTCTACATTTTTTTCTACTGCACCCGACTTCTGTTTAAAAACCATAGATTATAAAAGTGAACCGTATACAGATAAGATACACGTAGGTACTAATGGTGGTACGAGTGAGTACTTCACACATCGGAATTCGGAATGGGGCTTGTGATGGGATTCTACCCAGGAATAATTCCATTGTGGGAAAAAACGTGGAATAATTCCGGGAAACAATACAAAATGGGATTTTTCGAGGGTAAAAACGTTTCAACTACGTGGGTTCAACTGTATGAAAGAATCACGTCTTACTTTTTAGTTACTAAACCGATTTGCTTCAAAATTTCGCCAACACATCGTCACATTCGTCAAATTGATAAAACGTCACAAGGTTTAATCACAAAGTTGAGAAAACAGCCAGAATTTAAAATTCCCGCCCAGACCGTGACGTCACACCTAAATGCGAAAGCGCAATAGTTATCTACCTAACCATTTTCTTACTTAGGTAGGTTATTTTATTACATTTTGTAATAAACTGCACTCAAATGATGTGATTTAGGTACTAAAGCAGTGTCACTTCTGCGTTGTACAATCTATACGTGCGCTCGCCCCGCCCGCACCCCGCCCCCCGCTTCCCACGTGATCAAGTAGCGACACGCATTTTGTTTGAGACAGCGCCTCTATACGTAGTAATGGTAGCTCAATGTGGCATAACAGTTTTTTCTGTAATGGTTTGTCTGTGTTTATTTCCAGAGCCATCATCAGTCAATTCATTCAATTACTTGCACCAGCCTTTAGCCAATTGATTTTATTCAAGCCTGGGCTTCCGATTAAGTGCCTTGTTTGTTTTTGTTTTTCAAGTCTTTATTCAACTAAAATTAACTAGTGGCTCTGTGAGCTGTAGACCTCGCGAGTATGTCGGTGGGAAAGCTGAACTGCTAACACACATAAAAAAAATAACCCAAATAATTTTCTTTCAATAACACATACAAACTTATGAATGTACCTGGTTACGTACATGCAGTATGAAAGTAGCCGCACCAATAACTTTGTAAACTACATTTCGCGATCTTTTATACAACCTATTGACTTTTTACTAAAATTATATAATCTGTTTCACTCTCATAGTCTTTCCAAATCCAACGACACCTCATTTGTTAATATCCATCGAGCCGTTTGGGTTGTAGCGATTTTTTTACATTTTAAAACCCCATATCTCCGCCATTTTGAAAAAAATCAAAAAACTGGCTCGAGTAAAAAATTCTATTTATTTTTTCAACCTGCTCACAAAATTTCACGTGAATCGGTTCATAAATGCGACCTGTAGAGGAGAACAACCGGACATACAAAAGCATTTTTGCCCAAACCTGAAACGGAGACGCTTCGCTCGCTTCGCTCGCTCATCTGTTTCACTCTCATGGTCTTTACGAATCCAACGACACCTCATTTGTTAATATCCATCGAGCCGTTTGGGTTGTAGCGATTTTATCTCCGCCATTTTGAAAAAAATCAAAAAACTGGCTCGAGTAAAAAATTCTATTTATTTTTCCAACCTGCTCACAAAATTTCACGAGAATCGGTTCATAAATGCGACCTGTAGAGGAGAACAACCGGACATACGAAAGCATTTTTGCCCAAACCTGAAACGGAGACGCTTCGCTCGCTTCGCTCGCTCGGTCAATTAAAAAACAAAACAATACACGGTCATTGTTGTAGCTTAGCATAAGTAATTATTATCTCGCAGATTGGAACACCTTCTTGAGATCTAAAGTGCCTAATGCACAAAGTATTAAAAATTGATTAAGTGCCTAACATCTCCCCAGTGGGTTATTATTAATTTTATAACAATTACTTTTCTATTTTCATGTGCCCATAGCGGCCATTTGCACTGACGAAGGGCTAATTTATCCAAAATGTGGAGTCACTTACACAGAGATAAGAAGAACATAGCAGCCTTCCACGGAGCCGGGTACAGCGAGGGGTCAGTAGCCAGCCCGTGGAACGAGAATGACCCGCAGTGGGTCCGTTCGTCCCGGGTTGGTATGCATCTGGAAATGTCGAAATAATAATGTACTCACACAATGGGCTAGCCCCTGTCACGCAAATGGTGTACCTATACAGGGTGTAACAGAAGGGTGTAGTCATACTTTAGGGGGTTGTTAGGGAGACCATTCTGAGCAACTCTAACTATGAAACCGATTTGATTAGAGCAACTTAAATTTTCACTTCTCGATACAAATCAGCTGAACATCCGGACCAAAATGTATGGAACAATAAAAAATTAAGTTGCTCTGATCAAATTGGTTTCATAGTGAATGTAGCTCAGAATGTTCTCCCTAACAACCCCCTAAAATATGACTACACCTTTCTGTTACACCCTGTAGAATAACTAGCTAAAAGTGGGCACAGTTGTGCCTGTGCCACGCCGTATGGGAAAAGGCGTGACGCTATGTAAGGATTTATGAACCAGAGTTTCATGCTCATTTCACATCATGTCTTGTTCCACCTTCAACCTTATGGCAGCATAATAAAGTCCAAAATTGGATCAATAGATTTTTTATTTTGTACAAACCCAATCATTTTAAAGTGCCCTTTCTGAACTTTTAGGGTTCCGTTCCCGAAGGGGGCCAAACGGGACCCTATTACTGAAACTTTGCTGTCCGTCTGTCTGTCACCAGGCTGTATCTCATGAACCGTGGTAGCTAGACAGTTGAAATTTTCACAGATGATGTATTTCTGTTGCCGCTATAACAACAAATACTAAAAAACAAAATAAATTGAATATTAAGGGGGGCTCCCATACAACTGACGTGTTTTTTTGCAGTTCATTATAGATAATGGTACGGAACCCTTCGTGCGCGAGTGCAACTCGCACTTGGCCGGTTATTTATCATACTTGGTCCTACTTATTTCATGCATCACAAGGTCTAATATCATTTAACTGGGGTAACAAGAGTGTGATTGTACACAATCAAATGTTCTTGAATACTTGACTATTAAACAATTGTAGGATTGACAGTGATATATGGGGTATAATAGAAGTTATAATAATACTTGGCTTGCTGCTACTGCTTACAACTGCTGCTTACTGGCTGCTAGGCAGAAACTCCAAACTCTCAACAGACAATAAACTACTTGTCTACAAATCCGTCCTAAAACCTATTTGGACTTACGATATACAAATATGGGGATCCGCCTGTGATACAAGCATACAACAAATACAGAGACTATGCTGAAACAAATCTCCAACACAGGTTTATCAGAAACGCAGAGGTCCACAACCATCTAAATATGAACACAATCAAGGAGGAGATAAAGTACTACAGCAAACAGTACAAACCATCACCATCACTCAAAAAATCTGCTCATAGTCGAAGACTGATTGCAGGATAAACTAATAACAAAAAATAAATAAAAAATACTCGGCTTAAGGTGAACTTATTTCTAAGAAGTGTATAGAAGACCCCCACAAAGTTCCCCAAAATAAACTCACCTGTTGAAAATACCCACACTAGGGATGGAGAACTCGGTAATATTATTGTGGTTGGTGACCACAGGCTGACCCATCAGCCATTTGGGTGTCATAATGCCGGTCAAAATTAGCATAAAAGCTACTAAACTGAGGAGTAGCCATGCTAAACTTCGTCCGGTTACTATAACGTAGCACATAGCTAAGTTTGGTTGGTTGAATTCTGATACGAAAGGGTTCTATAGAGATTTTAGTAAAAGTTTATTTGTCTTTCAAACTCAGGATTCTGATTTATACAAATAATTAACAAGAAATAATAATTCTGAAATATCAACACAAACAACACCCACCCACCATCGAAATGTCAATGGGGTTTTAAAAACAACTTCAGTAGTCCAAATTCGTCACTAGATGTCGTAAGCCAGACATGAGTTAAGAAAAGTTGCCAGTCCAAATAATAACAACCGAAGAACATAATCTGTGGTCAGCTTAGAGAAAAGGTCAACAAGCCAAAGCCGTCAATCAATCAAACGACAACCGCGACAACCAACAACCATGGTCATTATTTGACACACCAACGACTTACAACACCTACACTATGCAAGGTATCTATGTGCAAAATTTCAAGTCTCTAGCTCCAGCGGTATGGGCTCTGCGTTGATCGTAGTCAGTCATTTTACGATTTTATATACACAGATTACACAATTTGACGATATGGCTACGACATCACTACTAACATCGATACCGTCAGATATAAATACCCAGTTTCACGTTGCGTGTACGCCCTGCTTGCTGGCGTGGCTTGAATTAAACTCGATTTCGCGAATTCCGGGACAATAAAGTGTAATTACTGGACACGGGACCAACCGCTAAATTCCGGGGTTTTCCCGGATTTCCCGGCCATCTGGCAACCTTGTATGGCTTGCACCTTCTTGCACATGCACATAGATAATAGAAAGGAGGATGCAAACTCTATGGGCTTGCGCTTGCACGATTCGTTCGAGTTCGCTCGCTTCGTTTGACAGTAAAAGACGTGACGACGAATGAGCCCGAAACGAAACGTTTCTCTTTCTAGACCCGCTGTACTGGGTTTGACGAGTTTGAATAAAATTTTGAACGCATTCATAACTTCACACGCGGGCGGGCGCCATCTGTCGGTCGCCCGTCAAATTAACAAATGAAATAAAAAACTTTTTTTGTCATTTTGCGATTAGTTTTTATGTTGTGATTGTTTGTTTTGAAGTCGTCATTGGTGCTTTTATAAACGAATTCTCGTGTGGGTTTCACAAATATATAGGTATATTCAAAACAAACATTTACAAGGTGTATGTATTGTTCAGTGTTCTAGAATTTAGTGATGAAATGAAGTGTGTGTGGTCGATTGTAGAAACGAAGGAAGAGCGAAGAAAGACGTACGTAAGTTTTATTCAACTAAAATAGAATGTATGAGTCTTCAAAGTCTCTGCATAGATAAATGTATACATTTTAATTTGGTAAATTTTCGTAGCTGGATTGCGTTTGAATGTCGATCTTTCTTTGTAAATAGGTACAGACACGGAACACAAAAAACATTGGAACTGTCAAGTAGGCGTGGCGAGTGTGCATTATCTTCAATTTTAGTTCATGGCAATCTGTATTATGCTAGACAATTTATGCCAGTATAGCTCCATTTTAGAATGAAAAAATGCTAGCCGCACCAAAAATATCATGCATGGTGGCATTTCGTACCATCATCATCGGTAAGCAGTATAATTAATATAATTTTCATCACATCTATTCAAAAAGATCAACTTTAGTCCCGGCAAACAGGGACTAAAGTGGGTCATTTAGTCCCTAGGGACTAAAAGTAACTTTTTAATTTTGTTGCCAGTACAAAGGAAAAAATGCTGTCACTAATCAGTTTCACTACCACTCAGGCTGACAGACCCAATTAGAAGAGAGATCGATTCTAAACGCAGCCAATAAAAAAAAGTTTGTACTAAAATGCGTACTCGACACAGATTAGATAATCCGATCGACCGAATCGATTGACACCGATTGGTGACAAACTGACAACAGAGAAACAACCTTACAGAATTGATATCGAAACACGGACCAAATAATTAAAAAGTTGTGGAAAATTTGTAAACAAAGCGCGCCAAATCTGAATGCTGTAATTATTTCAATTTCGTTTGCGGATATGAGTAAAGAATATCTATGAGTGATAGTGAGTGTCTAACTCCAGATGATAACAACAAACGCGAATGACAAATACAAGATCTGTTACCAATAAAATCACGAGGAATAAGTATAGGTATGTAAAAAGTGTAATCCTGTAGAAAAATTCAAGAGGAACAAAGTGTTTATCTGAAAATGCTTTTTGAACCAATTTTCAAGATTTAGCCAATACTAAACAAGCTTTAACTATGTGGAGGACATATTCGTAATTGGTAATTTCTTTATTGTACTAAACTACTAACACAAGAATAACTACAGAAAACTTATAAGATAACAAGAGATTTCTTCCAACAAACCATTACACACAACATATCACGACAATTGTGTAAATAAATATAGGGTGTAACAGAAAGGGGTGTACCAGCCGAAAGAAGGTTGTTAGGGACATCATTTTGAACAACTTTCACTATGGAACCAACTTGATCAGAGGAACATTATTTTTCACATCACCATACAGATCAGCTCAGCGCTAGGCCCGAAATGTACTGAGTTAATAAAAATAAAGTTGCTCTGATCAAGTCGGTCCCATAGTGAAAGTTGTTTAGAATGATGTCCCTCTTTCCGCTTGTACATCCCTTTCTGTTACAGCCTGTATAGGTAGATGTATGTTATTTTATTGATTACTTACTACTTTTCTCATAGAGGGTGATGAAAAGTAGAGTGTCCACCTCAGGAGTAAAAACTATTTTTGGCTCGAGTGATGTACTTTGAATCCTTCGCTCCCTCAGGATTCTACTTTTGAGTCCCTCGTTGCACTCGGGACTCAACTCTAGAATCCTTCGGTCGCTCAGGATTCAAAAAACACTCGCCCTAAAAATAGTTCTTTACTCCCTTGGTAAACAATCTATGTACTATTTAATAAACTCATTTTTCTTTCCACGCGCGCTCAATGCTGCCATCTAGGGTCGAGTGGCTAAACTACTTCCACTACTCGACGCTAGATGACAGAAAGTATTAGGCATATTTTGGTTTTGTATCCGAACGTTCGTCGTAAATAACAAACATGTTCAATGTAAAGTGAACAGTTGTATCACTCAGAAATAAGGCTCAAATACATTAACTGGCAGTGGTTTATAAACTAATTTTTAGTGAAATGCTACGGTCAATCACGTTCAAGATTCCTTTGTAGTTTATGATTTGATAGTGTGAGTGTTGACGACATCGGTTCTGATTAGTTCGTATGCGGCTTCCACTGTTTTTTGTGTACCGTGATTATAATGTCCTTCGTTTAGGCCCGTTTTCATTTTGATTAATGTCAAGTGCTGGTGTAAAGGATGGCTGTAAATTGTTAAGTGCGAGCAGCGTGTGGATAGCCACTGTTAAGTGTGAGTGATTACTAATCACTAATCAGCGAAGTAAGGCGAATAGAAATAACACAAAAGTCACAAAACCCACACTTTACACTTAACATTTCTCAAAATGAAAACGGGCCTTGTCGTAGAGCGTTTTCATTTACCTGGGATTTTTGTAACGCCTTACTTTTTTGATTACGCTCTGCTAGCACGTAGCACCATTATTTGATCTTCAGTAATCATCAATTCATCACTCATGCTGCTGTAGCTTCTTTTCTATTGAGTTTATATGTTCAATGTTTGTTCAATTTAAATAAAGAAAAAAATATATTTCAAAACGTACCTAACCCGAGGTGGGTCGATATCTAAACGCAAGTCTGTCAAATGGAATGGGAATCAATCGCGTTTTTTTTCAATATTTTTGTAAAATAGTCGTAGTTTATTGTAATTTTCTTCCTAAATTCAGTGCTTTAATGTGTCCTATTGAATAAGAGTCCATTGGTGAGTAAAAACCTAGCATACACGCGATAAAAATTGACTTTAACCCCGTGGTGGTTTTGCAACAATTTCTGTTTCTTTGTGAGAAAACAAGAGACTTTTACTTTTTGTAATGGACCTTGTGCGTAGTTGATGCTTCTCAAAAGATAATCCCGCGACTTTACGCATATTTTTCTTTGAGGGTAATAAATTGAAGGTAGAAAGTAGCTTGAATCATTGCCTTGGGAAACAGATGTTTTTTTTTTATCAAGGAATGTTGAAGAAACTGCTTTTGAAAGGGCTACTTCCTAATGCTCATAAAAACATTCATATGCATTGGGCATGTCGTCTTTTAGCTTATCATTTTGCTAAGATGTAAACATAGCAAGGAGTATTGATAGCAAATTCTTTCAAACTGGTTTTGGTAAATGATTTCACGCTCCACTTAGCTTTTAATCATGTTCTTAGCATCATGTAACCACATTATCATTATAACTGTTACTGAATTGTGTAACGACAGGCTTGTGGACAAATTGTTGATTGGTACAGTTAGAAAAAAAGGCTGGGCAGGTCTGCATACTTATTTTCGTACTTATCTAGGCCGACCCAGCAATTTCTGTTTCTTACCTGAGGTATTTTAAACCAGCATGTGGTCTTTGGATGTCCCTAAATCCGTTCTGTTGCTAAACAAGCTTTAAAAGAAAAATGCTGTGTTCCCGCAATAGATATTGAACTAGGTTATGTCTATCAATTACAGAGGAGTAGGTTAGTCCCTACCCGAATCAACAAATAACAATGTTTATCCAAGATAGTTGAGTCTCCAAGATAATCAAAGATTCATGTAATTCAATACAATGAGTGGCATGAATATCATCAGATATTGATATGAGGATCGCCTCAAGATTCTAGTTTTATTGGATCTTTTATTCGACCTACCTACCTTTTAAGGAATTTAGATTCAATGCTGTTTAGATTCATCACCCTGGCAACCATTTTCAATGGAATACTCCATAGTGAGCTTCACTTTACCTATAATACTAAGAGTTGTTTGATGGTCATGGTATTTTTTCCCCATCAGATTAGGTACCTAAACAGCACAGATTAGGTACCTAAACAGCACAGATTAGGTACCTAAACAGCACAGATTAGGTAGGTACCCGATCAGCTCATAATTAGGTACCTAAGCAACTCATATTAGGTACCTAATCAGCATTAGTTGGAGTAGCCCTGTATAGTGGAGTCCACACAGCCATAAGTGAACTAGTTGGTAACTTGCATCACTGATTTCTTTACAAGATCAGTTTCCAGTCATGATAGATATCATATATAAATATCTAGATTTGCAACCATGGTCTTATTTTACTAGTTAATGTAAAACAATATCTTTTATTTTTTCACAGATCTCGAAGACAGAGGATCCAATGTTAAAGTGCTACACAACCCGTACAACAATCACTACATAAGTCTCTACTTAACTTAGACAAATTGAATGACTATCCATTCACTATACTATTGTAAATAAATAGCAATCGGCGAGATACTTATTGTGATTGATACACATGTTTCGTGTGTATAATTTTTTACATTGAGTGCATTTTTTGTTTTACAAAACGATAGATGAATTTGTGATTTAAAAGTGGTGCCACATTATGAGTTCGGGCAACCTGGTACGGTCACAGATGCCTCCGCAGATAAAGCAAATCGACTTGGATCAGGTATGTATTTTGTTGCATTATTCATTGAATGTGATTGCTATGTGTCTGTAAGCGAAAACGGTGGAGGGCCAATCAGATTGAGCCGTATTTCACCACTCTGGCTAAGTTAACATGAGCAGTCAGGTGCATTCAGGTTAATTTCTTTATAATTCGTACTGACGCCTAAAGAATTTTCGAGGTTTTTATATCACAACGTAGAAAAATGAAACATTCACATTTAAAATTAAATAAAAAATGGGGTTTATTCACTGAGTGCAGGTTTTACCTAATCTAATGAGAAACAGCAAATATAATTCACCAAGTTAAAAACTTAAAAAAACTGACTTCATGACCTTCGATCACTTAGTCCTCCCTGCTCGATACACAAATGTCGTCTATAGACCCGAAAACGAGCCTAGAAATGTTTGTTTTGACAGTGAAGTCCATATGTATTACATAATAAAAACAAATATTTACTCTACCTCTTCTACCTAATTCCGACCTCTGCGTGTTAGATTAGAGTGAGAGTTAGTTGTAAGGGGGATCGGTTTGGAGAGATGAGTCAAAGACAGAGGTCGGAGTTGGACTAGTGTTTATTAGAATAATACACACTTATATCATGATAAATGGGCGGTTACGCCCTTCTTCCCTACACCTTTCCTGAAGGGGAAAATAAAATAAAACTATCATTATGTTTTATTTTATTTTATACATCTTAACTTACTACGGTTATAAAATGGTTACATGGTTACATAGTTTATATATGTATATATATTTTTTTTAATCGTTACTTGGGTAATACATCTTAGTCCTATTTTTGTGTACGGTATCTAATTTACCATCTTTAATTATCTGCACATTAGGTGAGATTTCTTGTTTTACAATATATGGTCCTGAATAAATGCTCTTAAACTTATTTCCTGTTTCATTTTTAACAAGTATTAGGTCATTTTCCTTGTATGTTACAGGATTTACATTTTGGTCATGTTTAGTTTTTCTAAAAATCTTACTCTGTATAAGGTTTTGACGGGCGTCTTTTTGTGACGTCTGTAATCTAAATTTTAATTCTAGTGGATAGTTATCTAAATTATAAATTGGATCAACTATATCTTTATCTAAATTACTTGGTATTTTACAATTTTTACCAAACACCAACTCGTAAGGACTATACTTAGTGTTCGTATGCACTGATGTGTTATACGAGAAACACCAAAACGGAAGCCACGTACTCCAATTGTCTGGATGGTTATTTGTTTGTATGCGTAGATAGTTACCTAAACTTTTATGTGAGTTCTCTAGTGCGCCAATACTCTGGTGGTGGTATGCTGTTGAATTTAACTTATTTATTTTTAAGAGCTTACATACCTCATCAAACGTTGCGGACATGAATTCCGTTCCTCGATCCGTGGCTATTTCCTTACACAATCCATACCTTAAAATAAAATTATTAACTAAAGCCTTAGCTACTTCTACTGAGCTCTTATTAACTAAAGGATACGCTTCTACATATTTAGTAAGTTCACACTGTAATGTCAGTATGTATGAGTAATTACTATTGTCACGATCTAATGGTCCCACTATATCGAGATAAATCTTATCGAACGCTGAGTTAGCTGTCGTAGTGATTACCATGGGCTCTTTAGTATATACTGAATGTTTTTCCTTTTGACACTTCTCACACCTTTTAATGAATGTCTTTATGTCATTTTCAAGACCTGGCCAGAAGTAATATTTTTTAATATTGTTGAACATTCTTCTAATACCCGCGTGGCCACTTGTGGGTAAGAGATGAAAATCGTTCAAGATTACTCTGCGGTCATCTTTATCATCAATTCTTTGAAGATCCTTTAAAATACATATTCGTGGTCCGGACCATTTTTTTGTATTCATTATTTCATTTGTCAACTTCTTAACGAATATGGCATTGTTTATATTTTTCATGAAATATATTTCTTCTAACTTTAATACCTTATTAAATTCTCCTAGCTCTCTCACAAAAGCGGCTGGCGTCAGTTGTGATCGAGAAACTGGATTAATAAATATCGTTTTCCGCGACGGTACATAACAAAACGTCGTACTTTCATTCTCAATTTCTCCATTTTTCCTAACCTTTCTTAATTCATTTTCCTCAATAAATCTCAGCTCAATAGAATCCTTTGGTTTACTACAGGTTTCTACAACTCTCAGTTGATCAGACTGATTGTCACTAGGTGCCTTAGTCACCGTAGGATCTATCCTTTGGTCTTGTTCAGCTTCCTTTTTCTTTTGCGCCCGTGTCATCACATTTAAAACTCTCTCATTCATTTCTTTCAACTCACTAACATTTATTCGAGATAGCGCATCTGCAGCCGCGTTATCTTTACCTTTCACATATTCCACACAAAAATCATATTCCTCCAATGCAATCCTGAACTTCATTAACCTACTCGACGGGTCTCTCATGTTAAACAGATAAATAAGGGGTTTATGATCCGTGTAAATTTTAAATTTCCTTCCATACAAATATGGTCTATAGTGCTTTACTGCCCAAACTATTGCGAGCAATTCTTTCTCGATAGTTGGATAGTTTAACTCTGCCTTATTTAATCTCCTACTAGCATAAGCAATGGGTTTTGCGTTATTATTTGACAAAACAGCTCCTAAAGCATATCCCGATGCACAAACCAAACATTCTTCCTTCATTTTTGTCTCAACATAATGTATAGACTCCGATCTAGGCGGAATGGTAAATGAACTTCTATATTTGGAAACCGTTAATGTCAACACTACTCTGTTATTGTTATCAGTCCAAAAAGTTAATGTATCATTATTGAAATCTAGTATGGACTTGCGATTCCCTAAAAAGTCTTGTCCTAGTATGCCATGCGCCCTACAAGGCAATGAATTGAAAACATAAAACTTATGAATCAGAGTGTGTTCACCCGTGCACATTTGTAAATAAATGTATCCAATTGCCTCTATCTTTCCACCAATTCCATTTATAATTATCGACTCGTTAATAATTGGTATGTTGTTTTCTATAACATGATCATATTTCAACGCCGATATAGATGCACCCGTATCAACTAAAAAAATTAAATGCCTTGCTATTTACTGTCATCTCTACTGAGCAAACATTATTACATGCTAAAATTACATTTTCAGGCCCGAAAAAACTGATTCTCAGTTTCAGTTTGCTCCTCTGCCATCGCATTCACCTGCTCATTTCTGTTTCCTCGATAGTTATAATTCTGACTGAACCTACCTCTGTTTTGGTATCTGGAATGGCCGCGCCCGCCACCGCGCCACGGCGAGCCGCCACCTCGCGTCCACTCACGGTTGTTACCATCAAAACCCCCGTGGTTGCCTCCGCGGTTGCCTTCGCTGTTGTTGTGATTGCCTCTGCCGCGGTGTCCTCTAAAATTACTCGATCTACCTCTGAAATTTTGTGCATAATTATTTCCTTGCATTGTCATGACGTCACCTGACGTTGAAGTACCTGTGGTCTCCTCGTCTAGCGCTGCCTGTACAGCGTCTTTCAGGGACTGAAAATTCCGTGCCTGTATAATCGTGCTGAGCCTACGGTTACGCAACCCATCCGCAAATACTTTTATGGCCATCTTTTCATTTAAGGGCTTCAACACTTTAAAACTCGCTTCATTTCCATCGGCCTGCGTCACCGTAAGATCAACGAACAATTCGGTGATTTCTTTCCCAAAATCATTTAGGGACTTGTCGTTCTGTCTCATTTGTTGCAACCTACTCTGGATTGCAGTCGCCGATTTTCTGGGCAATAACTCCCTACGCATATTAGTTACCAAATCTTTGATATTATTATAACTGTCTCGTAGTAGCTTCAGTTTTGCTGTTTGTGATAACCGACTTTTCAGTATAAAAGTAATCAAGTTGCCTACTGAAGCTAACTCTAAGTGGAAGCATAGTATTCTGCTGCATCAATAAATTGCTTAATACATGCCTCATCATCTTTAAGTATTGGTAACAAACGCAAAGCAACTTTTATATCGAAGTTTGCCATTTTGCTTACTTTTGACTCAATCACTTTTTTTTACAAATTTCCGTTATCTCTTTATAAAGAGCTTGAATTTCATTACAACAATCTAGTTTCATCTGCCGATTTATCTGGTTTCAATAACCATACATCTCTATCCGAAGTGTACCTATCAATAATAACATTGGCCTCTATTAACTTCTTACTACAATTATCTTTATTCTCTTGAGAGCCGAGCTTAATTAATTTTGTTCTAATAGACTTTAAACCTTCATAATTTGCTTGAAATGTATCTTTCATAATGCATGATATTTACCACTCATAGTTTCCATTTTTATGCAACTTCCTCTTAACAGCGGTTGAATGAACGAAACTTAATACATATGATTACACTTACTGTCCTTAAAAGTTCATCGCTAGAATTCTTAATTTAGCACGCGCGCCTACCTATGTGTACTTTTTACGCACTGTTCACTTTTTATCACTGGTTTTCACTTTTACGCATCACGCTCAGGAACGCTCACGATGATTCAGGAACATCTGGAATGCGACCCTAAACTTCCTCCCGTTTGATAGCCGGTAGGACTCCCGCTCCGGATCTGCGGTAGATCCTTTTGTTCAGCGACTTGTTTGCGTATCGCACGCAGTACAAAATGACCAGGACGAGCAGCAAGATGAAAACGAGAAACGCGTACCAACTTATGTTGCTCATGAACACCATGATATTTTGTGTGTGTTGCTGAATCTCATTATTCTGTCCAATTTGTGATATAATTTGTTTGTCCATGGCTGCAGGTCTTGGTGTCGTCGTAGTATTTCCCATTACGCTTTTTTTTTTTTTTAACTGAATCTAAAACATTTTTAAAATCACACATATTTTGTTGCGACGACAACGGTGTACTTCAATCGCGCGCGAATAGGCCGCATCCCTTTTTTGGCTTAGGTCGCCATGTAAGGGGGATCGGTTTGGAGAGATGAGTCAAAGACAGAGGTCGGAGTTGGACTAGTGTTTATTAGAATAATACACACTTATATCATGATAAATGGGCGGTTACGCCCTTCTTCCCTACATAGTTAAGCTTTTAGTAATGATCAAGACTTTTTGGACTTGGCTGGACTCTCATTGCTTCTGGCCCCACACTAGGATGCCCTGTGTCGTGGGAACCAGAAACAGTGACTTCCAAACATGTAAACACACAAGACCGGGTTTTTTATTTCTGTATCCCCTGCCGGGAATCGAACCCGGGACCTCTCGCATGGTAGGCAGATGCGCAACCGCTGCGCCACAGAGGTCGTCACGTTTTCACGCCTTCAGAATGCCACGAAACAGTTTCTCAAGTAGATAATCAACCAACGGATGACGTATTTACCGCCATTTGACTTCGTTTGAGGCTATTACCCACGGTCGCTGCACTCTGAATCTTGTGCTGGTGGGAAGAAGGTTGCTAGTTTGATTGCAGTTGCTAATGAGATTCCTGAGTGTTTACGACGACGCCTTAGGATCGATTGTTCCGATCGTGTCACTCCCAAACGAGTGAACATTCCCGATTGCCTGAAAAAAAAATGCATAGCGAGGCTCCCAATGGCGCATAAAGTAAATGAAGCCCAATAATGTCCCTACCGAGGGGCAAAGGCCTTTACCCGGATACGAGTAAGATTGAGCCATTATCCACCACGCTGGCTCAGTAGTTTGCTTGAGGGGTGTCGGGCTAGTGTCAGACTTATCCCCTTTTCATAAAACTTAACAGACCTAAGTCTGTGGAACTATGTTAATTAAAATTTGCTCAGTCCCATTCTCACAAACACTTTCAAAGTGAAAGGCTCAAGGCTCTACTCACGGTGCAATCTGTCTTGCAACTTGTCGCTGCAACTTGTTGCATGCAACCTGCTACCTGCCTACTGACGATGCAATCTCGATGCAATCCATTGCATGCAACCTGCAACCTGCCTACTCACGATGCAATCTACCTGCAATCGGTTGCAATTGCAAGGTAACAAGTTGCAGCAACTAATCGCGAGACAGATTGCACCGTGGGTAGTGCACCCAGGGAGCACTTATCCAGTGGAGAGCGCATGAGTGCATTTTCCTTTGAAACACAACACACCAATTTACGGGCGGCGGCGGGCGGCGGGGGACGAGGTAAGAGAGCTGTGATCGGTCAGCCGCTGCGAAACTGTCTGGCGGCCCGTCATCGTACATAGGTTGCGTATGCGAACGGTTGTTGAATACAACAAACGTTTGGCGAGCCGCATTCCCGCGCAGGCGCAGTCAATCGGGGTCATTGCCAACGCTGTTTTGGCTATATAGCTATCCGGCGCATTTGGCACAGTTATTCGTTATTCCGCTGAATAGCATTATCAAAACAACGACGTGCGAAATAAAATAAAATAAACAATCTGTCTGTGATGTGAAACACGTGCTCAGTTTTACTATACCTACCTACAATACAAACAAGGTGTTACACCCCGTGTGGGTAAAGGTGTGACGTTGTGTTTTTTGTTTTTGGTTATAGTTTTTTACGTGTTTCTTTAATCATACGTCACAGCGATGGCGATTTGCAGCAAGAGTAAAGTCTTCACAAAATAAAAGGCCCGTTTTGACAGTTCACGCCCATGAAGTTTTAACCCCTAATGCGTAGTTAATAAAAGCCATCTGTTTCGTACAAGCAAAGCGTACAAGTTGCACCTAGGAAAACCGCTTCTGTTACCTCCGCGTTAGGGATTAAAACTTTATGGGCGGGAACTGTCAAAACGGGCCTTTTATTTTGTGAAGACTGTTAGTCAATATAGTAGCCTAAATGCTAAAAGTTATATGCATATTTAGGGTTCCTTACCGATGAGAAAAAAGCCTTATTTGGGAAACCCTTATTTGTAGGATCACTTTTTTGTCCGTCCGTCCGTCCGTTAGTCCTTCTGTCAAGTCAGGGACACTCTTTCATAAGAATGGAGGGATCCAGTTAAAATACATGTTTCTGTGGTTCCCTGAAACTGTGGAAAAAACAAACTTCTAGGTCGACGCAATCGAAATATACCCGATGGCCTTTTGCTTGAAATCCGCATGAGTATCAAAACATAAAGGGTGCTTCCCGATGACGTAGCATCATCGGAAGCGTGAGCGAGGCCTTATACTACAAGTATAGGAAAAAAACGAAAACCGTAAAGTAGTCCATCATAAAAAATTGGTCAGGTGCGGGTCGGAATCGCACACGAAGGCTTCCGCACCATCGTCGTCTGCGCCTAAAACGGCAATACCTTTAATCTCGACGTCAGTCGTCTCTTGCTATTAAAAAATGTCAGGCGCTATTGTATTGAAATTGACTTAATACCTACTATTTAATTCTAAACACCCTTTTTCGTGTATTTCAGTATTTGTTGTTGTTGCGGCAACAGATATACACATTCTGTAAAACATTTCATCTCTCTAGCTATTACGGTTCGTGCTGTACGACCCGATGACGGACAGACGGACGGACGGGCAGACGGACAGCGGAGCCTTAGTAATAGGGTCCCGTTTGGCACCCTTCGGGTACGGAACCCTAAAAATGTACAGACCCTCGGCACGCGAGTCCGACTTGAGTTGCGCGTCCACTGCGTCGGAATCGGAGCGTACGGAGCGGACGGATTTGTTGCATTGTATTGATTTCTATGGGCGCAGAAATGCCGATCCAGTGCACGCACCACCATAGAAATCAATACAAAGCAACAAATCCGTCCGCTTCGATTCCGACGAACTTTGCACTTGGCCACTTTTTATTTTAAAATTTTACATCACATTTTCATTTAATATCACATTTTCCCGTTTTGCCTGGCTGCATGCCAAATTACCGTCTAAACATAACTTTGGATACGAAAGTAAGTAAGTGTATGTAGGTAGACCATTGATCTCCCTACCACCGAAAGACACATCCATGAACTTTTTGTTAAATAGCCGAAAAGTTGTCCCACTTTCCCGGCCCTTAACTTTAAGTATTGCAATAATATTGAGCCAATATGGCTGGCTCAGTCCAGGTTGATGGATGGGGCTGGCTGGTGCCCACAGATACTATAATATTATACTAATACAGATAGACCACCTAGAACAAAATATGACACCGGCATAAACTGAGATGCTACGGAAGCTTCTTTAGTTCGAGGCCATTATCGCTTGGTGCAGCACCATCGAAAAATTGCAAATACCACGAGATGGCGCTAAGATATATAGGATTTATTCTAAGATTAGCGCCACCTAGAAGTATGTTAACTGACACCATGGCGTTTAAAGTACAAATCTTACTTCTCACGCCATCTCTTTTTTACGAAGGGTTACTATTTCTAATTTGTATGGGATGTGCATGCGCACCCTGTGCTAGTGGCCAACCATTGTCAAAAGTTATAATACTCTATCAACAGATTAATAAAGTCTCTAACGGCCATTTTCAATGACCTATTTATTCATGATTTTCACATTGCTAGAGTTACATTTGACATTTGCGCTATGGAACTTATATCAGACCCTATCTATCTGCAGATTCAGGATAGATAGGTTATTGAAAACGGACGTCACACAGCTTCACACATATCAGTGATATCACCGATCCGGCGCGTCTGTGTCAGTGAAAAATATTCTTTCACACATTCTCTATGAGAGTATATTTTTCACTGACACGGACCTGTGCCGTCACGGACACTGTGACTACTCTCATAGAGAATGTGTGATGTGAAGGAATATTTTTCACTGACACGGAACTGTGCCGGACCGGTGACGGATCGGTGGGATCACTGATTTGTGTGAATCGACCTTTACGGCGTACTACGACTGAGTAGCGATGAGCCGGGCCAAAACACGGGTCCCCTCCATCTACCCTTCAAGCTTACTTTTCAATTCAATTCAAAATATTTATTTCAGATAGCATACATTTTGACACATATACATCCATATTATTTTATCATTATAAAAAAGTTTAAAATTAAACTAAATACATCATCCATGAATAATAAATAACACCCACACTCACACCCTACTCACACAGTCACACACACCCTCTCACACACACAAAACATCGTCCTAAAATATAATTATAATTTAAGGTTTGTTACTGCGAAGGTGCACATCCATCCAGTACTTCAACATAGGGCTGTCCACCTTCCCAGCCAGAGTGCTGAGGATAGTGTTGGAGCTGCCGAAAAAGCGGTTTCTTAACGAGGCAATCCTCTTTCTCATTATTGCAAAGAAATCGTCAATCCTAGCTTCGGCAAACATAGCCGAGGCGCTGCAATATCGCGGCAGCCCCAACAGTATTCTCAGCGCATTATTATATTGGACGCGCAGGGCGCTGTAGGCCCTCCGCGTATAGCTGACCCACAAGCCACCAGCGTAGAAGGACTGACAAAATGCTCTGAAAAGTGTCAATTTGACAGCCCTTGTACACTTCGCAAACCTGCGGGCCAGCATATTACATCGGACCGCCATCGCCCTGCGCTCTCTTTCAATATCAATGTCATCTACGAGCCCCTCCGTGACCACGTGACCCAGGTACTTGAAATGTGGAACCCGCTTGAGAGGTGCTCCACACAATGACACAACCGGATCCTTATCAGGCGGTTTAGTCCCTGAATGAAACACCATCAACTCACTTTTCTTCACATTATACCTGAGCCCGTGTGTAACAGCGTAGGACTCACAGACATGTAAAAGTTTTCTAAGGGCCTTGACCGAGGGACTCAGCAACACCATATCATCAGCATAAGATATGTTATTAACTATTGTGCCATCGATTGAGCATCCAATACCGGTGTTGCTGAGCTCCCCGATCAGCTGATTGATGTAAAGATTGAATAACTTGGGAGATGTAAGTCCGCCCTGCCTGACCCCGCACTCAAGGCTATATGAATTGCTAAGCGAACTCACCCATTTTACTGCATTAGTTTGATTTTGATACCAAAATTTAAAAATGGAAACCAACTCAGTCGGTAGTCCTGTGTGAGTTAGCTTATTCCATAGTATATCATAAGATACAAGATCAAAAGCCTTTGACAAGTCAAGAAAACATGCATAGATGTGTGTTTTCCTGTCAGTATAGTACCGGACGGTCTGCTTGAGAGCCAGAATTGCACTTTCAGTGGACAGTCCGGGCCTAAACCCGAACTGGGCATCATGTATGTGAAGATGTTTATCAAGTTGACAATCAAGCAAACCATCCAGCACCTTAGCCACAGCAGTTGCCAAGGATATTGGTCTGTAATTATCCTTGTCAGAAGCGTCTCCCGTTCTATTTTTAATAATTGGTACTACTATAGTTTTCATTAAATTTTCAGGCAGGTAAGAGTGTCCCACACAAAAGTTAAAAAACATTTTAAGCACCCTAGGTAGGTGTACACCAGCGCACTTCAGGTGCTCGACACTCAGACCATCATGTCCTGGTGACTTACCCCGCTTCATATCTCTAATAGTTAACATTACTTGATTGTATGTAAAACGCAAGGGTTTGTCACCAGTATCAGCGCTAGTCCGGGTGCCGGACACTGGAGTGTCACTGGACGTGTCAGTGTTACTGGAAAGATCAGAAACAACACGGAAATTATTTTTAAACAAGTTTGCTATTTCATGGTGGTCAGACAAACCATTAACAGTCACTGGATGACCAGGCTTAGGATTTAATTTATTTGTTTCTTTCCAGAATTTTGAAAAATCTTTTGCATTATGGCTGGAGGCAAGAATATCCATTTTTATTTGTTCCGAATTCTTTTGACACCACTTAAGCTTTGATTTAAAAATCTTTCTGGAATTTTTCATTAGATCATATATATGACCAGATTCCGGCTTATTATGTAAGACCCAATTTTGAAAACAAAGCCTGGCTTCACCATGAGCCTGTTTCACATATTTATTCCAACCTGTTATGTAGGATTTTTTCCTCAAAGAATTAGAATTACAGTTGCTATTTACACTGTGACTGGAAATAGCCGCCTCACAAAGAATATCAACTATGCTATTATACATATTATTAATTATTTGCCTGTGTTCTAAATTGCTACACATCATATCACAACATTCACTAAGTTCACTGGGGAAGTCGATCTCTTTCAATTTTAAATTACATAAATTTCTAAAAAGGTTTATTTGCTCAGTATCCCTCACACCCCAGTGAACCTTATTTTGTTTAACATTAGATGAGCTAACACTACGCGGCAGCACACTAAAGTTACAAGTTATTTCCATCGGAATGTGATCTGACCAAGACACATCATAACATATCCTGACCTTAGTTATTGATTGAAAAGCAACTCCGGTAACTATACAATGGTCAAGCCACCTCTTGCAGCCGTGGGCATCACTGATATAAGTGTAGTTATCAGAGTCTAAACCTAAAACTTCAAAGTCAGCGCATAACCACAATTGTTCAGCACAAAATTGTAACAAATCATTACAAAACAACTCACCAGGATGAGCATTGAAGTCCCCTAACATGTACACTGTTGCTACATTGCTGTTCTCTATGATGGCATGCATTTCAGAAAGACACTCAGTAAACTCTGGTAGGTTATTAGTGCAATCTGTGGGCATATACACTGAGAATAATAGAAAAGACTGGTTTTTCACTTTACACTGAATGGCAGCAAGCCGCACACTTTTACACTCTATCACCGTAACCAACTCGAAAGCAGACTTCCTCCACAAAATTGCGACACCACCGAAAGGCCTACCTCGCAGGATACCAGCTCCTGCATCCACCGCTGATACTCCAGTCGCTGCGAAGTCTGGATGAATAGTACTGAGATACGGGATATCATAGGGCATCAGCCACGTCTCCTGAAGGGCCACTATATCTGACGTAAGACACAGCATTCTGACATGGTCCACACTGCTCTTCACAGCCTGACAGTTGAAACTTGCAAGTTTGCAATTCGGCTCGTCCGCAGTAGGGTGACCATCCTTCTTTTTCTCATTGTAGTTGAGGAACTGATATTTCTTTGAGTGAGCCATTGGGAGTGTGTGACTTCTTGTAGCGAATAAATCGCTTAAATTCTATGTCCATAGGCCAAGTGTATTCATCGTTTAGAAAAAGTGCGACTTTGTTTTTCGGTACATACACTTTGTAAGCACAATAATTTCTTTTCTTTTTCAATGTAATTTTTTCCATCTTGACAACCACCTGAGTTTTCTTCAAAATGTACTCTATGACATCTTCAACAGTTGCTTCCTTGGCAACATTTGTTACGAATAGCGGAATCATGGTCACTGCAGCTCTAAACTTGGAGTTGGGATCCACAGGTGCCTTTCCTATCATTCCGGAATAACGCTTGTGGTTTTTGTTACGACGTTCAACTCGAGTCCACTCGCCTTCATTTTTATTTTCATTGCATTTTGTCATCTTTACTACTTCAGCTAGTGTTGGTTGGCTCTTACTTAGAGATGGTAAAGCATTGCATTGCTCGGCACCTATCGGCTCCAGCTGAGCCGAACATAAAGGAGGAGCATTTGCAATATTTGCATCCACGGAAACACAAACACTATCGTCTTTGTTTATCACCGTCACCGCGCTAATCGGTTGAGTCGCGCTGACAAGTTGGCTTGCACCTTGCGCTTGCGCGCACGCGAATGAGACAGCCGATTGAGATTTAGTGGCGGCAGAGAGAGACAATTGACATCCTGACGAATCACCGCCGCCGCCGCCTCCGTTACCTACGTTGCTCAGCGTCAACAACGTTGATTTTGAATTTGAATTTGAAAAAGGAAGCGTTGTTTCGACAAAACCCATCGGGCCACTGTCAAGATTGTTGTTGTAGCTATCCGAAATGTATGCGCCTCGTCTGCGGTTCACATTCACAAAAGTATTTCCATCAAAATTATTCGCTATAGATGCCATTTTTAGGTTTTCCAGATCGTTTTGCACCTTCATCAACTGCTCCTCAGTAACATAGGTTTCTTTAACCGCACGTAATTCACTTTGCAAGATCACAATGTCCTTTAGCAACCTTGTCACATCCACATGATCGAAAGTGACCGGTGGCAACTTCTGCAGGTCTTTGGCAACAAAGATCGGAATGTCCACATGATTCGCATCCGCGTCTGTCATCAAATTAATTATGTCCTCGAGATCTCGCCCAGACTTGCCGTCCCGCTTCCGAGTTATTTTTCTCTTGTTAGTCGCGACCGAGTCAAACAAAAGATTCTTGGCCGTTTTCAGGTCCGCCTCCGAAAAAGCGGTTTTACACACACGAACTAAGCTTTCCACATCCATGACGTCTAGTTTATTTTGTATGAAAGCAAGAACTTCACATATGACAATGTTACAGCTTTTGCACTTGAGAACATTGGACGAATCCATTGTATTTACGTTATCGGTCATCGCGACGCGTGCGCACGGTAGCTCTCACGTGAGACGACTGTGTACTCCTCCATTGCCGCAGCTGTGGAGTAATTAAGGTTTCCTCACGATGTTTTCCGTCACAGTTAGAACATCCGTATAACGTACTTGAGCTAAATGATCTTATTGGTACATGGTCAGCACCGGGATTCGAACCTGCGTCTCCTGCTTGAGAAGCAAGCGTGAAACCCACTAGACTACGGAGCTCATTAATATTTATATAGACCTAATTAATATTTGTTTTGTCATTCTACAGATATGGGGCGATCTGAAGGAAGGGATCGAGCAAGTGTACATCAGGCAGCGTCTCCTGAGGCTCCGCTACATGGAGATGTATACGTATCCTTTTAACAATACTGAAAATTCACTGAGAAATTCGATGAAAGTGGTTGACTCAGGATGGGGGATGAGATAGTTTTGTCCTTGCTGAAATGCGGGCCAAATGGGAGGATGTGGGCTAGATGGCCCAGAATAAATAATACATGTTTGTGTCGTTGTTGTTTTTGGCTCCCACAAGCCCACTAATGTAGGGCCAAAATAAATGTATGTTGAAGTTCTCTTATTGTTATGGCTGCTTCGCTGCAGGATAAGTATTACGATGGTGTTTTGCTGCTATTCGATAGCTCTCCATCATGTAAATTCGCGTTTTGAATAACTCACTAAAAGTGGGCACGTGAATCAATCTTGTATCTTCTATAAGGGTGTCAAAGCGCCTGCGCGTGGCCCACATGTGCGGGGCCTTTGTGCATTTCCCCTTCTACCGCTCGTTTAGTTCAGCCATCCCAACTCCAACACAAGCTGGAGCAGGAGGCCTGGATGTTCAAGGAGCTCATGGGTCGTTGTAGGTTCTCCCAGAATCGCCATCCTGGTTTCAATTGTGGATGGACATGCCAGCAACATGTGCTCGACTGTCTCCTCCACTTCCATGCAACCCCTGCATAGGGGGCTGTCGGTTGCACCTGTAACTGTCAAGTGTTTGTTTTGTGTGCAATGGCCTGTTATAAGGCCTGTTAGTATTTTTATTATGCTGCGTGGCAGCCTAATTAGGTAGGTAGTTAGTAAATAAACGCTCGCTATGTAATATGATGATGTCGACGATGATTTTGTTGATGATGATGGCGTCGGTGATGACGATGACATTCCTGACCGGCAATCAGTCACGTGTACAACTACTGCACGTCGGTGCACCAGACATTCAGCAGCAGCGGCTTCCGCAGCGACTTCCGGATCCGCGCCGCGCAGCGGAAACCGGTGAGGCTGCACCGATCACTAGAGACCGGATTATGCCTATTAAAGAGTCCAAATATACAAGAAAAATAGCCATGAAATCCAAAAAATAATATTCTTATTTTAAAAAGCTATTATTTCTCAACGATAACATCGTATTTGCGAAAATATGTACAAAATATGAAACACTAAGGTTGGATTTTACCAACAAAAAGTTATACGGGGAATCACCTATCCCGGGGATAACTTGTATGACAAATGACAGTTCAAAATGAGGTGGTCTGATCTAGGTGTCACTGGTGTCTATGAAAAAGTAGAAGATACTCTCGAGTAAATGTTACTCTTTCGTTGGTAAAATCCGGGCTAAATAAGGGACTACATATGAAAAAGTCATAAAATATCCAAATGCATATAATACGTACTCTACCGATTACCATCGAAGAGCAATGAACCTCTTTGTCCGCGACCACAGTGAATGCTCGGTGACTTGGGTGGCATAGCCCCGCCGCACATGCAAACACTCGCATTGGCGTTCACGAGCCTGCGTGCAAGTCGCAGTAGCACAGTACCAAACTCCGCATTACTCTCAGAGCAATGCGGTTCTTCGTCGGTCGTCGGCGGCCGGGTATTTTCCCTTGCTGGATTAATTACAGAAGGTGGTACTTGCTACCACGCATTACGTGACCCATGTACTGCAATTTCCTGCCCTTTATTGTCTTCAGAAGCTCCAAACCCTTGCGCATTCTCCGCAGCACAGCCTCGTCCCTGACTCTATCCGTCCATGATATTTTCAACATTCCCCTGTATGTCCACATGTGTTTATTTTCTGTGCGTATGACAGCAGGGATCCCAGACGCATGGCGGCGGTGCCCAGTTGGTGGGGCTAGAGCTGTATAAGCGCCTCCGGGAGTACCTCACCGAATACCTGATTAATCTGCTGAACGTAAGTACAAGCACAGGTACTATAACATTATGCTAATACAGATAGACCACCTAGAACAAAATATGACACCGGGGCGTAAACTGAGATGCTACGGAAGCTTTAGTTCGAAGTCATTATCGCTCGGTGTAGCACCATCGAAAAATTGCAAATACTACGAGATGGCGCTAAGATATATAGGATTTATTCTAAGATTAGCGCTAGAAGTATGTTAACTGAACCCATGGCGTTTAAAGTACAAATCTTACTCCTCGCGCCATCTCTTTTTCACGAAGGGTTACTAATTCGAATTTGTATGGGATGAGCACCCGGTGGTATAAGTTTCACTTTCCCCAAGATAGGACAAACAGAGCCTCGAGCAGGAATATTTGACATCGCGAAACAGTGTTCGGGTTCAGATGAAATTAACCTTATGCCATTGTACAGGTGCCGCCATCCACGATAACGCGTGACGTAGCTATTTGCATCTTTGTCTTTCAGCAGAGTGTCCCGATGAAAGAGAAAGATTCAAATAGCTACGTCACGCGTCGTCGTGGATGGCGGCACCTATACATAAGAGTCACTGACATTTCATTTCGAATACTTTTTCGATGCGTTATTTTTAGGGTTCCGTACCCAAAGGGTGCCAAACGGGACCCCATTACTGAGACTTTGCTGTCTGTCCGTCCGTCCGTCTGTCTCGTCACCAGGCTGTATCTCATGAACCGTGGTAGCTAGACAGTTGAAATTTTCACAGATGATGCATTTCTGTTGCCGCTATAACAAAAAATACTAAAAATCAAAAGAAATTTAATAGTAAGGGGGGCTCCCATACAACAAACGTGATTTTTTTGCTCATTTTTGCTCGATATTGATAATGGTAGCAGGTAGACGCTTAAAATGTTCACAATATATTGAGTATATTATTTACTTAAAAAATAAATAATTAAATTAAAATTATATTTTTAGGGGGGGCTCCCATACATATTTTTTTGCGTTTTTTATAGATAATGGTACGGAAACCTTCGTGCGCGACTCGACTCGCACTTGGCCGGTTATTCCTCTTACCTACACAGTACTAACAGAGAACGTATTTACTTCTCTGTATTTTCTGTTTTTTTGTCTTTTATGTGCAATAAATATATACGAAAACGTGGTACTACGTGACCCGTGAGTTATGCTGTGTTTCATCCTCAGAATGGTGCTGAGCTGATGGGCGAAGATGTCCTCTCGTTCTACACCAAAGAGTGGGAGGACTACCAGTTCAGCTCCCGCGTGCTCAACGGAGTCTGCTCCTACCTGAACCGGCACTGGGTGAAGAGAGAACTGGAGGAGGGCAGGAAGGTAATCATCATCATCATTAAATAAAGACTGGGAGGCCTCCTCCTTATTCATCAACGCTGCTTGTGCCACCTCCAGAAACAAACTGTGGTGGTGGCTCAAACTACCATTCGGGAGCTCCCGTGTTGGATTCCCGACTGGTTATAAAGAAAAATCATGTGGCTGTTTCTGGTTCCCACAACACACGGTATCCTAGTGTGGGTGGGGCCAGAATCAGTGTATTTGCCTGTATGTAAATGTTTTATGTTTACTACAAAACCAAGCTAAATTTACACCTCGCTACAATGCGGCGCCCCGCCCGCGAGGTGCAAACTTAGCTTGGTCGGGTAGTAGGAACTTAATTCTCAAATCAAATAGTTTTGTTGATATGTTATATTATTCGTTGGTTAAATCAGACACTTAACTAATACACTAGACCGTTAATTAAAGATCGACATTTAACGAAGTCGCTAAAGTTCCGTCAGACAAGCGAGTGAACGAAACGTTTAACGAGTTGTCTAAACGTTCCTAGGCAATAAGATGCATTTCAACTTTGGTAGGGTAATAAGAATCTAATTCGGTTTTGTGAAACTACATGGGGTCGCCTCGCTCCGCTCCGCTTCGCTCGGCTCCGGGTGGTTCATAAAGTTGTGACCTAACACAACCTATCTTTAGTATTGGCACAGAAAGTGACCTAAAGCGACCAATTCGGTTTTGTGAAACTACTAATCGTGAAATAATCATGGCGGAGTCGACAAAATGTTTACAATTGCACCAAAGACCAAATTTGAAATAAAAAACCGCTGAACACAACAAACCAGCGTTGCACAACGTTTGTCTATAAGATAGACTCTGAAAGTAATCAACTGTTGTCGTGACGCCATCTTGTTTTAACCAACACGCTGGCTTTCGGTAAGACAGATTGTTAAACGTTTTCGACGATGCTTTATTTAAATCAAAATGCTAGTGACTTAGTTAAATGTCGATCTTTAATTAACGGTCTAGTGTGCTAGTTAAGTGTCTGATTTAACCAACTAACTGCGACAGATACATCGGTTGCTAAAAATCTGGTTAAGATTTATGTTTTGTATGGGTTCGCTATTTTCAGCCACTTGGCATACAAAATATTTCGTATTTCTAGCAGTCCAACGCTTGTCCGCAGGGCATCTACGAGATCTACCAACTGGCGCTGGTGTCATGGCGCGACAACTTGTTCAAGATGCTGAACAAACAAGTGACGAGCGCGGTGCTCAAGTTGATCGAGCGGGAGCGCAGCGGCGAGACGATCAACACGCGCCTCGTGTCCGGGGTGAGTTGGCGCGAGTTGGCAAGAGTTAGCGTGCGTTGGCGCGAGTTGGCGCGAGTTAGCGTGCGTTGGCGCGAGTTGGCGAGAGTTAGCGTGCGTTGGCGCGAGTTGGCGAGAGTTGGCGAGAGTTAGCGTGCGTTGGCGCGAGTTGGCGAGAGTTAGCGTGAGTTGGCGCGAGTTGGCGAGAGTTAGCGTGCGTTGGCGCGAGTTGGCGAGAGTTAGCGCGAGTTGGCGCGAGTTGGCGAGAGTTAGGGTGAGTTGGCGAGAGTTAGTGCGAGTTGGCGAGAGTTAGCGTTACTTGGCGAGAGTTAGCGCGAGTGGGCGAGAGTTATCGCGAGTTGGCGAGAGTTAGCGCGAGTTGTCGAGAGTTAGCGTGAGACGATTGACACGCGCCTAGTGTCCAGCGTAGAGAGTTAGCAAGAATAAGCTTTAGTCAGTGAGGATATGCGACAAGTTGCTGAGTTATGGGGAGTCTCTAGACATAATTCGCATCTGATTATTTCGAGAATATCTATCGACTACTTATAGCCTCTCGAAACAAGTCGAATCAAAATTAGTTTCTAAGATAGAGCTACTGCCAGTTTCTTAACCCTTAAGTAAAAGTAGTAGTAGTCCATAGTTTAGCCGCTCATCTAGCATTAGCCGCAACATATCCATGGAATAACCCTAAACCTTTCCCCCAGGTAATCAACTGTTACGTGGCTCTCGGCTTGAACGAAGAGGACCCGACCGCCCGTGGTCAGAACCTGACCATCTACAAGGACACATTCGAGGCTGTCTTCCTAGAGGACACAGAGAGGTTTTACACTAGAGAGAGCACGGACTTTCTGAGGAACAATCCTGTTACTGAGTATATGATTAAGGTTGGTACTTAACCCGCTCGCTCGCACATTTATTGTCGCTGCTTAGTTTGGCCCGCGTGTGTCTTAACGTGAGTGAACCGATAAAAACATTTTTGTTCTGCACCCAAAGGTTAGGTTAGTTATTATAATTGAAACAAAAAGTAAATTTTAGAAAAAACCAACTTCCACAAACCCTATTTGATTAGATTGAGTTTAATACAAACTGTAACCCCCTATTTCCCCCCCCTTGGGGAATTAATTTAGTTCAATCCCATCTCAGTGCTACCCTACGCTACATAAGGCACCCCTGTACAAAGTTTCATGGCTCTAGGTCCACCGGATTAGGCTATGCGTTGCCCGTCAGCCACGCATTGTATTTGTACCTAGTATTGAGCAGATCTGGTGGCCATATGTGGTCTTCATCAGCAGTTCCGCATCACAATATTATGCTTAACGTGAGTAAATGCACGAGTTATTACCAAAAATACAAAAATCACTATAGGTCTGCCTATAATATTTGAAGAGTTCTCTCGATTTCTCCTGGATCCCATCATCAGATCCTGACCTGGTGGTCCATAGCACCAATGGGAAGGTAAACCCTATCAAACAAAAAATAAATAAATCCAAATCGGTCCATCCGTCTGTATAGTTCCGTTACAGTTTGTATTAAACTCAATCTAATCAAATAGGGTTTGTGGAAGTCGGTTTTTTCTAAAGTTTACTTTTTGTTTCAATTATTCCACTGTATAGTGAAAATGCATTAGTGTGAGTACTGTGAATGTGCCAAGTTTTAATAACTGACAGGTACGATGACACATTTTAGCAGTATACCACCAAAAATAGCGTAATGTAATATAAAGCGTATGAGAAGAGTGACGCTATGTTAGGGATGATTTATTTTGCAACGGGGCGTGACCGGGGCGTCCGGGGTTTTGCAGAAAATTTATGCAACTTCTCAACCTCCGTGCCCTGTCAGGGAAGTTGCATACATTTTGTGCAAAACTCCGTACGCCCCGGTCATGCCCCGTTATAATATAAATCTTCCCTTATCTTCCCTTACCTTCCGTTTCCAGGCGGAGCAACGCCTGCAAGAGGAGCAGCGTCGAGTCCAGGTGTATCTTCACGAGACGACCATGGAGCGCTTGGCTAAGACCTGCGACCGTGTGCTGATCGAGAAACATCTGGAGATCTTCCACGCTGAGTTCCAGGTCTGTGCTGCACACTTTAAAGATAAAGATAAAGATTCTTTATTTGCCAAGATAAGGGTAGGCAGTCGATGGTCAATTGATACATAAGAACTCCTTATCAGCTATTAATTTTAGCATGCAAATATTCAATAATCGACAACACTGAAAAAGATAAATCTTGTCGTAACAATACTTAAAATTATTTGAAACTAAACATGAGTTTAACAATTTGTCACAGCATTTTTTTCGAAAACCAGGCGTCTTTCTCCTGTCGAATTATAGTTCTTACATGAGTAACATGCGTTGACGCGTCAAAATCTGCTGTCACATAAGCCTGGCGTCGACTTCTGGGCAAGAATCATCATCATCATTGTAATTTCTTTACTACACAAGACAGACTAACAGAAATCAATGGCCTATGTACAAACGCGAGGATATCTTTACTTTACCTTATTGCATAAGAAACAGAATACAGACATTTAATAATGGAAAAACATGTACAAAGGCGAGTTATCTCTAACAATCTTGTCGCATCACCAGAAACTCCTCGACGGCGACAAGAACGCCGACCTCGGGCGCATGTACACGCTCGTCGCGCGCATCCCGGACGGACTGTGCGAGCTGCGGCGGCTGTTGGAGACGCACATCCACTCGCAGGGACTGCAGGCGGTCGACAAGTGTGGGCGGCAGGCGCACACGGTGAGTGGCAGGTGGCAGGCGGTAGCGGCAGCTGTTGGAGACGCACATCCACTCGCAGGGACTGCAGGCGGTCGACAAGTGTGGGCGGCAGGCGCACACGGTGAGTGGCAGGTGGCAGGCGGTAGCGGCAGCTGTTGGAGACGCACATCCACTCGCAGGGACTGCAGGCGGTCGACAAGTGTGGGCGGCAGGCGCACACGGTGAGTGGCAGGTGGCAGGCGGTAGCGGCAGCTGTTGGAGACGCACATCCACTCGCAGGGACTGCAGGCGGTCGACAAGTGTGGGCGGCAGGCGCACACGGTGAGTGGCAGGTGGCAGGCGGTAGCGGCGGCTGTTGGAGACGCACATCCACTCGCAGGGACTGCAGGCGGTCGACAAGTGTGGGCGGCAGGCGCACACGGTGAGTGGCAGGTGGCAGGCGGTAGCGGCAGCTGTTGGAGACGCACATCCACTCGCAGGGACTGCAGGCGGTCGACAAGTGTGGGCGGCAGGCGCACACGGTGAGTGGCAGGTGGCAGGCGGTAGCGGCGGCTGTTGGAGACGCACATCCACTCGCAGGGACTGCAGGCGGTCGACAAGTGTGGGCTTGCACACGGTGAGTTAGCGGTGGTTGCCGAAGGTTGCCGAGAAAGACTTCCATCCCGCACGGTCTGTGCGAGTGTTGCCAACAGTTACTTGCTGTTGCCTATTGTTCTAACAGTGACCCAAACTTTCCATAGATAACCGAGTATTACCATTGATATTATACACAGTTTACAGTTTGTTCCAGCTTAGATGTCTCCGGACAGATAACCTATGACTTCGTAAAATCCACTTATTAAAGATGTTACCAAAGCAATCGCAAAGAACCGACATGTTTATTCAGTTGAACTTATAGAAGAGTTGTCATCGTCATCAACTGCTATCCGCACTTAGGGATTTCATAATTCATTCATATTTTTCAACCATATTGTCATAGAATAAAATCAAGAACAAAATGTTAGACACTTTCCGATTCACAAATGTTTAAAGGGCCTATAGATTATTTCGATTAACCGATGTTTTTAAGCAATATCCCCTGACTAACTGACCGATCTGTTCTTATCTTTTGGGAACTATAATTGAAATCTCAATCTCCAGGACCCGAAGGTGTACGTGTCGACGATTCTCGAGGTGCACAAGAAGTACAACGCGCTGGTGCTGATGGCGTTCAACAACGACTCGGGATTCGTCGCCGCGCTCGACAAGGCCTGCGGGCGGTTCATTAACAGTGAGTCTGCAGTTCTGGACCTTATTTCTACTGACATACTGTGTAGTGTAGTAGCTGTGAACACAACAACAACATAGCATCACGCCTTTTCCCATACGGGGTGGCGGAGGCACAACTATGCCCACTTTCAGCCAGTTTCGGTACTGCATTTTACGTGACTGGGGGCTAGCCCATTGCCGCAGCTATGGAGTAATGAAGGTTTCCTCTTGATGTTTTCTATCACTGTTAGAACGTCCGTATAACTATAATCGAAGGTCGGTCGACGTCGACCGATTGGTGGAATGGCACCTTTAGTGGCACCAAAACCACCGAAAACGGCACAAAATAACCCGCACCCACGTCTCCGCAGGCAACGCAGTGACAAAAGAGGCCAACTCCTCATCGAAGAGTCCGGAGCTGCTCGCCAAGTACTGCGACCTGCTGCTGAAGAAGAGCAGCAAGAACCCCGAGGAGGCGGAGCTGGAGGATACCCTCAACCAAGTGGTGAGCTGATGTCGACTTTACTGGTTCATAGTGATTCATTTCATGGTAGAGTTACGTTGAAAAACTTTGCTTGCGCGATGCAGGATTGTATCGTGATGGAAGTTTTGTATAGTAGCGACATCTGTCAGGATGGTTGGTACAGAGATCTGCGATGTAGAAGGGAAGACTGAATGCTAATGTAGACTTTACTAGGTACCATAGAGTTTGAAAAACTTTGCTTGCGCGATGCAGGTTTGTATGGTATTTGCAAATTTGTACAGTAGCGAAAGATTCTAATCTTAGTAGTTCTAAATGACCCGATTGGGCAGCGACACTTTGCGTGGAGACCTGACAAACGTTATTTTGGATGTCGCCGATTGGCGCCGATGAAATACAGCATCAATATAATAAAATGAACACTATGACAGGTCTCGACAGACACTACCGCCTCCAGCGGAAGAAATGTAGTTTGATCCAGCTTCATTTTATTTTTTGTGCACTTGCACTGTTCTCTCTCAGCACAATCTGTCCTATCTTGCCTAGGTTTGCTGAAAGAAATCTCTTCTTTGCTCGCCTTTGCCTATTTGCTTTTGTTTTATAAGACTATATATCACATTGTTTTCCGTGCAATATTATTGAAACAAAAAGTAAACTTTAGAAAAAACTGTAACCCCCCCCCCCCCCGCCCCTTGGAGACTTAATTTTGTCAAATCCCATCTCAGTGCTACACCACGCTACTAAGGAATCTCTGTAGAAAGTTTCATGGCTCTAGGTCCACCGGTTTAGGCTATGCGTTGCCTGCCCGTCAGCCACGCATTGTATTGGTACCTATTATTGAGCAGTTCTGGTGGCCATATGTGGTCTTCATCAGCAGTTCCGCATCACAATATTATGCTTACCGTGAGTAAATGTACTTTTCGTACAATGATGGTGCGGAACCCTCCGTGTGAGAGTCCGATCCGCACTTGACCAATTTGTCATGTAACACGCAGTTATTTCTGTGTCACACGGCTGGTCCGGCCTTCACCGACAGTCCCCATTGACAGTTTAACTCCTTTCCCGACAGATGGTGGTTTTCAAATACATCGAGGACAAGGATGTCTTCCAGAAGTTCTACAGTAAGATGCTTGCCAAGCGACTCGTGCAGCACATGTCCGCCAGCGATGACGCCGAGGTAAGCACAAGCGTATCATTGCTTCCGGCCCCACACTAGGATACCCTGTGTCGTGGGAACAGAAACAGCGACAGCACAAACATGTAAACATCCAAGACCTGGGAATTTTGTAAAGCCGCCCAGGCTAGGCAACAAAGCTGTAAGCTTGGCTTTGTACATTAGTTCTCTGTATTTTCTGTGTGTTTGTCTTTTATGTGCCATAAATACAAGGTGTAAATGAATTAACGCAAAATGAGAAACTTCTTTGTGAGGGACATCATTCTGAGCAACTTTCATTATGAAACCGATTTGATCAGAGCAATTTATAAAGCTCAGAATGATGTCCCTAACAAACTGGTTTCTCATTTTGCGGTAATTCGTTTACACGTTTAAAAAGTTTAAAAGTTTATTTGTTTTCCAAAGCTTAGTACAAAAAGTGTTATCTGTGAACACCACACTAGGTCCAACCTGTATCGTGGTGTCCAAATTATAAATACGAAATAAATACTAAACCTTTTTAGCGATCCTGGTTAGCTATCTGGAGCCCGATGCTGCTCTGAGAAACGCACTTGTATTGGATCGCTACCGCTTCTAAAACACCCAAAATGGCGTCATTTGGTATGCTCCTAAAGAATCGCAAATAGATCGTAAATAGATTGCAAGCATTTAGTATGTACGCTTGCTTGCAATCTATTTACGATCTGTACGCTTGCTTGCAATCTATTTACGATCTATTTGCGATTCTTTAGGAGCATACCAAATGACGCCATTTTGGGTGTTTTAGAAGCGGTAGCGATCCAATATAATGCGTTTCTCAGAGCAGCATCGGGCCCCTGATCAATGCTGATTAGGTACCTATATGGGCGATGCTGATATGTTTAAATAAAACATTTACCCATCTGTCCGCAGGCCTCAATGATATCCAAGCTGAAGCAAGCGTGCGGGTTCGAATACACGAGCAAGTTGCAGCGCATGTTCCAGGTGAGTGTTGCCGCGTGCGTCGGCGACCGGCGACGGCGGCCTCTCTGGCTTGCGGTGACTGGTGGAACTAAAGCTTTGTGACGGGCTCGTTGCAGTTGCGTAAAACTGGCGCCCCCTGCAAACGTTGCTCGCGCGTCAAGAGATCGTTGGAAGTTGTATTTGATAAGATTAGCGTTTATTCAGACGTCACAATACACAAAACAGAAACACAGTTCGAAGCAGAAGTAAAAGTGAGAGAAGAAATTATGCGAAAATAGATGGGATTAGAAAAACAAAGTGATGAAAAATAAGACTAAACTCTGATCGGAAATTCGAGTCCACGACATGACATTAGCTACTGTCAGATAAAGCCATTGGGGTGACCAGAATAAATAGTGATGTTAAAAAATCGATCGGTTTACATACGTAATCTTAACTTTAAAGAACTAACCTGAAAGAAGTATTTTTTATTTATTTATTTAATTACACAATAATTTTAACATGGTAAGGTACATCAGAACACCAGTTAAACCACTGGGGTTTGTGTGCGGTGTGATCTACTCATTAATTATAGTATCTAATTTATAACATAATTTAAATATTCAATTCATTAATAAATCATTTACGCAAATTCAATGGACATAAAATTCAATAGGCATACATTTCTCAAGAATTATCTCTTTCTAATTTTGATAAAAAGTACGATTTGAGTTTGTTTTTAATATTAATCTGGCTGATTAAGTCGAAATGTTACTAGCGAAATATTGTTGCTATTTTCTGAATCATAGTGACGTGTATTTTTGATGAAGTGGATTCCAGACCCCTACTTTGACTGTTGACTGTACAGCAAAGCCTTTAAGACACATTTTCTAACAACCTCCCCCCTTGCAGGACATCGGCGTCTCGAAGGACCTGAACGAGAACTTCCGCAAGCACCTGTCCAGCACGTCTGGAGAGGCGCCGCTGCACATCGACTTCAGCATCCAGGTGCTGTCGTCTGGCTCCTGGCCGTTCCAGCAGTCCAGCTCCTTCCAGCTGCCCACTGAAGTAAGCGCCACCTCTTTAGGGTTCCGTACCCGAAGGGTGCCAAACGGGACCCTATTACTGATACTTCGCTGTCCGTCCGTCTGTCTGTCACCAGGCTGTATCTCATGAACCGTGGTAGCTGGGCAGTTGAAATGTTCACATATGATGTACCGCTACCTGTTACCGCTATAACAACAAATACTAAAAAACAAAATAAATTTAATATTAAGGGGGGCTCCCATACAACTAACGTGATTTTTTTTGCGGTTTTTTATAGATACGGAATTTTATAGGTACGGAACCCTTCGTGCGCGAGTCCGACTTAGAGATAAGCTTGCCTTTGTAAATTACTTCTCTGTATTTTCTGTTTTTTGTCTTTTATGTGCAATAAATATATACGAAATATACGACTCGCACTTGGCCGGTTATTAAGTTGTTAGTGCCACTTGGTTATTCCAGCAGAAGTAAACCCCGTTGTAAATCTAGCATCCAGGTGTACTCCCCAGTGGTCCAGGTCGTGCCAGCTGCCCACAGTGACAGCACGAAATAAAATTCTTTCAAGGCAAACAAATGGAGAAAACCGGACTATGCGACAGCGGAGCGCAGCGACACGACCCTGCGCGACAAAGTTCGACAACTAGGCAAAACTGACGCAGAGTGTCGCTCGCTACCTGTCTCCTCTCTCTTTCTCTGTCGTTCTTTGGTTGAGTTCAGGGCAAACGGTCGGGTCCGGTCGCTCCGCTGCGATGTCGCTTGTGCGGTCTTAGTTTTCATTCACTTTACTTTACTTTATACTTTATTGCACACAAAAAAAATACATTATGACAATTAAAAATGGAAATGACATGTACAAAGGCGAGCTTATCTCTATCGAGAGATTTCTTCCAGCAAACCCAGGAGTGTTTTAGCCGAGATTCTAACGCAAGCGTCTGTCAATCCATACAAATGTATTTTTATATAAGTATGTATGTATTATATTTATGTTTATGTAAATTATATGTAGGTATATGTGTTGCGACACTTATTTAGTTATTTAATAGTATAATGTTTGACTTTTGTAGAATTTAACTTATTCATATTTATCGGTAGGTAGTTGAGGTTTAGAATTGCAGTTATTGTGCACTGACTTCCCTTTCCGTCAAACTATCCTTTCATGCCTAGGTTTAATGGAAGAAATCTCTCTCTAGAGATAAGCTCGCCATTGTACTTATGTTTTCTTCAGTGTAACGTATTTAATTAACTGTGTACAATAAAGTATAATAATAATAATAAAATCCGACTGTCACGCGTTTTCAATTTGACGCTCGTTAGAAACGCGACTTAAACGCCTAAATATGAATGAGCACTTAGCTTATAATCTTTATTTCCTTCACCAAACGACTATTAACCCCACATCTCCCCACGTTCGCAGCTGGAGCGGTCGGTGCACCGGTTCACTCGGTTCTACTCGTCGCAGCACTCGGGACGCAAGCTGAACTGGCTCTACAACATGAGCAAGGGCGAGCTACTGACCAACTGCTTCAAGAACAGGTACTACAGTAGTCGTAAAACAGTAAAACAACTCAGGGTTGCGACTCGCACTCGGTTGAACTCGGTGGTTTTCGGCGTCATTATTTCAACGCGCGGCGCTGAGAGCCGAGCGGAGTACCTCTGACAAGGACACCTTCACAGCCTAGTGGTGTGACACCCTCTGCTATTAGTAGACCACCGCTCAGTCAATTTTCATCCCATTCAAGAAAAGTGTTTTTTGTACTTTTTTGGTGCGATGGTGTGGAACCCTCCATGTGAGAGTCCTACTCGCAATTGGCCACTTTCTTTCTGTACTAATCGTAAACGCACATCCTGCAACCCCTACAGATACACACTACAAGCGAGCACGTTCCAAATGGCGGTGCTTCTGCAGTACAACGAGAACACATCCTGGACTCTCAGTCAGCTGGAACAACACACCGCCATCAAGGGAGACTTCCTTATACAGGTAACTTGGGAACATTATAGCTTCCCACAAAATAAACGTCAATGTTACATAAAACTGCTTTGTTGCAATCAAATTCTTGCGCGATGTAGGTTTCTATTGTGTACGCACTTTGGGCTGTCAACGCCATCTACTGGCGACAGCAGTAGTTGCCGTCTCAGTTAATTTTGCGCCATCTATTGATAAATTACAGTCATTTCATAAGTTTTATAGTTTCAAAAATGTAGATACCTACTTTGTCGTTAGTATAGCAATCTCATCTGACCCGACGACGTTCCGAATGGTTCCGCAGGTGCTGCAGATCCTGCTTAAGGCGAAGCTGCTGGTCTGTCAGGAGGACGAGTCGGAACTCACCGAGGCGTCCGTCATCGACCTCTACGTAGGCTATAAGAAGTGAGTACATACACTGACACGCAACGCAGGCATGCAGCGGATACTTTTATCTTTACTGTTCCGTACCCGAAGGATGCCAAACGGGACCCTATTACTAAGCCTCCGCTGTCCGTCCGTCCGTCTGTCTGTCTGTCTGTCTGTCTGTCCGTCAGCGGGCCCACTAGCACGAAACGTAACAGCTAGAGAGTTGAAATTTTCACAGGATGTGTATATCTGTTGCCGCAACAAGAACAAATACTGAAATACACGAAAACGATAAAGGGGAAGATGATCAGAGATATTGAACTGTCAGGCACTTGTTTCTTGTACAATGGTGCGGAACCGTCCGACTCGCTCTTGACCGATTATTATTTGTGTTATATTGAATGTGATGTGTCGCCCTTCCAGTAAGAAACTCCGCGTCAACATCAACATCCCTCTCAAGACGGAGCTGAAGGCGGAGCAAGAGACCACGCACAAACACATCGAGGAGGACCGCAAGATGCTGATACAGGTGAGATGAGATAAGATAAGATAGATCGAGAAGATCGTGCAGGTTAAGCAACATCTGGCCGAGACGGGTATCGGATGGGTGACCCGTTGCCATGCGGCATTAGTTTCGGGCGCTTCCGTGCTTCGGATGACACGTTAAGCTGTAGGTCCCGGCTACTATCGCTACTCGGTGGTAGTAGTCGTAAAGCTGTGTCAGAGAGGCTCTAATTACTTGATAACATCTGATTCAGGTCGACACCGCTACAGTTACAAATACTGAACTACACGCAAAAGTAAGGGTGGTTAGAATAACTTTAGCATATAAAAACCCCCGCATAAAACGAGTCTTCCAGGTTTATCACCAGGTCTCATCATCAGGTGAAATTAAAAGGTCTCATCACAACGCAACTAATGAGTCTAAACTCGATGGGTTTACTAGTAAGCATCCCAGGGTTCCAGCTCACACCTTCGAGCTTCGCACTCCGTCATCAGATCAACTCGATGGTACCATTTTCTCAAAGGTCTTGTCACTACGAGTCTAATGAGCCCAAACTCGGGTGTACTAGTAAGCATCATAGGGTTCCCGCTCCCACCTTCGAACTCCATCATCAGACCAGCTCGATGGTAGCATAACAACCAGCTCCAAGAAATCTACTTTCGAATAAAAAAAACAACATTCAAATCGGTTCACTCGTTTACGCTCCACGTGAGAGACAAACAGACAGACAGACAGACAAACAGACACACAGAGTGACTCACACGTCAAACTCATAACACCTTTTGCCTTCATTAATATAGTATTACGCCAATTTCAACACAACAGCGCCTGACTCTTTTGGATAGCAAAACTATAAGATGAAGATATTCTCGTAACAGCTGTCAGGCGCTTGGATCTTGTACGATGGTGCGACCCTTCGTGTGAGAGTGCAACTCGCTCTTGACCGACTATTTACTTTACTATGTTTATCCCAATCAGGCCGCAATCGTGCGCATCATGAAGACTCGCAAGACACTGAAGCACCAGCACCTGGTGGTGGAAGTGCTGAACCAACTCAGCTCCCGCTTCAAGCCGCGGGTGCAGGTCATCAAGGTAACCCACTCATGCACTTGCGAGAGGCCCCGGGCTCGATTCCCGGCTGGGGTTAAGGAAAACAAAAAAATAGCCCCATGTTTTGAATGCTTGTGATGTCGCTGTTTCTGGTTCCCACGACACGGTATCCTAGTGCCAGAAGCATTGTATGTGTCTGTATGTAAATGTAAAAAATGAAAAATAAAAATGCTAGGCAAAAATAATGGCAACATAAATGACATATTAGTGCCACACTGCGTGTTTTGGTTGACAAGCCAAATGTGTCATTAAAAAACACGCAATAGTCTGCAAATGTTGCCATCATTTGTTGCAAAGGTAGTTGAGCGCGTTCCCACTAGGAGGGCACGGTAATTTTATCGTTGGTAGCCGTTAAAAATCACGGATGATATTTAATCGTGTTGTCGTAATTGGAAAGAACTATATTTTAATATACAAGCTACGATGAAATAAACGGAACGACTGTCTGTCGTGTCGTCATAGTGGGAGTCTTATAGTTTAGCTTATGAGCAACGGGCAATATCTTGTTTGTCGAATTCTGATGAGTAGTTTAGTAGCTGTGGGCGAACAAATATACAAACATACGAAAGTGGTCTGCCCAAAATATAGCCCTCACCTAAAAATAGCCCTGTCTGGAGCCTGAGTCTCTTATGAAACATGAATAACGAAACCCTTGAAAGTTGAAAGCATTCATTAAGTGATACTATTGTAATTTTGTAATTTCTATATTGTGCCAGCGTGGTGAAGTCTGGCTCAATCTTACTCTTATCCGGGAAGGGGCATGTGCCCCTCGGTGGGAACATTAATGGTCTAAATTCACTTTAATTTTGTACTTTATTGTACTGAAAACAGAGATACAGTTTATTTCTATTCGTGTTTTTGAGAACCCTGTGATTGGTCAGCCGCTGCGAAACTGTCTGGCGGCCCGTCATCGTACATAGTTTGCGTATGCGAACGTTTGTTGAATACAACAAACGTTTGGCGAGCCGCATTCCCCCGCAGGCGCAGTCAATTGGATATATAGTCTCTGTGTAAGACTAACATATGTCCGTCTCTGTCTGTCCACAGAAGTGTATCGACATCCTGATAGAGAAGGAATATCTGGAGCGCACGGAGGGGGAGAAGGACACCTACAGCTACTTGGCGTGATTGTGTGCGTTCACTAATTATAAATATTAATGATTAAATATAGACGAGGTAACCGTTCGTTTGTCGTTTTATTTCGGTCCGAAGATGCAATCTGATTTTACGAATGCATAGATATAGCTTATTGCATGGAGCGTAAACCCAGGCTGGATTCGACCAACAAAAAGTTATGAGAATAACATTGAGATAATAAAAAATAACTTGTAACTTTTTCATAGACACCAGTGACACCTAGATCAGATCACCTCACCTAGGTGTCACTGGTGTCTATGAAAAAGTTACCAAGTTATCCCCGGGATAGTTATTCTCCGGATAACTTTTTGTTGGTAAAATCCAGCCTTAGTGAGACTTTCTAGAATGAGTGGCAGAGGTCACACATTCATAAACCCATAGTAGGTTTACGTGATCGCACAATGAATGGTTTTAAGAACTTCATTGTAACATGGACAAATGAATTTAAAAATATATCAGAGATGGCGTAAGAAGTAATAGTTGTAATTCGTCGCGCGTCAATTTTCATCATAGGTCAAAGTGGAGCAGCTGATTTGTATGGAGAAGTGAAAAAAAAAGTTGCTGTGATCAAGTCGGTTTCATAATGAAAGTTGCTCAGAATGATGTCCCCAACAAAGTAGTTTCTCATTTTGCGTTAATTCATTTACACCTTGTATACAAGAAACCGATTTGATCAGAGCAACTTTATTTTTCACTTCTCTATACAAATCAGCTAATCCACTCAGGCTAAAATGTACTGGGAAGTGAAAAATCAAGTTTATTTATTTATTTATTTATTAATACACAAAACAGCAGTACAGACAAACATTACAACATTAAGATTAGAACAAACATTTCCGTCTGCAACGCCAAAAGCATGTGTATACAGCATTACTGACACACTTTACAAGGAGCACATAATAATACAAATCTATAGTTATTTAATGGATTATTAAAGGTTATTTAATATTAATTATGCACATATTGAATACATGTGCATGTATAGCAAGAGAAACTGAAACTCCGTTGCTCCGATCAAATCGGTTTCATAATGAAAGTTGCTCAGAATGATGTCAATATCAAAGTAGTTTCTCATTTTGCGTTAATTCATTTTACACGTTGTATAATCCACGACCCAAATACTTTGGTATAGTCGAGTTCATTATCATATTATGAGCAAAACCAGGGTTTCAAATATAAATGTACATGGAATGGCACATAAATATCTGAGCAGTTAGTTTCACCTATCCTACCCTTCCATGTACATTTAAAATTTAAACCTTGGTTTTGCTCATTCATTTTCAGGGTTCCGTACCCGAAGGGGACGGACGGGACCCTATTACTGAGACTTCGCTGTCCGTCCGTCCGTCCGTCCGTCTGTCACCAGGCTGTATCTCATGAACCGTGGTAGCTAGACAGTTGAAATTTTCACAGATGATGTATTTCTGTTGCCGCTATAACAACAAATACTAAAAATTAAAAGAAATTTAATATAAAGGGGGGCTTCCATACAACAAACGTGATTTTTTTGTTTTTGCTCGATATTGATAATGGTAGCAGGTAGACGCTTAAAATGTTCACAATATATTGAGTATATTATTTACTTAAAAAATAAATAATTAAATTAATATTTAGGGGGGGCTCCCATACATATTTTTTTTTGCGGTTTTTTATAGATAATGGCACGGAACCCTTCGTGCGCGAGTCCGACTCGCACTTGGCCGGTTATTATAAACACGACTGTACCAAACCAACTTAATTACAGACTGATATCTGTAGGTTGGCAACAAAAACTAATTTTTTGAAAATCAGAAATCTAATAATACTTATGACCTTTTGCTGTAAATAGACGCAGGAGAAAAAAACCATACCGCGATGCAGGGTACACGTAGCGCCATCTTGCGGGCAGCGGACAGGCAACTAAAACTAATCCTTCATTTGTTAAATTAGGGTGCTAATTCCACCAATCGATTGACATCGATTAGCGGAATCGGTCGATGGTAGAATGGATCATTTGACTTTGACGTCGATTTACAGTTTCTAAAGTACAGATAAACCAACTTTATTATGAAATGAAAGAATTCAGAACTACGACTGCCCTCTTTGAAATGGCATGGCAATAGCTATTAGCGAGGGTGCAAAATACCCTCACTGCTACAAAAAATAATAATAAATTAACAAATAAGCGATCCATTAGCAATTTGCAAGGCCGCGAGAATGCCTCAAAAACGCCTTGCGAATACTGGCAATCCATTTGCGATGTGTTACCGGAATACCAAATGACGCCATTTCGGGCGGTTTAGAAGCGGTGGCGTTCCAATTTAAAAGCGTTGCCCAGAGCAGCATCGGGCCCGTTTGTTTGCAGCGGCAGCGGTGGCCACGGGGAGCGACGAGGCCAGTGGGCAGACCACCGACCGGCCCGAAGCTCCGACGATATCGTTAAGTCTAAAAATAAAGTGACAAACGGCATTATACCACAGAACAATATTACTCTCAATATGTTTACAAACTTTAAAATGCCTTTTTGTTTCTTTTCAACCGACTTCAAAAAAAGGAGGAGGTTCTCAATTCGACCCGTATGTTTTTTTTTTCTATGTTTGTTACGCGATTGCTCCGCCAATTATGAACCGATTTGAACAAATCTTTTTTCGGCGTATAGGTAATACCTCAAGGGTGGTCCCATTGACACCAGGTCAGGATCTGATGATGGGATCCTGGAGAAATCGAGAGAACTCTTCAAATATTATAGGCAGACCTATAGTGATTTTTGTGTTTTTCATAATAACTCGTGCAAATGCACATGGTAAGCATAATATTGTGATGCGGAACTGCTGATGAAGACCACATATGGCCACCAGATCTGCTCAATACTAGGTTCAAATACAATGCGTGGCTGACGGGCAGGCAACGCATAGCCTAAACCGGTGGACCTAGAGCCATGAAACTTTGTACAGGGGTTCCTTAGTCGCGTGGGGTAGCACTGATATAGCATTTGACAAAATTAATTCCCCAAGGGAGGGGGGATAAGGGGTTACAGTTAGTATTAAACTCAATCTAATCAAATAGGGTTTGTGGAAGTCGGTTTTTTCTAAAGTTTACTTTTTGTTTCAATTATATTATGTCTACTACTTACTTTAAAGTAAGATACCAACTTAGTTACAGTACGAAGTCTGTAGGTTGGCTTAAAAAACTTATTTCCAAACTAAAACTTGACTTTTGTTTTAGAATAAACCATGTATTTCAAATGACATTTATTATAGACCCGGCAGAAAAAAATCATACCGCGATGCAGGGTACATGTAGCGACATCTAGCGGGCAGTAGCACTTTATTTCGAAACTAAAAATATTTAAAGCTGTTTCCTGACGTTCTTTTGTCCATCCCGTACCTCCGTTACGTGTCAGAGCGTCTCGCGATCCGAAAACTGTCCAGACAGCCATCGAACGGCGCCAAGCAAACGACTTGCGAATCGCGAGCCACCAAGTTATCTATACCACAGACTATATAGGGATTCTACATTCTATACTCTATTCATCCTTAAGTCGCGTATGAGGTAAACAAAGATCACATGATCACAAAACTCGATATTTCACAAGAATCACTTGATGACGGTTTTCACAATCACTTACAGAGACTACTTTAAACATAAATACACTAAATTTCACTAAAAACTTGACAAAATTCGGCTTAGAAATAACATTATTTCCCAAAATTCTAATTACGAGAAAAAATACACAATTGGTTTGACATTTCGTTTTTAGTGATAATTATTATAAAATTGTTTGTGAAATCAATAAAATCAATTGTAAACTCTTTCATAGTATTTTCATATCGGTAATTAAAAGGACGTGCCTCCGCAGCCGGCGCCGGCCGCCGATTTGGCAACCGAACCGAATAAATTTCGTTCATTCAACATTCACTTCTATCGGATCACATTCACTTATTCCCTTCACTACAAATGTCAGATTTTATGGTTTGTTATTGAGATTCGCCACTTATGGAGGAATGGACTATACGTATCTCTCTGTCTCTCAGCTCTGTCTACTATTGTTCTGAGGTCTACGTACGTATCAGACGACAACTCGACGACAATGTATCATAGACGAGAACCAAGCTTAGAGACCATAGAGACGGCAGGCATAGAGAAGAGAGAAGAGATTCCTCTAGGACTTACATCGCTTACATCAGCACTACCTACACTTGTTTTTTTCTAACTATCATCAAAATGTAGGGTTGGATAATTCGGTATACAGCCTTTTTTTACCTAGGTACCTAATCCGATTCAAATTAAGAACAATGAGAATTTCCCATAAAAACTATGAAGGTCTTTTTGACTTACTTACACGCGAAACGTAATAGCTAGAAAGTTGAAATTTTCACTGAATGTGTATATCTGTTGCCACAACAACAAATAAATAAAAGCTTTTAAAAATACTGAAATACGAGAGATATTACAAATTAAAGGGGGTCCTTATAAAAGAGACGTGTTTTTAATTTTCTTTTCGTCTTTGTTTTATTGTTTTGAGTGCTTAAGTTATGTTGTACGATGGTACGGTCCCCTTCTTGTGCGATTCCGACTCGCACTTGACCGATTTTATTATTTTATGTGTGTTTGATATAAAAAATCCATACAATTCAAACTTAAACTTTGAAAAGCGCTTTGAAAAGCATTTCAGAATTTTCTTGAAGATTCCGAGAACGAATTATAACTTCAATTATTCAAGGTAAACGTCTACTTTCATCGCGGCTCAGCTGAAAAAAATATGAAGCAGCGACATGAATATATGTGACTTCGTTTGTGTGTCGTCCGTCACTCACACAGATAAGTGTAAGTAAACGTATGGTATCATCATGTATATATAAAAATGAATTGCTGTTCGTTAGTCTCACTAAATATATATCACTATATATATAAAAATGAATTGCTGTTCGTTAGTCTCACTAAAACTCGAGAACGGCTGAACGGATTTATCTTATCTTAGTCTTGAAATGTTCGTGGAGGCCTAGGGAAGGTTTAAAAGGCGAGAAAAAATCGAATAATTTCCGGGAAAACCCTAAAAACAGCCCTTTTCTATTTCCCATACAAACGTTTTCTAGAGTCAATCGTTTTCTAGAGTCAATTTGAACTTTATTGCTATTCAATAAAGTCTTTTATTTATCGATTGAGGCAGTACGAAGTCTGCCGGGTCAGCTAGTTAAGTTATAAAATAAGGCATAAAAAAAACTTACGTTCATTTTCAATAACCCAACTATCTATCCATGATTTTCTGGTTTTTTTTTGTGTGCAATATAAAGTTACGAATTATTATGAATTATGATTTTGACATTAGGTAGAGCTCGTCTAAGCTGAAATGACGCGCCTCACTCCTTGGTTTTGTAATTCAATTCAATTCAAAAATTTTATTGACCATAAAATCATACATATTACTTAGTCAACGTCAACATAATATTAATATTTTTGTATACTACCGCCCGTTCGGAAGTTGTGGGCTTAGGGATGGAGCAAAGAAGGGCAAGAAACCTCCCCCGTACCTCTTTTAAAATATCAGAGCCTTAAAAATACAATGTTATGTATTTCTTTAGGTGTCACTTTTTTAGCTAAGTTCCTCAAATTGTGTAAACTTTTTCTGTTTTTCTTTTTTGAAATAAATAAATATAAATATATAAAATTCTACTTAAGTCTAAGGAAATACACCGAGGAGAGACGTACTGACTCAGTCCATCGCCCCTCTTTGAATTTCTGTGCGCTGAGATGGTAAAGACCATGCAGTTTTGTCATCTAAATATTCTTTTACACTGTAAGACTTCTTCAATAGGCCGTTTTTGACATAGTTTTTGAACTTCCTTTCTGGTAGGTCCGTTGCTTCATTAGGTATTTTATTATAAAAACTAACACATACTCCCATAAAAGACATATAAATACGTATGACAAGTAAATACGAAACTAAGGAGTGGGGCGCGTCATTTCAGCTTAGACGAGCTATAAGTAATAGAGTTTTGTTCTGTCTCTATCTGTCGCAAGAGAAGGACAGGACAAGAAGATAGACAGAGAGAGAAATACGAGTTGCAGCAACAAACTGCAAGTCAGCTTGCATCGTGAGTAGAGCCCCTAAGAGACCGGTGACCGCGTGAGTTTCCCATACAAACGCAATACAAAAATGATTTGAATTTGAGAAATAGTTTAACGTATTTAGACTGTTAATCGGATTAATACAGTGTTTACGCAGGTTCCTGGTCGTATACCAAGGTTCTTATACAAATTACTTAAAAAAAAAATTGGTTGAAGAGGAACCCTGGTATACAGACCAGGAACCTGCGTAAACAGTGTATAAATTCGATTAACAGCCTAAATACGTTAAACTATTTCTCAAATTCAAATCATTTATAGGGTTCCGTACCCGAAGGGTGCCATACGGGACCCTATTACTGAGACTTCGCTGTCCGTCCGTCTGTCTGTCACCAGGCTGTATCTCATGAACTGTGGTAGCTAGATAGTTGAAACTTTCACAGATGATGTATTTCTGTTGCCGCTATAACAACAAATACTAAAAATCAAAAGAAATTTAATATTAAGGGGGGCTCCCATACAACAAACGTGATTTTTTTTTGCTCATTTTTGCTCGATATTGATAATGGTAGCAGGTAGACGCTTAAAATGTTCACAATATATTGAGTATATTATTTACTTAAAAAATAAATAATTAAATTAAAATTAAATTAATATTTAGGGGGGCTCCCATACAATTTTTTTTTTGCGGTTTTTTATAGATAATGGTACGGAACCCTTCGTGCGCCAGTCCGACTCGCACTTGGCCGGTTATTGTATTACGTTTGTATGGGAAACTCACGCGGTCACCGGTGTCTTAAAATTCAACAACACCAATTTGAAGCATAAAATGCAATGATGACTTTCGAAAATGTTTGCAAATTGCTTTTCTTACCACAGATAGATACTATAATATTATACTAATACAAATAGACCACGTAGAACAAAATATGTGACCGGCGTAAACTGAGCAGCTACGGAAGCATATTTAGTTTGAGGCTTTTATCGCTTGGTTGGTGCAGCGCCATCGAATAATTGCAAATACCACGAAATGGCGCCACATAGGATTTATTCTAATACTAGCGCCACCTAGAAGGATGTTAACTGAAACCATGGCGTTTAAAGTACAAATATTACTCGTAACGCCATCTCTTTAATAAGAAAGGTGACTAATTCTAAGCTCTATCCGAGCTCTATCCTAACTCTTTATTAATTTGTGGCTCTATGGAATGAACACCCTGTGGTTAAACTAACATACTTATGCTTCATTTAGGTTCATTCATAGTTATTTGGGTAAACATGGCCATAACAGCACCTCGGCCACCCGATGTAGAAAATATGTAGTATTGAAGAAGAAGAAATAGGCTACGCATACGTACATCCCATAATATCAAATGTCAGTATGGTTTGTCTATGGGTCGGTCGGGAGTCGAACTTCATGCAAGCTGTATGGAACTGGTTCTATTAAATATTGTAGTAGTAGTATGGTAGTAGTAGATATAAATGTAATGGACTAAGTAATAATATAAGTATGGAATGAAATACTATATCTACTACTATCAATTAAAAATAAGTATAACGTCACACTTTATCAATTAAAATAGGTAAAGTTTATCTAGTAAAGTTTACTCTATAAAGTTCTAAAAACAAAAATATTTTTAGCCCGTATACACTGTTTCACTAGATACTACTGGCAGAAAAGAAGAATTTTGAAAATAAACAACAAAGAGTTTCGAAAACATAATGTATTTTCAAATAAAGAACACATCGAATCGTGACCGCTCGCCGAACACACTTGCATTCTATTGGCTTGGCTTACAAGTATTACACATTCAGCGTATTGTAGCGCTTCACTACGGAGTACTATTATCTCTTCTGTGGCTTCACTTAACTTTATTGGGATACCTACAAAATTTGAGTTAAATTATTCCGCAAGTAGGTGTCCTACGGTAGGAATAAGGGTTGAAGCCTTAATTTTATTTTTTAATAATTTTATAATACAACATTCATTTTCATTAATAGGGTTCCGTAGGTACCTGAAAACCTGTTGCTGTCTCCGCTTTCCGTCCGCCCCGGTTCGTCCATCCGTCTACCAGTGCCCTCACTGGGTTCATTGTCGGTTCTTCAAATTCTATATATATATATCACCATATACCACCACAATGTCGCAATAAACGTTTTGAGTTTGAGTTTGAGCAGCGTCGATATAATGATCTCACTGTTATTAAATTAAAATTCTATTTTAACTAAGATAGGTACCTAATATTTATCAAACACAAATGTTAGATGTAAGTTAGCTTTTAAGACATTGTAGTGCCCTTACAGGGTTCATTGTTGGATATAATTTTGTAAAAGTGTACCACAATGACGCAATAAATATATGAGTATGAGTATGAGTACCAGCGGGCTGTATTTCAAGAATTAGGCAAATAGTTGAAGTTTGCACAGTATTTACCATTTCCGTTTTTAATTTTACTATTGAAATTCCAAGACTTAGAAATTACAAGAAAAATAGCATTGTGTACGATAAGAACTTGTAAGGTAATACGGAGACTATCTTGACTCACCAACTGAAAGTTAACATAACATTTTTTACACAGGCACCACTGAAAACATAACTTGGTGATTTTGTAAAGCTGCTTCAAGCTCAATAAGAGTCAACACCAAGTACAGTATTGTATTGCAAGCGCGCAGGGTGGAAAGGCGAAAAAAAAAGTAAAATTACTTTTTTATTTTTTTAATGGACGTGATATATGGTGTCAGATGTTTGAGTAAGTATGGGTTCGTTTGTGGTCGGAGAGTGAGTGGGGTGTTATTTTATTAGGGATTGCCTTATTTAATACGTCAAAATATAAGCTCGCCTTTGCACACTTCGCAGCTTGCGTCTTCCATTATTATTTATATATTTTCAATATTTTGTGTATATGAAAGTGTATATTCAGGTCTGAGTACTATGTACCTAGATTCTAAAACAGGTAGGTTTTACAATAATTCTGACCTTAAACCATTATAAGTAGGTTATACAAATAAAACTTACTAATTTATTTATTTATTTATTCGTATGACATCTCCGAGTAGGAACGTCACAGGCATATATCCAAATTTCTTAACCAGTTGGTGGCGTCATTTGTTAAGGAATTAACATTTAACTTACTAATGAAACTGATTTTATCACCAGAACTGAATTAATTATAATTAAATTAGTTTAATCGATACATAAAATTATAAAAACTGCAAAATGTTTTGGGTTAAGCTGCTTATGTACATAATAGTGCAGATTTTCGTGGGATAGAATGGACCATGAAATCCAGCTAAATGGGCATAACTATAATTCAGCTTTCCCGTATGGGAAAAGGCGTGACGCTGTGTGGTGAATGAAAACAAATAAAATTGCAATTTGCGATTTGTGAATGAACGCAAGATGGCGGGCGGCCGTTGAGCTTGACAGATGGAGATGGTATACAGGCTGATTCAGTTTAAAATATTATATATAAAATTCTCGTGTCACAATGTTCGTTATTTAGTTATTTATTTAATTAGGCACATCAACAGCACACATATACAAAATTATACAATAGAAATATGGCGGTATTGTTCTTATATGAGTGATGCCTATTGTAGATGAGCACAGCAGTTCGTTCCCGTACTCCTCCGAAACGGCTTGACCGATTCTCATGATATTTTGTGAGCATATTGAGTAGGTCTGAGAATCGGCCAACATCTATTTTTCATGCCCCTTAGTGATAAGGGTTGTCCACCCTTAACATTTTTCTTTAATTTTTAGACATTACTTAAAAATTATTTATATGGCAAAACAACGTTTGCCGGGTCAGCTAGTATTATGTAAAATAAATATTTCATATACTTACACGAATTATTATCAAACTAAAAAAAATGCAAATCGGACTCGCGCACAAAAGGCTCCGTACCATTATCTATAAAAAGGGCAAAAAAATCATGTCTGTTGTATGGAAGCCTCCTTAAATATTTTTTTATTCTGTTTTTAGGGTTTCGTATCTCAGAAGGATACCCTTATAGGATCACTCGTGCGTCTGTCCGTCGGTCCGTCCGTCACAGGCAATTTACTCAGAACATATTGGACCGATGCAGTTGAAAATTGGTACACATATCAATATCTGTTACCCAATGCGATGCGTGCGATGGTGCGATGTAAATATATAAATATGGAATGTAAGGGCCACTTTTGGGGGGCCAAATATTAAAAATAAAATTAAAAAATTCAAAATATGTCGTTTGTGTGACATATCAAATGAAAGCGCATGGTGTGAGGATTTTAAATGTATTTTTATAATATTTTTAAGAAGTTGTGCTCAATAATATGACCGTTTTTGGTATGCAAGCACATGTTTGCACCCATAAAAACTCCGAAATATTGACCCCCTAACCCACTAAACCTGGGGTGCAAAGTTTGTATGAAAAACTGAATTTTGTTGGTGTTAGTCATAATATTGTTGTACGAAACCCTCTCAACGCGAGCCCAACTCGCACTTGGCAGCTCATTTAGTATTTGTTGTTATAGCGGCAACAGAAATACATCATCTGTGATTTCAACTATCACGGTTCATGAGATACAACAACAACAACAACAACAGCCTGCTGACAGACGGACGGACAGACAGACAGATGGACGGACAGCGGAGTCTTAGTCATAGGGTCCCGTTTTACCATTTAGGTACGGAGCCCTAAAAATCAACACTCTCTTCATTCATTTAACTTTTGACAGTTTCATACGACGTACTAACTAAGATGTGATTCGAGACAACTTGGTTCATAAATATACTTAGTTAAACATATTATACGGACGACGACGGACGTTCATATTTCCATTAATGCGGTGATCAGCTAACCCCTTGTTATGCAAAATGGAGTTTTAAATTAATGGCAGTTTCAAAAGACACTCAACCTTTTCCGCCCCGTTTGAAAAAGTTCTATCTATCCCTACGTTCTATCGCGCAGGATTGCGCGTCCGCGGAATTGTTCCCTCAATCGTCCGTGAATTGCGTGATTGTATTTTTCGTTACTTTTGTGCAAATTTTGTGCAAAAGGGAAAGCGCGCGCGATTGCGCGTTTCTGACTTAACTGCAAAGAGTTTCATGACCTGAAATAGGTGCACTACAACAAACCGCCATGTTACACACGAAAGAAGGCGGGAAACAAATAAACTGCACGCGACAGGGATTGCGCGCGCGACTACGCTCTTTCCTCTTTCCCCTCGCCACCATTACACGCACGCGCTTTCGCACGGTATTGCTTTCCCGCGCGTAATCCTGCGCGATATGCTTTCCCGCGCGTAATCCTGCGCGATAGAACGCAGATGTAAAGGCACCTAATGTTGTAGAGTGCACGCAAGATACGTCTGCGCGCGGTGGCAAGTTGAATCTTCCTCAATCTTCTTCAGTCGTCAATGTAAAATAACGAAATATGATTCAATCACTAACCTATAAACATGCAGAACCACAATTCGCATTTATTTCAATACAATTATTCTTATTTTACCAAAGAAAACGACTCACATGCCATAGGTAACTAATTTAATTGCGAACACTCTGTTATCTTATCATATCACTAATGGTTTAGATTAGAGGATTCCTGTACATTTTTATGAAATTTTTAGATCCCTTTTTCCAGAGACTATAATTATCCAATTTCTGCGCGGGAATGCGGCTCGCCAAACGTTTGTTGTACTCAACAAACGTTTGGCGAGCCGCATTCCCGCGCAGGCGCAGTCAATTGGATATAATATAGTCTCTGATATAATAACTATGGTATTCCAGGAAAAAATAATCAATTATACAAACAAACCGCCCCAAGAATCGCCCGGACCAACGGTGCCCATAACGCTGGCCGCGTTACCGCGCTGCACTGCGAGCGAAATCCTCTGGGCCAGGAAAGCCCCGGAGCGGTTGCCAAAACCTCGGTCCCTCAAACGACGGCTGATGTCCCTGATGAAGGCCCTACCCTCAAAACCCCATACCCCAGTGGTCTCGACGGCCAAAGGAACAAACAGATTGATTGATTCTCCATGAGTTTCTTTGATTCTCCATGAGTTTCTTTGATTCTCCATGAGTTTCTTTGATTCTCCATGAGTTTCTGCCATCCCCAATGGATGAAGGCGGGTGTCCCACTTACCGTAACATTATTACCCCACGAGTACTTCAGATGTCCTTCGAGGTTAATCACATATGGTCCTTTTCTGTTATTTCTTCGTATTGTCATTTTGCCAGAATCCGCGTACTTATCATTGACGTACGTTATTTCGGACCGCTCCGGGATAAAGGCGATTCCACACTGAAAAGTAAACAAATATATTGATTCTGTTTGGCCCCATACTGAAATACCCTGGGTCCGAATTCTACTAAGTTCACAAGCATACGACAAGCCTGACACAAACTTCAATACGAGATATTTGGTATTCTACTAAAACAGGAATCCAATTCACAAGCGCCAGCGTGATGCCAGCGTACTTCGTATTCTACTGTCCAAAACGTACTTACGCCGCTGGCGCCAGTTTGACGCCAGCGTACTTCGTTCTACTGTCCAAAACGTACTTACGCTGGCGCCAGTTTGACAGTACGTTTTGGACAGTAGAATACGAAGTACGCTGGCTTCACGCTGGCGCTTGTGAATTGGATTCCGGTTTTAGTAGAATACCAAATATCTCGTATTGAAGTTTGTGTCAGGCTTGCCGTATGCTTGCGAACAGTAGAATTCGGGCCCTGTTGGAATCAGAAATAGTGACGTCAAACACAAACATTCCAACATTCTTTTTCCCCGAACCAGAGACCTCTAGGTGAATTAAAACGTAAAACTTCACTTTGGTTCCTTGTTAATGTGCTGACTACTACACACCCATATTGTATTTTTACTTTTAATCGAATAAACAAACAGCGTCACGCCCTTTCCCATACGGGGTAGCAGAGGCTCTACTGCAGGGAGCACTTACCCAGTGGAGAGCGCATAGATACATTTTCCTTTGAAACACAACTCACCAATTTACGGGCGGCGGGGGACGAGGTAAGAGAGCTGTGATGGGTCAGCCGCTGCGAAACTGTCTGGCGGCCCGTCATCGTACATAGGTTGCGTATGCGAACGTTTGTTGAATACTACAAACGTTTGGCGAGCAGCATTCCCCCGCAGGCGCAGTCAATTGGATATACAGTCTCTGCGCTATCGTGACCACTTTTAGCCAGTTATTCAAGACTGCCTTTGCATGCGTGACAGGGGGCTTTCCTATCGCCGCAGTTATAGAGTAATAAAGGCGCAATATACTTACGATTGAGATTCTAAAAATAAACGTAAAATAAACAACAAATACAACTCTGCAGTCGACCATTTTGTTGAATGTGAACTGTTTAGTAATTGTTATTACAAAAAAAAATATCTCCCGTTCAACGCCTGTTTAAAAATGGAATTGTATGGGATTTGACGTTTGATTTGAGGCTAAACTTCGTTTAATATTTTTTGTAATAACACGGCAGTTTACTGTAATCTGATTTTACAATAATTTATAATTTCATATGTTTCATCGGTATAGTCAGGTTCAACTGAAGATACAACTGAAAGTTTGGTTTGGGTTTGCAAAGGATTAAGTAAGTACCTAGTGGAATCGATTTTCAACCTCATGATTTGGTTTTTAGGGTTCCGTAAAGAAACAAGGAACCCTTATAGTTTCGTCAAGTCTGTCCGCCCGTCCGTCCGTCCGTATGTCACAGGAACTTTATTCCAAAACTATTAGGACTACACAGTTGAAACTTGGTACGTAGATGTATTCTATGAACCGCTTTACGAATTTTATACAAAAACTGAAAAAAATATAAATTTAAGGGGGCTCCCCATACATGAAACTGAAACCAAAATTATTTTTTTTCATCAAACCTACTCGTATATGTGTGGGGTGACTATAGATAGGTCTTTAAAAATGAAGTGGAAGTTTCTAAAACCATTTTTCCTCAAAGTCAATCTTTAAAGAAACAGACCCATCCAAAGTGGAAAAAATTGTGTCCCCCCCCCTCTAACTTTTAAAGTAAGAGAGTGATAAATCTATAAAAAATATATGCTGTGTATCTCAATATGAACTTTCGATGAAAATTGGTTTGAACAAAATATAATAAGCAGTTTTTAAGATATAAAACATTTATTAAAAATCGCAAAGATAACTTTGTCATTAATTCAAACACTTTGAAAAACAAAGTTACTTCACAAACATCCAGCCATATAATTACTTGCTACTACGGAACCCTTCATGGGCAAGTCCGACTCGCACTTGGCCACTCTTTCCATCTTAGGGCCCTTCGCCACAGCCATGAACAAAGGTTATCCTGCGATGTTTATATACAAGGTGTAAATGAATTAACGCAAAATGAGAAACTACTTTGTTAGGGACATCATTCTGAGCAACTTTCATTATGAAACTGATTTGATCAGAGCAACTTTATTTTTCACTTCTCCATACAAATCTGCTGACCCACTCAGGCCAAAATATACTGGGACAACCTTCAATTTCATTATTTTTTTCCATGCAACTCAGGGTTAGCCAGTTTACCCTCTCGCTCCGACATCTATTGTTCTCCATTGTCAGTTTGTTCGGCCTATGTCCTTATGAGAGATCGATTCTATAAAATTACTTACTACTCCATAAAATTGCGACATTTTTCTTGCTACGACGACGACACGACGACACGAGATATGTACCTATCTTCCTCTCACCCATTGGATCTCTCTCACATTCACATACTTATATCTGAAGCTGACTGTATAATTTTTAGGGTTCCGTACCCGAAGAGTGCCAAACGGGACCCTATTACTGAGACTTCGCTGTCCATCTGTCTGTCTGTCTGTTTGTCTGTCTGTCTGTCACCAGGCTTTATCTCATGAACCGTGGTAGCAGACAGTTGAAATGTTCACAGATGATGTATTTCTGTTGCCGCTATAACAACAAATTACTAAAAAACAAAATAAATTGAATATTAACCCCTTCGCTTCCACAAGCAGAGTCTCCATACAATAACTGACAGTGGGTACCAAGATGTCAATTAATGTCTATTGCAAGGAAATGAAAACTGAATTTCCCCTAATTTTAATATCAAATATTTTTATTTTTCGGCCAGGAGAAGAATCGAAGGGGTTAAGGGGGGCTCCCATACAACTAACGTGATTTTTTTTTCGGTTTTTTATAGATAATCGTACGGAACCCTTCGTGCGCGAGTCCGACTCGCACTTGACCGGTTATTTACATTTATGTTCATATCTGACCTCTTTTGTACATAAAAGTACCACTTATTATATTTGAGGCTTGTTATTGCTTATATATGTATATTTGAATACATAATTAATATTTACTGGTAAATACTCCAAAATACTGATGTTATCTACCACCAACAACATTTTATATAGCACTGATGCACACAGATGTAATGAATACAGGCAATTTAAAATTTATTATGCATACATTACAGCCGGGGCCTTTGTTTTGGCACCTCGGGCGGGACCCAAAGGTGCCACGAATGCGTATGATACGATACTCGGCGTTTGACTACGGATTACATTATCTCTTCTGTGGTTTGACTTAGCGAGAGAGAGAGAGAGAGAGCGAGACGAGACCCGACGACGTGCCGAAACAAAGGCCCCGTACTGTACACGATTTTACATAATATGGTAGCATTTGGGATATAAAAAAATGTCAGCTCAATTTTTTCTCACTTCTACCGCAACTGGTCTAACATTAAGGAGGGCTTATACCCCGCAGCGATCTCATCCAAACAGTAACAGTTATTTCTACTCTATAATTAAACAGAGATGAATGCTCATTTGGGCGTATACAGAACTACTGTAACTCAACCGATTGCACAAACGACAACGGACACTTAAGGTATCCTATTGTGGGGCCAGAACCAATGTATGTGCCTGTATGTAAAAAAAAAAACAGAAAAAAGTCATGCTTCTGTCACTGAGCGCCAATATGACATTTAAGCTGCGTTTTATTTGAGCAGAATTCTGTGCATTCGACTAAAGGGAAACTTTTTGACATTTTGTACATGTAAGTACCTAGTATGTGAAATGTCAAATTCCTTAGATAAACAGACAGGTAAACGATATCCTAGGCTTGAAAGAGCGGCCCTCAAAACTCCTAAAATACTGATAATTTATTTATTACCTACTCTAAATTCACAACAGTATGGCTAGTCGTTTGATTGACAGCTCCTTGACGTGTCATCATCAAATAATTTAATCTATATATATAAAAATGAATTGCTGTTCGTTAGTCTCACTAAAACTCGAGAACGGCTGAACGGATTTATCTTATCTTAGTCTTGAAATGTTCGTGGAGGTCTAGGGAAGGTTTAAAAGGCGAGAAAAAATCGAATAATTTCCGGGAAAACCCTGAAAACAGCCCTTTTCTATTTCCCATACAAACGTTTTCTAGAGTCAATTTGAACTTTATTGCTATTCAATAAAGTTCATATTAAATTGAGGCAGTACGAAGTCTGCCGGGTCAGCTAGTTTGAATATATTTTTTGTCAACAATAACTTTAGTTAGTGTGATGGCACGGCGGTTGTGATCGTCTAGATGTAATGTTAAATAGTGTGTTGAGTGTAATACCTCAGTACAGGAACCTTGCAGTGTCAAAACATTGTCTGTGCATGATGTTAGATTTTTAATATTGCAATTTGCTCATCTTACCGCCAGTGTATAGCCCGAATGGATCAAGAATAATCACAAAGCCCATTTCCCCCGAGCTTACTCATATCATGGTATCCTGAACTCCTTCAGATAATCTACAAGACTTCGGTGGCAAAGAATAGCACAAATATGACATTTATCAGTTAAGTTCAGATATACCATAGTAAGTGATCGGTTCGCGTGAGAAAGTGAATTAAACCCGTGTGAGTTTTCTCACCAGATAACGACCGCCTCACTCTGACACGGGGAACCCTACGCCAGTATCTGGCCCTGCGTACAGGAGTGGGGGGCGTACAGACCATCTTTCGCTGAGAAGCGTTTATTATCATCACGTCTTAGGGACATGGAAATTTACAAGGCGCACGGAAGCTACCTTCCCCCATTGTACCATGGATTTATATTTCAAAAAATATTCAAATGTTTAGTTTGGCCAAACTAAGGTCGATGGTCTGCCGCAGAAGACAGGACGTGATATATGGTGCCCAGAGACGCTGCCGCTCCGCCACGGGGATACACTGGATTGACCTTTCGGGTCACTCGGACCTCGCACTTTCTCCGGTCACTTCAAGTCATTGTTACCAAATAACAAATATGAATGTTGCTGTTTGCCCGCTCGATCAATCTCTTCAACACTGCAAGGCCTGTCTAAGTAACCTAGATGATGCCTAGATATCGTACTCATGGATGCCCTGCGGTATCTCCCTTTATACTTGTCCAGGTCGTTAGATGTCCCGTCGCCCAAGCTCCACGTCGATTGCCGTCGTCTCTCAATCCAGGAAATAAGTATTCAGACTATGTCAATTAATCTAATCTAATGTTGAGTGTTTGCTAACTAGACTGAGACTCCTATATTCTCCTCAAATAATTCAGTGTATATATGTACTTTCAAATCTATCAGCCTCCAGAAAACTCTAATCACAAACTGTTTAGTAACCTTGTGTTTTGAGTGAACCATGATGTATGACAGTGGTGGTTGTTTATTAGCATGATGGCCTAGTCTATATGCAGAGTTATCTCACTAGGAATGTGGAAACTGTAATTGATTTTAGCACAAACCCCCACTGTTCTACAGACTTTCTAAGAATCTTACGGTTAAGGAAATACAAGAACGCCAGATATATAGTAAATCACTTCATTTATTTAAGAAGACCAGAAATACTATAAAAAAACCCAAAAGTATAGAAAACAGATATTATTTAGATCGTCCTTGTCTAACTTTGCCAAGGACAATCGGACGTTCTGTTCCTAAGGCATTTCTATGGGGAAAACGAAACGTCCAAATAAAAAACCCTCATAGACCATTATCAATTGATAACACAATTAAATAAACAACCTTAAACAAAGTCTATGCTAATCTTACACTTATTTACAACTAAAATGACGTAGGTAAGGGGTTCCCTAGTTTTATTTATATGCAGAATCAAATCACGTCAACTTGACTTATTCATGGGTGGTTTTGGCTGTCAAACCCGCCTTGTCGGTAATTTACTCATACAATAATCTGATATGCTACAAATGTAGATTATAGCCACTTGTTTAGACTATAAATAATCAATTCACACCATTGAATCAAAACCCATTGCTTATCTCACTCTATTTAAATTGGTCAGAATCCAGGATTGGTACATTTACAATAATAGACCAGTGTGATTAATTACACTTGATACTTCCGTAAAATTGAACATGATATAAAAGGAACCCCCTCCAACATTTTAAATTACATACAAACAATTACACGTTATATACAACACACTGGTAAATCATTTCCACTAATCTCACGGTGCGCTAATGATAGGATAACTTTTCGATAATTTTTCATGAAGTCTCATTGTTAGCTGGTTATCGTTGTGCCATAGGTAACAATCTCGCCCGGTGCAATTGCCGACCGACTACACATTCTTATGCACATATAGACCGTAATACCAGTCACAAAGGTGAGCAATTACCATGAATAATACGTTCATCATTATGTTTAATGGTACGGGCTCTATAGCAAATGTTTCCCAAAGAAAATGATCCATTCTGCTCTAATCAATTTATCTCGAATATTATGATTTGGTAGCACACGGTAGAAATTGTGAAAATAATGTACCAAGCAAATGAACAATGAAAGAATACTTTACCGAAATTTCCGGGTACGAAGATCACTCTTAAACTTGTACAATTCAAAGGAATACAATCAACAAACAAATTAATAGGTTATTCAGTAAGGGTTCAGGAAATTTAGTTCTACATAGGTTTAGTATACTAATGATACACTTTGAGCTTCCACATAATTTGACTTGATAGTTCTCGTGTCGAGCCTCGAATGCCACGAATCTGCCTTCCCGCAAATCCTCACTGTCTCCGTCAAACTGATCCTTGAGCCTTGAACAAAGAAAAAAACTGGCGAGCACTCTGTTTTAATTTATGACTATAGACCCGTCTTTGAATATTGAGTTTACTATGCGACGCTTTAGAGTTACTTATTAGTCTACTCCTTATCATCATAAATTCCCTGTCAACAACCCATGGTGTCAAAGATATTGTTTTTTCTAAGACAAATTACAAAGAAATTTAATGCTTGTTTGAACGTTGTTTGGATTTTTTTCTGACCTCTCTGAATGTAAAACTGCCCAATACAAAACAAATACTAAGATATTTCTTGTCCCTCGCTAAAACTGTTAGCAGATGTGTTTAAATGGTTTCTAGGAGAATAGAAGATAATATTGTTAACAAAAAAATATAGTGATTGCGTGGTCCATCTCATTAGGCTGAGTCGAAAGTGAAGTCTGTTTATTTATTTATTTATTTATTTATTTAATAGTTTACAATAAGGCTTACAGTAATTATTTACCAAATCGCGCTTATTGCTAGATAGTTAGTAACAAAAAGCAACACTTATCATTTATCTGTAGAAACTAAATAGTAGAGTCAGATCGTTTTTTAACTTTGGGATAGTATCAAAGAATATGTCCAGCTGACCCACCCTGACCAGTTCATTTATGAGAGCTATAGCTCTTGGGGTAGGCGCGTTTTCACCGCGCAGACTGCTAAATTGGTGGGTCGAGGCCAATAGTGGTGGTTGGCGCCGAAGCATGCCAGATCGCAATTTGGGGACCACTAAAGAAATGCTGTGCAAAACGCTCGGATTATTAACTGTGTTTCGCAGAGTACTTATATAGTGGACAAATAGGGCCAGCTTTCTTCTAAGCTCTAGAGTATACAGGCCAACCATACCCACCACAAATAGGGAGGGGAAAAGAAAAGGATAATAACCATACATTCGCTTGTAGAGGTATCTAGCAAACTTCCTTTGTATTCGCTCTATCATGATAGTGTATTTGTCCTCGCGAGGATCCCAAACTATAGCGTCAAACTCGAGGCGGCTGCGAACAAATGCGTTGTAGAGCATAATGGCAACTCTCGGATCTCTAAAATGAGAGGCAGTCCGCATGATGAACCCTAAAGTCTTGCTGGCATTTTTACAAGTGGTTTCAATGTGGTCGCTAAAAGTTAATTTTTGGTCCAACATTATCCCCAGATCACGGATCTTGTCAACTCTTTCAGTGACTTGTCCATCCAGCATGTATCGATTTATTGCAGGTTCGCGTAGCCTAGAAAACGTGATGACTTTACACTTTGCAATATTCAAATCAAGTTTATTTGATTGGCTCCACTGAGCTACAGCGTTTACATCATCCTGCAGTCTTTGACTGTCGGCAGCCACTCTACAAGATGTGAATAATTTTAAGTCGTCAGCAAACATGAGACATCTACACCCCTTCACAACGTCAGGGAGGTCATTGATCATGAGCGCGAACAACGTCGGTCCGAGTGTGCTACCCTGGATTACCCCAGATCTAGTGTAGTAGTCGACAGAACGGTATTTTTGAAGCTGGACATACTGGACACGATCCTTCAGGTAACTGGCAATAAATTTTAGAAGTTTGGGTGTGAAACCAAAGCTAGAAAGCTTACGTAGGAGTATATCATTATCAACAATATCAAAGGCCTTCCGAAAGTCAAAAAATGCGGCGTCAACTTGACAACCTGTGTCCATTTCACAAAGAGTGTAGTCAACGAAGTTAATATGGTTCGTTGTGGTAGAGCGTCCTGCACGGAAACCATGCTGCGCGTCTGAGAGACGAATCTCTACCTGTCGAGTTATTTGCGCATCAAGTATATGTTCAAAGACTTTACAAAAACCTGATAAGACAGCAATAGGTCTAAACTCAGTGACATCAATAGAGCTAGATTTAGGCACCGGTGTAACTCTAGATATCTTCCATTTACTGGGAAATTTACATTGCTTTATAGAGAGCCCAAATATATGCTGAAGCGGCTTAATTAGCACATATTTACAATCTTTTATCAAGAAAGCTGGTATTGAGTCAGGGCCTGTGGCAGCTGTAACTTTCAATCTCTGGATGGCGCGCTTGACTTCTTGAAATGTTATATCAGTTATAGAAATGTTGAGAGCGTCTAAGCAACCTCCAGAACACTGTTCAGCAACCTCTGCGTTAAGACTCGGAATAGTGTCCAAGAATACAGAGTGAAAGTGAGTTGCTGTGAGTTGCACTGTTAGTGATTATGGAAGCTGCAAATACAGGTGTGACATTTTAATAAAACCATGGAGCAAAAATACTTTCTCTATGATAAAACCTTTGACAAGTTGCCAGAGGGCTAGCCAATCGCTGCAGATACGGAGGTTGAAGGTTTTTCGCGATGTTTTTCGTCATCGTTCGTTAGAAAGTCCGTATAAATTAGTGTCCGCTAGTGGTAAGTTATTTTGTTAGTAGAGACGAATAGTACGCATTACTGCCGCGGTCTGTAATGGCGGCGTTGCTGGTCGCGCTGCTGGTGGCCGAAAGCGCAGCTCAAGCCCTATACAGCGCAGTCAGATCAATAATTTTCCCAGGTAATTGCCATAGTCGCTTAAACACGACAGTAATGGATTTTCACAAGAAATTGCCGGCACCTTTTCTGGCTCCTCCAAGTAGCCCGGCAACGACACGTAGCTGTGCTCAAAGAAGGTTGTCAAATTAATGAGCACATTACTCGCTTTGTTTGAGTACTTAGATAATTTACTCAGCGTGAAAGTAATGAAACTTGATTCTTATAATATAGGTACCTAACAGCTTTAACGGCCTATCTAGCTAATAAAACAACTTATGTGTACACCATTCACAAGTATATAATTTGAGGAAAACTTCAACCATTTAGCAGAAATTGAAAATCATTTTCCAATTTTACTTCTACCTTGGTACTGTCTATAAGGAGATAGTTGCTAAAACAAAACAAAAAGTAGATCTTGTGAAATATCGGCCTCTGATTGGTCAAACGTCAATTTGGAGTAAGTTAACATCAATTTCAAAACAATGATTTGAAAGGGATTTTGATAAACTAGTTTATAAATGGTAGCGCATAGATTTCATATTTATACTTACTATTAAGAGCGAATTTTATCAACGAAAGAGTAACTTTTACTCGAGAGTATCTTCTACTTTCTCATAGACACCAGATCAGATCACCTCATTTTGCACTGTCATTGTTATAAAAAGTAACCCGGGATAGTTATTCTCGTATAACTTTTCGTTGGTAAAATCCAGCCTAAGCCTCGTAAGTATGTGTACCAAACTTTGTCGAGTTTGTAAGCGATAGACAGACTTACATATCTCTATCGAGTTTTGTAATTACATAGATTGATTCGTGTCTTTGTAATAAATGTTTCTTTCTTTCTTTGTTTCTTTCTTTAGATAATATCTAACAACCATTACCCATCGATTTGTCAACTCACCCCTCATAGCCAACACTACTAAACGCCTAACAAGAAAACTAACGGCCATTTTAGAAAGAAAAAGAAACTATATCACTACCAATACCAAGTAGGTTTTAAATGCGAGCAAAGAGGTCCTTGCTAATACACAACTGGCCAGTCAGTAAATTGTACAGGTCGGACAGAGTTGATTACAGAGGGTAGGCAGGTTCGATTCCTGGCGAGTTCCCACGATGTTTGTGTGTGTGTGTGTTTGTAGGGTGTATGTGGTTTGGGGTGCTGCGGTTTTGTGGTGGAGGTTGTATTTTTTTTTTCATTTTTGTGTCACTAGGATCTTGGGGTAGGTACCTACTCATTTACTCAATAAGTAGGTATTACTTGTTGACATCTTCATAAATTGAGTTCGGTTAAAACTTATGTGTATGAATGTATCCAACCAACTGTGCCTCTGCCAGACCGCAAAGGAAAATGCGATCCTTTTTTAGGGTTCCGTACCCGAAGGGTGCCAAACGGGACCCTATTACTGAGACTTCGCTGTCTGTCCGTCCGTCCGTCTGTCACCAGGCTGTATCTCATAAACCGTGGTAGCTAGACAGTTGAAATTTTCACAGATGATGTATTTCTGTTGCCGCTATAACAAGAAATACTAAAATTCAAAAGAAATTTAATATAAAGGGGGCTCCCATACAACAAACGTGATTTTTTTGCTCATTTTTGCTCCATATTGATAATGGTAGCAGGTAGACGCTTAAAATGTTCACAATATATTGAGTAATATTATTTACTTAAAAAATAAATAATTAAATTAAAATTAAATTAATATTTAGGGGGGCTACCATAAAATTTTTTTTTTTGCGGTTTTTATAGATAATGTTACGGAACCCTTCGTGCGCGAGTCCGACTCGCACTTGGCCGGTTATTATTATTAGAACACAAGTTACTGCTCAATCAAAAGAGGTATGTGATATGAAGGAGATCTCAAGTAAAAACGCTGGCCATTTGAAAAAGGAAAAATTAGAAGAAAACTTACAGGTCGAACCCGATAATTCTGCATGTGACGGAATTATTTAGAAGCTCATAAATAAAATATACACTTAAATACAAATCTTTCCAATTGAAACATAACTGATTCATGAAAGATGCACACATTTTCACAAAAGCTGAAGTCGACGTTTTCGTGCAGGTTTACCGTACAGGTCCTGTACTTATGTTTCCTTTTAGTTTCCTCTATTAGTGGCCAGTGACAGTCTTGTTCAAACCTCTTTGCACACTGTCTGCCTAATGATATGATACCTCCTTCCCATGTGATTGTCACCCTCAATAGATGGCGGAAAATCGGAACATCGTTTTCATCATTTTCTTCAGAAAATTACATTATTTACGTAGCGTGGATTTACCGCCAAAACTCTCCAATCTCGAACGATCTTTTTGGTATGTAAGCGGTGACAGGTGGAACCACGGAACACAAAGGAACTAACGCTTGATGAGAAGGGTTCGTTGCGTTAAGTTGCGTAGTGCCACCCTTGCAAACTTAATTTAATTGCCGAAAGATCGTATAAAGAGTACAGCGCCACCAACTTAGCTGTTCAGTTGATAGCGGTCGCTAGTGTCATAGTAGTCTTCATAATAGCGGACATAGTATAGTATGTATTCTCTTTGATAGCGGATGACAAGTCCGTAGTACCAATTTTTCCCACCTGAACAGCTAAGTGGCTTTGTACTGTACGCGATACTCCTTGGTCACCCTATTTTCAGCCAAAAATATCGCTGACTTAGTATTAGGGGTTATTTTAGAGGTTAGGTGAAAAATTCGCAGCGTGCAATTATAAAACGAACACATTGTATTTAAATGTTTTGTTTGATAAATGCAGTATAAAAGGGCCCTTTACTTTTCTTTTGCTGATAATAGCTTGGCGCCAAAGAAACGTGCCGACTTATTGGACCTGTAGGTGCCTATATATTTTTGTCGATATTTTACCCGTCCCCCCCCCTTTCCCCTGCATCAAAAATCCAGGTGGCTCCACTCTTTGGACCTACAGATTAATCCTGCCAAAGGAAATCTCTTGTTCACGAAGCGCCGTATAATTTTTTACATAGCAACTAGGTAGTAGGTACTATTTAAGTAGTAGCACGGGGTGCTCATCCCATACAAATAAGAATCAGTAACCCTTCGTCAAAAAGAGATGGCGTGAGGAGCAAGATCTGTACTTTAATTAAACGCCATGGTGTCAGTTAATCTTAGAATAAATCCTATATAATTTTAGCGCCATCTCGTGATATTTGCAATTTTTCGATAGTGCTGCACCAAGCGATAACGGCCTCGAACTAAAGAAGCTTCCGTAGCATCTCAGTTTACGCCGGTGTCATATTTTGTTCTAGTTGGTCTACCTGTATTAGTACAATATTATAGTATCTGTGGTAGTAGTAAGTAAAAGTACATCATAGAAAGATTGTAGGTACTTACCTATTTTATTGTGCCGACTATGAAAAATAATAAAATAGATAATTAGATCATAATCAAGAGCGAGCTTGTCTCTAACGAGTCTAGAGATATTTTCCAGCAAGCCATAGGGAATTTCAGCCAAAACGTCCAGATGTTTTTAGAATGGGCTTTGAAACTGAAAGCCAATTGCAGAGGGCAGCACTATGGGGTGTCTAAGAACTGCCATATTGTCTAGTTGTTATTGTTTCACGAATAATTGAAATAACAAAATAAACTATATCAATGTATGCGACATGGAGTGTGATTCAATTAAAAGTCGAGCTGAGAAAAAGAAAAGCGTCCATCGTTGGTAAAAAAGCAGTTTTAATTGAAAGGTAAGTTATAAACTGGCATTGTTATGATATAAAGGTTATGTTGCGGTTTTATTGTAAAATCCATTTTCTTGTTGTAGACTAAGGGCGTACGACAAGAATAACCTTCTCGGAGTTGAAGATGAACTCGAGGATGAGATCCCGGTCATTCCTGACTTGGAAAGCTGTCTATCCGATCGCTGTTGTTGTTGTGTTGTCTGTGTGATTGTTTTGACCTTAGAATGTGAAAATAAAGACGGTACAGCAGTTTTCTTCAACACTTTGATTAGAGATTTATCACCTGTATACGAATTTGGTCCAAAATAATCGTCAGGTAGGAAATGGGTAGCACATAACCTTGACGAAGTACTTGCATGCCAATTTTTTATACGAAGAGCTTTCTCCCACAATTTTCTTCTTTTAGCGTCTTTAGGGAATATATGAATCCCCACATTTTTGCAATCAACAGCTGCACAACGAGGCATTGAAAGAATTTATTCATAAAATAATTAGTTTGTTTACATGTTTACTAAGAGGAACTGTCAAATTTATAGACGGTCCACAGTGGCGACCTCTGAAGTGAGCAGTAGGCAGTTTATAAGCCCATTCTATCGCAAAAATAATGTTTGCTTAATCCTTTCCCTACCATCCTTTCCGCACCATCATTGTACCAAAAGTACAAAAAATACGTTTCTTGTATGGGGAGACACCTTAATTTTTTCAATATTTCGTATATTTCAGTATTTATTGGTGGCGCGGCAACAGATACACACGGTCTGTAAAAAAAACAACTTATAGCTATTACGGTTCGTGCTGGAGGGCCCTCTGACGGACGGACGGGGGACAGACAGCGGAGGCTTAGTAATAGGGTCCCGTTTGGCACCCTTCGGGTACGGAACCCTAAAAAGAGGACGTGTAAAAAGTGCGATTTTGTCGATAATTTCACCGAAAATAGAATAGAATGCTATTTATTTACTGTATCAGCATAAACACACAAAAAACTCATAAAATACAGTTGCGTTGCTGAAAAAAATAGTTTTTGGTTTGTTATCTTTTTTACTAGATCAAAGGAGGATGCAGTACGTGAACTATCCCACCGAAAACACAACGAAAATTAAAACACAAAAAACAATACCTCCATTAAATCACAAAAATAGCCTAGAAAGAATCCAAAAGGGCTGAATCTTGAAATCCACACTTAATTGGGACTAATTCTGGGCCTGAGGCCGCTATTACGACCCGGGATTCGAACCCTGGTCCAGGACCATAAGTCATGAGTATACGCAATGATTTACTGACATCTCTCCAGCTATGAATGATGGTTTTCGTTTGACGTTTCGCTGTGTAGTACAGAGACTGCTCTGAGCCCGACCTTAAATCTAAAAGAGACTATAATGGAATAGAATAGAACAGATGTAGGTAATTTTAGCTTTAAAAAATTAGGTACTTAAAAAATACAGTTACATAGTACCAGGGAGCACTGATCCAGTGGAGAGCGCATAGATACACTTTCCTTTGAAACACAACTCACCAGTTTACGGGCGGCGGGGGACGAGGTAAGAGAGCTGTGATTGGTCAGCCGCTGCGAAACTGTCTGGCGGCCCGTCATCGTACATAGGTTGCGTACGCGAACGTATGTTGAATACAACAAACGTTTGGCGAGCCGCATTGCCCCGCAGGAGCAGTCAATTGGATATATAGTCTCTGGTCTGAACTAACACGATCAATGCAATCAATCGATCAACGTTGCAGTGGCGCCCCTCTGTCAGTGTCATCCAATGGTGCTACCAACTTAGCTGTTCAGTTGATAGCGGTCACTAGTGTCATAGTAGTCTTCATAATAGCGGACATAGTATCATAATATATATATATATATATATATAATATATAGTTTATTTAAGAGAATTGTACATCATAAGTCTTGCTTATTACACTGGGTATGTATATTCTCTTTGATGACGGATGACAAGTCCGTAGTACCAATTTTTCCCACCTGAAGTCCTGAACAGTTAAGTTGGTGACTCTAGCACTGTAATTCTCTATTTCGTGCCGCAAATATTTGTTTTTTTTTGAAGAGGTAGCCATGTCGTGATAAAATTCGTATTTTCCGATGCGTTCAAAATTATTTAAATTTCGTTACAGCAAACTCAGAATGGCTGTGCCCTGAGGATTATAATTTATGGTTTGCCACCGACTTTTTTGGTTAGAATTAGCTAGTGGCATCACGCTATGGTGCCACGGGGGTAGGCAGGCGCTGCCAATGTCAATGTGGTCGACTCAATTAAAAAACAACAAAAAGTCACGCATTTTCCCATACGTGGTGGCAGAGGCACCATTGTGCGCAACCTCAGCCTGCTTCATCACCCCATTGTGCAGGACACGGTGCCAGCCAGAGACTATTATATCCAATGGCGATCCACAGGCAAAACGAATCCGCCGATGGCGCTAGTAGCGGTCCGGCCATGTCAATGTCAAACTTTGTTTTTGTTTTTGCTAAGGACAGATTTGTAGTTAATTTTAGTTTTATAGGGGTTTAATTTTAGTTTTATTGGTCTCTGCATATCCTCGAGTGCATTGTTGCAACGAAGTTTTTTCTTCGAATTGCTTTTTCCCATCGCTTTTTCAGGTCGGGATTTTTGGGAAATAGACGAACCCCATTTTTATCACATCCTGGTACGGCACAAAGAGGCATATATTAGTGAAATCTATTGAAAATTTATCAAAAACCACAGAAAAACGGATCAATTGTACGGGAATGACAGTTGATGACAGTTCAGCCTGGCCGTACCGATGATGCGCCCTCTACAGGGATAAAGTGGCAGTGTGGATCCCCATTGACTGCGCCTGCGGCGGAATGCGGCTCGCCAAACGTTTGTTGTATTCAACAAACGTTCGCATACGCAACCTATGCACGATGACGGGCCGCCAGACAGTTTCGCAGCGGCTGACCAATCACAGCTCTCTTGCCTCGTCCCCCGCCGCCCGTAACTTGGTGAGTTGTGTTTCAAAGGAAAATGTATCTATGCGCTCTCCACTGGGTAAGTGCTCCCTGGTGCCAGCCCATTGCCGTAGCTAATAGTTTTACAATAAAATATTAAACTAGCAAGCGTGGACACAATGGTACAGGCAAATGTGTATATTATAGTAGATATATGTAGATTCATTTATCTTCATTTTATTTATTGTGCACTAGGACTATTCTCTCAGAACAATCTGTCCTATCTTGCCTAGGTTTGCTGGAAGAGATATCATTTTAGAGATAAGCTCGCCTTTGCCTATTTACCTTTGTTTTAAGACTATGTATCACATTGTTTTCCGTGCAGTAAAGAAATTATGAATTATGTGTACCTATATTGAAAATGAAAAGCTTCAGAATGTTTATATTTTCTTAAAATATTGAATTATGACAATCGTCTCTCATTTCACTTGAAATAGTTCGGTTCAAAATCTTTGTGTGTGTGTGTGTCTAACATTATTACTTATCAGTGATGAAACATGATCGGTTCATCACAATATAACTTTTTCAACTGATTAGTTCTTGCTACTCAACAACAGATGGCGCTAGCTGTCACAAGATCAAATCCAACATGGTTTCACCATCAGATCGCGATCGTAGCCTCGTTAGGGATTCTTTATTCCTGCATATTTTTATCAATTATTTAATGTTTGGTTATACCTAAGTAACTAGCTACTTAAAAACGCATATTTTTAACAGATATCTATTGGCAACAAGTCTGTGGGAGTTTCTTTCTAAGCATTAATCTTCTTTCCACCGAGTGGTACAACGTAGAAAAGTGCCAAAATATGGATTGTTACATTAGTCTGGGTGTTAAGTATGCAGTGCTCCGTGGTCTAGTGGGTTTCACCTTGCTTCTCGCGCAGGAGATGCAGGTTCGAACCCCGGTGCTGACCATGTACCAATGAGATGATTAATTTGTCTTAAGTACATTATCGGGCCAGCGCGGTGGAGTATGGCTCGATCTTACTCGGATCCGGGTAAAGGCCTGTGCCCCTCGGTGGGGACATTAATGGGCTACATTTACTAAGTATGCATATTATCTGTATATAGGTACACTACACTACGTAATAAAATAAAGGAACTTTCAATTTAATTACACAATTAATCATTTGTTATTGTATATAAACTGTTATTATGCTTTGTCTATCTATTATAAGTTTTCCATATATTTTAATTTAATTATTTATTTTTCAAGTAAATAATATACTCAATTATTGTTATTATCATAATTCAAATATTACACAGGCACACGGACACGGAACTATACAAATCTACATATCCTAGGGTATCGCAGAGTGAGAGTGACAACACCAAAAATGGGTAAATCTCAGTTCAATGAATAATGCTGTCATAAAAAAATGTTCCGGTCAATTCACTAGCCCAACGATGTGTGCTGTCTAGTGTAAGGAAGCCTATCCCACAAAATTCTAGCTCAAAATTCCTCTTCAATCACAACCACGACAAGCACTGCCCACGGCACGGAACCAGCCATTGCTATAATTACACACCTAACCCCAAGATTCCGAGAACAGCCCATATTATCTGCTCGCTACCGTGATTAGATGCTACACAGATAAGGAGTTGTAAAAAGAAAAAGGAAAAAATGTTGTCTGTGGTCGTTCGAGTTTTGGTTTTCGAACGGATGTTGGCGCGTTTGAGATTCGCCGCCTCTGGGAGTTTTTGTAATTCAGCGTCACGATTTTTCCCATACGGGGTGGCAGAGGCACAATTGTGTCCAGTTTGAGCCAGACTGAGGTTTTGTATGTATATGGGTATATTAAATTAAATTTCTAATACCAATTATTTCAATTTTCTATTCCATTAATAACATAACTAATTTCATTATTTAATTTTGTTTTTCTTATGTAATTACTTGTATAAATTAAATTGTGTAAGTACTAGAGCCACTGTTGTGCGTCCGCTTTGGCCCTGGCAGAATACCAGCGTCACAGATTCGTCTGTGACATTGCTGAGTCAGGGCCATTTCACTGCCGTGGTACAGTCACATAACCACACAGCTGTAGGTACCTACCGTTCTTTGTTGTTATTAATTATGTGTGTGTACCATGTCCAATGAATAAATGAGTTATCTATCTATCTATCTATATGAGTATACAAAAATATTAATATTATATTGACGTTGACTAAGTAAATTTATGATTTTATGGTCAATAAAAATTTTGAACTTTGAACTATGGTGCGAAACGGTTGTGTGTGAGTTTCAGTGTTGTAGCTATTGTAACCTAGTTCTGAAGGCATAAAAAAACTATTGAAATATTCTATTATAGTATTTTTTTTATTATATTATTTCCATACAAGAATAAGAAATCGATTAACTGGGTCAGTGGCCACACGAAGGGTTCCATCGTACAAGAAAAAGTCCTTTAATTTTCAAAACTGCATGTAGTTCATTATTTGATGCTGCAGCGGCAACAAAATACAAATACAAAATACAAAAGTCTTTATTTGCCAGTTGCAGATTATACAATAGTTCACGTACAATACAGTATATTATACACTAGATTGAGGTAGATTACTTGTGGTCCCCACACTAGGTCTAACCTGTATCGTGGAGACCGTACAGAGATTGCTGTCAGTTATTTATTAGCTTAAATTACAACAGACATACACATTCAGAGGAGCCCTAGAAAAGGTCCTGTTTGGCACCCTTCAGCTATACGGAATCCTAAGAACAATTTATTTATTTATTCATTTTCAATACAATAACAATTCGTGATATCATTACAGGTGTCTGACCCAATTCACTATCATTCATATTAAAAACAACCTTTATGTACAGGCACACACATTGCTAGCTCTTATATACATAGCGAAACAAATAAACTTAAGTACATTTGCACCAAAAACACTAATTGTGATCAGTGCGTTAATCACAATTAAGTTTGACATATTTCATACATTTTGACAGCTGCTTAATATAAATTAAGACGCTAATCGTAACGATTACGATTAGCGTCTTAATTATATTTAGCAGCTGTCAAAATGTATGAAATATGTGAAACTTATTTAAGTGTTTTTGGTGCAAGTAGGTACCTAACATGCCTTTTCTCATAAGCGGTGACAAAGACACAATAGTTACGTTCAGTTAAGATATCTAAAATAAGCTCGCCTTTGTACACTATTTTTATTTACTTTTGTTTTATCAATTGTGTGCTATAAAGAAATTATGAATTATATCTGCACCCGTAACACACCCCTTAAGGGAAAAGGCGTGACGTATTGTTGTTATTTCCTGCCTAACCCTATTTCAGAACACAGGGTATAAGTTTTCGTATTTTTAAGCAATTTTGTTAATTTTTACAGATATCGTGTCAATATAAGTAACTAAAGCTGATTGCCCGAAATTGGCGAGAAGCGGTTTTGGTATCAGCGCCACCTGCCTATTTGTCATTATTTCAGTGTTATAGCTTTATAATTTTGGGCAATAGTACATTTTGCGTTTAGGGGTGTAATAAAAAATGAAAAACATTTTTCCGTACAGTTTTCCTGGCAGAAGCACATTAATGGCGAACTCTGGTAAAATTAGGAGCACATTTTTTCACTGATGAAATAAAAAGTGTAATCAGTAAAATCAGAACTTTTTGAGGGTCAATTGAAAATTTAAATATTCCGAAGTGCCAACAGTTTTGCGTCCTCCAATGTGTTAAGGCGGCGCATGACCCCAAATAACACGTTAACACTATCAAATCATATTATATCGCACAAAGATTTTATCAATCCACTGAACATGTTAACAATTCATTTAGCAAAAACAACAGGTGATGCCAAGTATCCATTTTCGTACTTAAACCATGCTTAAATCATCTTCATGCAAGCAACACCAACTATTTTAGCCATTACAACGAAATGGCCGGCCATTCTACACATTAACCAAACATACCATCACACACTTACAGCAGTTTACACACGCGGCTTTCATAAAATATATATTTTAGCTCGTTGACTGTGCCTTTGGCACCTCGTGTGGGAAATTCATGACTATTATTTTTGGGGCGCTCACAACTTATTTGTAAATAAAAAACAGATAATATTATAAAAGGATGAGATATTGATAAAAAAGTTTGAAACAAATCTTAACGCGTCTCCTATTTTTGAACATACGGACTGCTTGAAGATTTTTACGAGCAATGTATTTTTAATTGATATTTTATTTATAAAATTAATTGTTATTGTTTACTGGCTTAAAAGTGTACCGCAAGATCTTTAATTAAATATAGTACGACCAAAAGGGCGTAAAGTTAATTGTATTTAATTGAAATTCAGTAAATATGTCTGATATTCTTCAGAACCTTCGTGAACACAATTTACGTATCATACTGTAACTTTATGGCAAAATATATATTTATATATTATAATGAAACGTATAGCAACTTTACGAGTCTCACGACAGTTCTTCGTACTCAACAACAGACATTACACATAATCTATTATCTAGAGTACTATAATACAGTTTGTATTGACGGGTATTAGTTTCAGCGGTATATTTTGCGTTTTAGTGGGTGTTTGTGGTTTTTTAGTGGCGGCATGGGGGCGGGTATTGATTACTCGCGCATAACATTATGTGTAGAGTACGTACACAGGGGAGAATCCGGCGCAGCTAATTTCGTTTCATGCTGTACAATATGCCGGGATAGAAAGAAAAGAATTCTCCTTGTTTTTGGATATATACGAGTGTTTCTAGTTGTTGACTGTATTTAATTTAATGAAAAGTACACGCGGTCCATGAATCTATAATGCTGTATTTTAAAATATAAATAACATCTCAAATAAAGTCTCAAACATACAACGAGGGTACCTACACAACTAACGTCCAATTGCAGGTAGGTAAGTATATCCTATCTATCCATGATTAAGGTTAGATTTGACAGTTGCGCCGTGGAACTAATGTCAGACCGGTGATCGGTCGCGCAAGTCGAGGTCTAGCCAAGAGCTACATAAATTCTGTTACCTGTCTATAACATATCGAACCGCATGTAAAAGTTTAAAACAAGACAACAAACCTTCAAGGTCGAAACCTCATATTTATAACCAACAAAGTATACTTTGTATCCTTCAGACATCAAAATCATCGGCGGTTTCTAAGAATAAAATCAGTGGGCGCTTGATGTATCACGATAACTCATGCATACACAGTTGTACATAAAATGCCCTAGGCGGGGTTCAAACCTACGCCTTTGTACCAGGTAGCCGCCAAAGGAGCTGGGGAAACGAAACGCAACACTAGAAATTTGTGCAAGGAAAAACCGAACGCAAAAGTTTACGAAAAAGGACGCAAGTCGAAAGTTTGAATTTGGACTTACGCTGTTTTGTTTTAACGTGAAATACGATACCGACGATAAGAGAACCGAATGAAATGTATTTGAAACTGAATCTTTACTTATTTTGAACTCTATTCATAAACCATTTAGGGTGTAAATTTGAATGTCAAGTCTTAAAAAACATTGACTTAATTTTTTAAGGATAATTTATGTCAGTCTTTGACCGCAAAAATGAGCTTGAAAACAGGAACAACCAATGTGACATTTTACTGCTGTGATGATGAAAAACACCTTATTACCTGCTTGGTACAATTCATATTGGCTTATCGCGATTTTCTCGCTCATTTTCATGGAAGTCGCGTACTTCGTACGTGGATGGAGTTATTCCGAATATTTAAAATCTTCACAGTGAATTTTAAATGACGTTTCGATAATATTAATATCTTGCATTCTATCAACGTTGACGTGTCGTAGTAACTCATGTTACCTTCGGTCATATTATACATATGATCGAAGCATGTTACCTAAAGTACATTCTAAGCGATAGATTCATTGCAGATTTCAAAATATACGATTTGATCTTTCAAAAATTAATGCACAAGTTGAATTGTCTGTACCTTACCTACAAACACAGGATGGATTTAATTCTCAACCTATAGAATTGCAAGAGGAATCGTGATTGAGGATAAGATATTATTCCTTATGAATTGTCAAGATTTCCTGGTTTTGTGTTTATAATTTTCATACCTACGAACGTAACACAGACACAGATAACAATTTACAGGCAATATATTTTTTTATTTTTTATTTTTTTGGTTTTTACCTAAAATCAAACAAAAAATAGTAAAAGTAATCGGCCAGCATTCTCTGCCGTTATATATTACCTGCTTTGATTGATCGCCAAAAGCCCATTCGTTACACTTTTTATTGTTTTTTCTAACCTCAAAACATTAAAAAACCGCCATGAAGATCTCGGTGCGGTTAAATTCATAATTGTGGGTTCCAACGTACATTTATCGAATTAATCTATCGCTATATTCGATTCTTTTATGTTTTATATTCGAATTTTTAATCGGTCTACCCCATTCTCGGGTGCGGCTACCGACGATGCGATGATTTTCGTGTATTTTTTAACAACATCAAGTTAGGCTGACTTTTAGGGATAGATTGTGTGCAACAAATTAATCTAGGAATATAAATTTCTAAATACTTAGTTCTTCTTTTATCACAAAACTTGTTTGTTGATAGTAACTAAAGCATTATAACAAAATAATAATGATGATATGATATGATAATGATAACTTCGTTTAATTTTATTATTATTATGTAATCTGTATTATTATGTACTAAGTCACATTGCAAAAATATATAAGTAGTTCTTTTATGTTTTTTTGCCTGCAAAACGATAAATAACTGACAAAATGTGGAAAAATATATTAGCCGCTACCTCTTAGAGGACAAAGCTTATAGGTACCTATAGATATGTTTAAATAAAATCGTATCTTCCAATTTTACCTATACATTTAGTTTTCACTTAGGCACTACGCAGTACTGCGCCGACAGCGACACGCATAATGTTATGTGATTTTAAAAGTCGCTAAGAGAATTTATTTATGTGAAAACAGTAGCGAGAGCCGGTGTAATTACAAATTAAGAAAATTATTATAATCTTGACTTAACAAAAATTTCGGTAGGTAACGAACGCTTAGTACGCAAAAGTAGTGAGAGCAACGAAAGTTATATATTTTTTAAATTTTTTATTTATTGATCTTAAAAAATCCACAGCTAATACAGATAAGTAAGACAAGAAAAATAATCTTAACATTAGCCAAAACGGATATACATTTTTTTGTTTAAATATTATAAGACAGACGTACTTAGCAATTATACTTACAAACATAAAAAAGACACAGTTTGAAGACACATAATATGGAAGTTTAAGCGGAAGCGTTAAACAGAAAATTCATTAATCTATTAAACCACATAAGATTTAAATCGATTAAATAATTTATTGACTCGTATTACAATAAGTTTTTTGGAGCAAATTATGGCAGTAAGGGTTGGATTCAATTTATTGCATTTAATTCCTAGGCTTCTTTGAACTCCTAGTACCTATGTTCTTCTCTTTCTATTTATTTTTCAATGCCTGTAATCTGCTGTATCAATTTGTACCAATCAACTATGGCCTTTTATTGATTATGAATTTGTTTGCTGACTCTAGTCTTCACCAGCCCGCGGCCATTTTACGAACGAAGCATTTTTACATAAAAAATAAATGTAATACGCTCTTCGTCGGTCCGCTTAGAGTATTTTTTTTTGACAAAAAAAAAACTATATTTTTTCGAAAAACGTTTGAAAACACGGCATCAATTATTCATCAAGGCTCGCAGCATCCGTGAGGTGCGGATGTTGAACTTCTACTTATGAGTTTGAGTGACGCTCAGGCAGATATTCAAAGAAAAATCGGAGTGTGATATCATACCACAACCTCCAAATGGTAAATAAATGACACTACTGATGAGAAGAGATAAAATATGAAGATAATATAAGATAAGACAAAGGTAAAGTTTATTCGTAATTACTACAATTTTTAACCGACTTCCCAAAGCAGGAGGTTTACAATTCGTCCGGATATTTTTTTTTTTTTTTTTTTTTAGTTTTTATGTATGTGCCTCGATAGCCCCTAGACGGATGGACCGATTTGGAAAATTATTTTTTTGTTTGAAAGGGTTTACCTTCCCATTGGTCCCATTGACACCAGGTCAGGATCTGATGATGGGATCCTGGAGAAATCGAGGGAACTCTTCAAATATTATAGGCAGACATATAGTGATTTTTGTGTTTTTCATAATAACTCGTGCAAATGCACATGGTAAGCATAATATTGTGATGCGGAACTGCTGATGAAGACCACATATGGCCACCAGATCTGCTCAATACCAGGTACAAATACAATGCGTGGCTGACGGGCAGGCAACGCATAGCCTAAACCGATGGACCTAGAGCCATGAAACTTTGTACAGGGGTTCCTTAGTAGCGTGGGGTAGCACTGATATGAGATTTGACAAAATTAATTCCCCAAGGGGGGGGGGGATAAGGGGTTACAGTTTGTATTAAACTCAATCTAATCAAATAGGGTTTGTGGAAGTCGGTTTTTTCTAAAGTTTACTTTTTGTTTCAATTATTACTTAAATATTACAGTGTGTTAGGAATCCCACTAGATGGCTCTGCTAGTCTTGTGACTCGCGGTGGTGAGGTGTTTTGCTAGTAGGTTATAAGTTCATTATTGTATTGTTTTCGATGTGCCTTTAAACCAACCCTGGTCCGACAATAAATACTACCAAAGGTATATTCCGTGGTTTTATTGTAAGGTGCCAATAAGGGTCATGTGATTATTCTACACGGTGCGGTGTCTTCAATATGAACATTTCTTTCAGAAGTTTTAATAGTCATCCTCAAATAATATGACAGCTATTTTAGGTTCCTACCTAAGAAGAGAAGTTGTGCATTCAGATCGGGTGTTTAAAGCACCGCTTCCGCAGATTTCAATATTTTGCGTTGTCGATAAAGGTGATTGCATCCTGCAGCCAAAATAATGGCCACTTGTGTTCAGCTGGGCTCGAAATCTGGTCAGGGTAATGCACCTTGCACCACGAGACCACGACACATCCTAAACTACTAAAAACAAATATACAAGTTGTAAATGAAATGCTGTTTTGTTGTACGATGGTACGGTACCCTTCGTGTGCGATTCCGACCCGCACTTGGCCTCAAGAACCGCCATTTTTTTATATACGAGGTGTGAATGAATTAACGCAAAATGAGAAACTACTTTGTTATGGACATCATTCTGAGCATCCCAGTACATTTTGGCCTGAGTGGATCAGCTGATTTGTACGGAGAAGTGAAAAAAAAGTTGCTCTGATCAAATCGCGTAGGCGAGACCTGGCTGTAAGTCATTTATACTGTAATGTATCGTCTACTGTGTCGTTGGTGTGTCAAATAAATAAATAAATAAATCGGTTTCCTAATGAAAGTTGCTCAGAATGATGTCCCTAACAGAGTGTTTTTCAAATAATATCTTAATAGCTGAAGCCGCAATCATTTACCGAGTTAGAAACAATACTTATAATGTTAAAGTCACGCACGACCCAAAAGTCACTATACATAATATACATACATTATGTTTTGTTGATATTCTATTAAGTTCTTCCATACTGGTCAAGACTGAGTATGTGTGGATTATTGTTGTTTTTATGTAGTTACTTTGTTGCTTCATACTTCTAATATAAAACTAGTAAAAAACTAAACTTTAACCCCTAAACCGTCGGGCGTAATAAAATATTATCAACGAATCTTTATCGTTTAAAGACTGGCCGCTCGAGGCACTAAATCATGGTTTTGATCGACATTCCGGAATTTTTGATATTCAAAAACATTAATATGTCGAAAAATAAGAATGGAGGAAACTTTTGTGCATCAATTAAAAGGCTGATTTTGGGAGGCGTGGAGTTGACTGTAAATAGGTTTTAAATGAATGTAGCCCGTGTAGCCCACTATCTCCCGCAGATTTCTAATAAATGTTTTATATCTTAAAAACTGCTTCTTATACATATATTGTTCAAACCAATTATCGTCGAAACTTTATAATGCGATACACAGCATATTTTTTTTTTGATTTTTCACTCTCTTACTTAAATAGTTAGAGGAGGGGGGACATAATTTTTTCCACTTTGGAAGGGTCTCTTTAATGATTGACTTTGAGGAAAAATGGTTTTAAAAAACATAATACGTCATTTTCAAAGATTTATCTATAGATATCCCACACATATATCTAGGTTTGATGAAATATTTTTTTTTTGATGTCAGTTCTATGTATGGGGACCCCCCTTAATATTTATTTTTTTCAATTTTTGTAAAGAATCGTGAAGCGGTTTACAGAATATATCTACATACGAAGTTTCAACTGTGTAGTCTTAATAGTTTTGCAATAAAATTGCTGTGACATACGGACAGACAGACAGATTTGACGAAAATATTAGGGTTCCTTGTTTCTCTACCGCAACCCTAAACATCGCCTCTCAGTCAAACGCCTGATAGGCCAATATACATATGTATAAAGAATTCGAATGTACTGGGAGGTTACATTAATTCCAACATAGCCAATTTTTTTCAGGAATCGTTTGTTATCGTGTGGGAATGCTTATCCTAAGTTTGTGACCTCGTAAGTAAGGGGGACAACTTTTGGAGGGGGCAAAACCCTCGAAATTTTCGAACTTTTTCCAGTTTTCACGTTATATTTGAAAACAGTCCATATTTGTAAAAAGCCGCGTATAAATAAATCAAAGAAGACAATATTCCGCGTAGACAACAAAAAAATATACTGAAATTGGTCCAGTAGTTTGACTTTTATGGGGGTCCAAAATACGCCCTAAATATTCAAGATGGATGTATATATTGGGCAATGAGGCCAATGAGTAAAAATGCGTGTATTTTTTCGTAGAAAAATAAAACAGACAGAAAAATAAATGCAAAATATAAATACGGCGACGGCGGCAATGATCTGGCTCAAATTTTCTATTTAAATTAACTTTTCTTGTAATTATGTAAAAATAAATAAAAGCCATTCTTGTAAAAAAAAATAAAAAATAATATTCATCAAATCGTACCGTATCCGGGTAAAGGGCACAGGAGGCCGATTCTCACCCATTAGAATTGAAAGCAAAGGACCTCCCATTTGTCGAACTCGACAAATTTACTATAGAGACGAGAATCGGCCTGCAGGCCCCTCGGTGGGGACAATTAATTTACATCTTCACACCGTCTCCACCTCTTCCCTGTCTTCATCGATTCATCACCAATCAATCAGAGTCCGTCTCTACAGCAATAAATAAGGATTCCTCATCGGCTAACGTGTTATTATCAAAACATAATCGAACATTACAATAACGCGGTCTACCCCGTAATTATAAGCTATACTTATTGATCTAGTGTTCGATAGAATTTTGTGGTTATTGGTAATTTATTAATGTAGTTTTTTCACATTCAAAAAATATATTTTGAGATTTATTTAGGACATTTTTTGATTGATTGATACTGGAAAAAATTGCAAAAATTATGTAAAGAGTAACTGCCTCAAAGATAATTAAAGAAATACATACACAAAGCACCAGTTGGTATAGTTAATATCGAAATATATAAATAGTGACTGTGTAAACATTTAAAAATACAAAATTAAAACCACTAAATTTCTATAGATAATAATTATCATCATTATACAAAAACATAGAACATTACAAAATTAAAACCACTTAATTTCTGTAGATATTTATACAAATACAAAGAACTTTTGCCTCTTCTTCACATTGGACTACTTTGGAAGAAGTCTAAAATAACTAACTTAAAAAGAAAAGAAGATATACTTACTACTATTGTTTGACGAATAAATATTTATTTAAATAACCAAGGGTACATACTTAGACATCAGATCGGTAACACAGTTTCTTTAATTTCATTAAAATTACCCGCTGGAATTTAAAATCCCTAACCCGCCTCAGCACTTAACAACGCGAGGTGTCTACTCCCATTATCCGTGTACTACTACAAGTAACTACCAAAGGATGTTTAGGGTCAGACCCTAGTACATACCACACACACATACACCCTCACGCACACACACATAGCACATCGCGTGATACGAATCGCGTGACTTCATACAATTACACCACATTTCCATACACGCTTCTTTCTTACAGCCATCTTGCTTTTGTTTTATTTAACTTGGCTTTCAGGGTTGGGTGGGTGATAGGTTAGCCCCGTGTGGGCAGGGTTCACTGGATACATGTGTTCCCCTCCCCAGCGGAAGTGTAAATGGCGGAAGAGCAGGTGCGTGACCGACCGATTTTCGGACACTATCGACAGTGCGCAAGTTGTTGAACGACGAATTTTGGTTGGGCGTTCTCATCTCTTAATTTTTATGAAACGCATTGCTTATCTACTGAAATGTGTTGCCGGTGAAACAAGACCGCTAGCAAGCGTAAATTTGAATGCTTGGCCATAGAGAAATTGAGAAATAAAGTCAGTTCAAAATAATCCGTAATAATACCGGTTTCGTGTGATGGCTCTCGACGAAAATTATCTTGTTTTTAGTGCATTAGTGATGTTTCTTTGGCAAAAAGAGGAGGCAATGTAAGTTTTCTTTCATAATTTATTGGCATAGCAGGTTTAGTGACAGATTTAATTACAAAACTAGTGACTAAATATGACCGACCAATAAGTCATCAAAATTTAGGCTCATGGCTGCTGCATGAACTTATCATAACATGAAGGTTATAATGGTTCAAATTAAGACTTAGTAAATGCCATTCAGCCGAGGTTTCTGCCCAAATTAATGCTGTTATCTTGCTATAAACAGTAGAAAACGCAGTTTTAGTGCAGACAGGGGTCCAAAAAGCCCTATGTTGAGCGACCGCATTTCGGTTTCACAGACCATTTATGCCGCCATCTTGGATTTTAACAGACGCGACGCGTTACACAGCTTATGGGCCTGTTAGACTACGCTGTCGGCAGGGCCCTGTCTGACTCACTGTCTCTTTCTAGTCGTTCCATATGAGTGAGACGTCTATACAAATCGTGCCCTGCCGACAGCGTAATGTAATAGCAAATGTAATATATATACAACATACTTTTCTAAAAAAAATAAAAAAATAGCGCCTTTAGGTAACTGAAATTCGGTCGGTCAACTGTTGAGAGGGCTAAAAGCTGTTTTATTCTTCGGAAAGGGGATGTATAGAAAATGTATTGTGGTACGGAACGGACGTCCAATGATCAAATAGTCCACATAATTTAAATGAATATAAGCAATAAAAAGTTAAAAATTATTATGTAAATTTTAAAAAGTTGTATTGAAGCTTACCAACTTAATAACGTAACATAAAATTTACATACAGGCCTACACATTGCTTCTGGCCCCACACTAGGGTCCCCTGTGTCATGGGAACTTGAAACAGCGACATCATAAAGATGTGAACGTATTCAAGACCTGGGGCTAGTAATTATATTTAATAAAAAGCCACCTACGGAACCCCCACCAAGCAACAGAACACACGCTTATGTATTTACTCTTTGAGCATTCGTTCTCTTCTACCTTCGTGTTTGTACAGAGGTTGAAACGCAAATAAAAATTATTGGTTACAGACCCCTAATGCTGGTTGGGTGTAGATTTCTTCGAAGCTAGGTTGACAGTATGCATTTTTCAGAGCCACCAAGTTATCTGTAGAACGGCCAAAGCTACTGACACCACTGACACCACTTTGAATACGTCACTTCGCTGTTGTTGTAGTGTACCTATATGCTGTTCAGGTGTCGCTACAATCTACAGAGAACTTGGTGACTCTGGGAGCTATTTGGGAGGAATATGCAATAAAATAAAAAGGCAACTAAGGCCTTTAAACGTCATGACGTCATCTTTTTATTTATTTTTATTTACTTTACAAACAACAGTAATAAACTTTACAAAACATAAATTACAAACACAAAATACAAAGTAAGCTTACTACCTTAAAATGACGTCATTATGTCATTTAGATTCCTTAGGTGCCTTTTTAGTTTCCTCGACTCGATTTACCCTTGACTCAAACTATATAACTGAAGAGATTGTTGTCAAAATTACATTCAAATGTATATTTCATTTCATTTCATTTCATTTCATTTATAGACACTTTATTGCACAAAAAACATAAAAAACACGTAACATTTACAAAAAGATATGTACAAAAGCGAGCTTATCTCTAAAAGAGATATGGACCTATTTTTAAGGACTCCATGACACCATGTCAAGGAATTGTCACGCAAACGACTAAGCGTCAGATATTAGGGTTCCGTACCCGAAGGATGCCAAGTGGGCTGTTTCTTATTAACCGTATATATGTATAATAATAATAAGTTTATTTTACAAAATAGTAGACTCGTAAATTCACGAGATAATAATGTGTAGGTATTTCATTCAGCCAGTAATACTTAGATACAATACTCCATTTTGCATAACAGGGGACTAGCCTATAGCTCTTATAAATATAAATATTTAAACGTAGTTAGTAATTCTGTAGTCCAATTAGACAAACTAATATCAATTTCGGACCAGTCCCCCAAGAATCACTTAAGTAACACAGTAAAATTAAGTCAAACAAGTAATTATATGGTGCCATTGAAAACTGAATTGTTTGAACAAGTAGATTTTCCGACTTGCAACCCAATTCTGTAAAGTTTATAGTCGATAGTTATAAAATGTTTTCATAGTCATCAGAAAATATAATTTCTTGTAGAACAACAAGTATTAGTGTTTATGAAACAAATCACATCACGCTTCTTTCCTATATGGGGTGGCAGAAGCACAATAGTGCCCACTTTTAGCCAGTTATTCAATAGTGCCCACTTTTAGTCATTTATTCATAGTGCCCACTTTTAGCAAGGTATTCAATAGTGCCCACTGTTAGCCAGTTATTCAATAGTGTCCTCTTTTATACAGTTGTTTAATAGTGCCCACTTTTAGCCAGTTATTCAATAGTGCCCACTTTTAGCCAGTTATTCAATAGTGCCCACTTTTAATCATTTATTCATAGTGCCCATCTTTAGCCAGTTATTCAATAGTGCCCACTGTTAGCCAGTTATTCAATAGTGCCCTCTTTTATACAGTTGTTTAATAGTGCCCACTGTTAGCCAGTTATTCAATAGTGTCCTCTTTTATACAGTTGTTTAATAGTGCCCATTTTTAGCCAGTTATTCAATAGTGCCCACTTTTAGCCAGTTATTCAATAGTGCCCACTGTTAGCCAGTTATTCAATAGTGCCCACTTTTAATCATTTATTCATAGTGCCCATCTTTAGCCAGTTATTCAATAGTGCCCACTGTTAGCCAGTTATTCAATAGTGCCCTCTTTTATACAGTTGTTTAATAGTGCCCACTGTTAGCCAGTTATTCAATAGTGTCCTCTTTTATACAGTTGTTTAATAGTGCCCATTTTTAGCCAGTTATTCAATAGTGCCCACTTTTAGCCAGTTATTCAATAGTGCCCACTGTTAGCCAGTTATTCAATAGTGCCCACTTTTAATCATTTATTCATAGTGCCCATCTTTAGCCAGTTATTCAATAGTGCCCACTGTTAGCCAGTTATTCAATAGTGCCCTCTTTTATACAGTTGTTTAATAGTGCCCACTTTTAGCCAGTTATTCAATAGTGCCCACTTTTAGCCAGTTATTCAATAGTGCCCTCTGTTACCCAGTTATATAAAGAAGGATTCCTCACGGTGTTTTCCGTCGTCGTACAGTTAGTGCTATTTATCGCCTTCAGTTCTCCATAGATTGACAATCAAGACCATAGTCATAATGATTTCAGAATAGTGTACCAAGTAAACTTACAATATGGAGTTGCCAGGTACCACACCTTAAATTTTAAAGGAAGTAGGTATTGCGGAAAAATTATAGGGATTTTACCCCATTTTCTTCGGTAAATACATGTACTTAGGTGAGTAAGGGGAGATTAGATTTGGGGGAAATTTAAAGGTAGTTACCTAAAGCTTGTTTTTTTAGGAATTAAGTGAAAATTAATCAAATAATGAGTTTGTTGAATCATGGATGGAAATCAGGGTTGTAAAATGGAGTATTGATTCAATAGCTAAGGGTGGGCCCAGGTGTGCCTCCCACCCAGAGACTATTATATCCAATTGACTGCGCCTGCGCGGGAATGCGGCTCGCCAAACGTTTGTTGTATTCAACAAACGTTCGCATACGCAACCTATGTACGATGACAGGCCGCCAGACAGTTTCGCAGCGGCTGACCAATCACAGCTCTCTTACCTTGTCCCCCGCCGCCCGTAAATTGGTGAGTTGTGTTTCAAAGGAAAATGTATCTATGCGCTCTCCACTGGATAAGTGCTCCTTGCTCCCGCCCTGTATGGGAAAAAAGTAACGCTATTTAATTTTATGTAATGATGTTTTTAGGGTACCGTACCCGAAGGGTGCCAAACGGGACCCTATTACTGAGACTTCGCTGTCCGTCTGTCCGTCCGTCCGTCCGTCCTGTCTGTCACCGGGTCCGTCTGCACGAACCGTAATAGCTAGAAAGCTGAAATTTTCACAGAATGTGTATATCTGTTGCCGCACCAACCACAAATACTGAAATACGAGAGATATTGCAAATTAAAGGGGGCCCCGATACAAGAGACGTGTTTAGATACACTTACGCATTTCAAAATGGAGATCTTGACTGAAACTGTTTATTTATTGTCATAGCAACCATGTCATAGACACATATACTACACATTTAAATATGATAGCATATTTCGCGTCAACCCACATGGTTGTGGTTAGCCGGTGCGGTATGATGTAGACTCTCAATCCGGAGGTCGTCGGTTCAAATCTCGTGAAGGCATAAACTTTTTAAATTTTCTTTTTGTTTATTTTTTTATTGTTTTGAGTGCTTTTGATTTGTTGTACGATGGTACGGTACCCTTCGTGTGCGATACCGACCCGCACTTAACCGATTATTTAGGGTCTTAACCATCTCGCTCCGACGTCTATCGTTGTTCGGCCTATGTTGAAGATTCAATGATATCAAACTTAAACATCAACATAATACAGACACAATTTTTAGGGTTCCGTACCCGAACGGAACGGAACGTTTTTTTACGGTTCCGGTACGGTACCCTTAAAAAAACAATTCCTATAGTTATATTTTCTTCCGCCACGGCTGGGGTTAGAACCTTGGCTTGTGAGATGAGATGACTATTGTGAATAAGGACCGAAGTATGAGTAAACCCAGTACTGATAGTTGAGAGGTTAAATATCTGATGGAAGAACACGTAATGAAATATGTATCGCCATTTTGTCCGTCTGAACCAGGGAGCACTTATCCAGTGGAGAGCGCATAGATACATTTTCCTTTGAAACACAACTCACCAATTTACGGGCGGCGGGGGACGAGGTAAGAGAGCTGTGATTGGTCAGCCGCTGCGAAACTGTCTGGCGGCCCGTCATCGTACATAGGTTGCGTATGCGAACGTTTGTCGAATACAACAAACGTTTGGCGAGCCGCATTCCCCCGCTGGCGCAGTCAATTGGATATATAGTCTCTGGTCTGGCCTTAATTCAGTTATTAGGTACTTATATTGATTGGAATTATGGGCGATGGGCTAGCCTCGTGTCGATACTGGCACGACTATGCCTCTGCCTTTTCGTATGGGAAAAGGCGTGACGCTACATTTTTTGTTTTGTTTTAGATGTAAATTATGACTTTTATGACTCAAAGTAATGAAGTTATTTGCAATACAGAATAACCAATACTCAGTGTAATCGCAGGGATTTGGGAGGCAACACGAACTGTAAGTAATAACTTATTATTATTAATATTATTACGAGCCTGTAATGTCCCACTGCTGGGCGAAGGACGTTTCTCTATACAGTACTAACTAGACTTATTAAAATGGTGTGTTTGAAAATGGAATCTGTGGCCACCGCGCAGGCGCTGTCGGATTTGAATGTTGTCAGTTTAGTGGTTTTAGTTCCTCTAGTTTAGTGGTTTTGACACCTCCCAAATAGCCAATAAGTATCTACTATTGTAATTTGTTTATTGTTTTATGGTGAAAAATCAAATGTATCTCGACTACAGGGGACAGCCCATTGCCCCGCTCTGAAGATTTCAAAACAACCAAAACATAATTTAGTTCCGCTACCCGGTACTAGATGGCGCCACCCTCCTCAAAAGCACCAACGCACTATAAATCAACACGGAGCCAAGGGAAATGGTTTTAATTATATTTCACTGCAATTATAATTGAGTTAAGTGCATTTTTCGCAGTTTTTTTCCGCATTCTGGGATAATTCGCATTCCTGTTGTCCTGCTAATTGAGATGTTTGTGAAGAAATTGGTCTATTACCGGCGGCGCGGCCTTTGCCCCCGCAGTCGCTGAAAGACAGTTCAAATGTAGCGTTTACACGATAAAATACCGGCACGTTGGCTGCAATGAGTTTGACAAGAGATTAACAAGTTGTTACAGCTAATTTTCCTTTCGGAAATTGGGCGTAAGTGGGTTGGGAGCGGGGCTGTAGTCAATGTTTTCGTCTTCTTTTTAGTACGCTTTTTAGGGTTCCGTACCCGTAGGGTGCCAAACGGGACCCTATTACTGAGACTTCGCTGTCCATCCGTCCGTCCGTCCGTCCGTCGGTCCATCCGTCCTTCCGTCCGTCCGTCCGTCCGTCCGTCCGTCCGTCCGTCCGTCCGTCCGTCTGTCTGTCTGTCTGTCTGTCTGTATGTCTGTCTGTCTGTCACCAGGCTGTATTTCATGAACCGTGGTAGCAGACAGTTGAAATTTTCACAGATGATGTATTTCTGTTGCCGCTATAACAAAAAAATACTAAAAAACAAAAGAAATTTAATATTAAGGGGGACTCCCATACAACAAAGCGTAGGATTGACAGTAAATATTCAGACAATAGGCTTGTGGTCAAGGTAATCCAATAAATCTAGGAACAAGTCTTAAGGTGAAGCATTATGTAAAAAATGGCTTGACATCCTCAGAATTGTATATTTCCAGCAGATATATTTTATAAAGTCAATTTTGTGCAAAAAAAGACAGCATTTGATGGCACTTTTACATAACGTCATTCTGTTGTTATTTCATAAAACTCAGGAACAAAAGTTCAGTTTTGACAGTTCATAAAAAGTATCTATTTTGACTTGACAGGCCACAGCCTATTCAGACCTATCTAAGTACGTCATCAAAATAAGTTAACAAAAATAACTATAACTACATCTATAAAATAAAACCTCATGTCAATGGCCTGCCGTTCGCACGATCAGGTCTTTAATTAGGTCTTCGGTGAGATACTAAAATACTCGGCCCGTCCTAGGCTAGGTTTTTGTGTCGCTGAGATCAAAGAACTGAAGGCGCGGCGGCTTTGATGGCAAAGATAGGGCCGGCAGAAGTGACAGGTGCTTTTTATCTGGTGAGAAAGAAAAATTATATAAATCATAAACATTTGTGTACAGGGTGTAACAGAAAGGGGTGTAGAAGACGCCATACAGACCAGATAGCGCTAGGCCCGAATTGTACTGAGTTTATAAAAATAAACTTTCGTATATATTTATTGCACATAAAAGACAAAAAAACAGAAAATACAGAGAAGTAACTTACAAAGGTAAGCTTATCTCTAAAGAGAGATCTCTTCCAGCAAACCCAGGATGGACAGAGAAAAATAAAATACAGAACAGGTAGGCCTATGTGCTCAGGTAAGAGAAAAATAAAACATAAATAAATCATAATATTACTAATCAACTGAATATACTACATAAAGAAGTACATGAATATTACATAAAATAAAAATATATAAATCTAACATAAATAAACTAATACATATTAAAATACCTTCTATATTTATAAACTTGCTCTGATCAAGTCGGTCCCAGTGAAAGTTGTTCGTAATGATGTCCCTAACAACCCGCTTTCGGCTTGTACACCCCTTTCTGTTACACCCTGTGTATGTGGTGCACACAACAGGAGAAAACACAAAAAATACAGAGAAGATTTCTTCCCAAAATAAGTCAGAGCCATTGATAAATATTATTGTTAATATTTTTTTAAATCTGGTCATAAACACCTCGGACGAGATACGGGCCTGCGAGCCATAAATACAGGTTATTATTATTTCCTAGTTATGGCAGCAGACACCTCTATTTTTTAGAATAAATAATATTTTATTTGATTTGATTGTTAACCCCATCAACTTAAAAACTGGCTGATGAAATAAATGTATCACTGGCTTTTAATCGTCTCGTACCTGCATGATATATGTTTTTTAACACTTTTATTACCATTATTTTTTAATTGTTTAACTTAACTAAATGACTTGAAACGAGGGAGCGAAGTATTCTGATAAAACAAGGCTTCAGCTTACACTATGTAAATGTCTGCAATAAACATTTTAGTTTTTTTTTTTAATTTTTGAGATTTGTACAAAGGCAAGCTACTTACACCCACAAAATATTTTTTTTTATTAATGTTAACAGAATTCTCATATAAGTACAAAATCGTCATCATCATCATTAGCCTGTCAGGGAACCCGCGATTTCCAGCCTACCCACATCGTTATATAGTTCAAAATTCAAAATCCTATGACAAAAATAAATCAAAAGAAGTCTTTTCGTCCATTGGCCGAGTTAGTATGAACAAATTAGTAGATACTTCATTCGAACCTGAAACTCCTGAGTGAGAAGCAAGCTTGAATAGCAGGGAGCACTTACCCAGTGGAGAGCGCATAGATACATTTTCCTTTGAAACACAACTCGCCAATTTACGGGCGGCGGGGGACGAGGTAAGAGAGCTGTGATTGGTCAGCCGCTGCGAAACTGTCTGGCGGCCCGTCATCGTACATAGGCTGCGTATGCGAACGTTTGTTGAATACAACAAACGTTTGGCGAGCCGCATTCCCCCGCAGGAGCACTCAATTGGATATATAGTCTCTGTTGAATAGCATTAGACCATGGACCTTGGAATTTATAAGTAGGTTGCCCGCGACTTCATCTGAGTAGTCACTTAGTGGTCAAATTAAGAACTAACACATTCGAGTTCATTTAGGTCTTAAGAATTTCCCATGCAAAAACATATTTTGTAAAGGGCTACTACCACTACTGGTCGAATTTCAGCGAAACCATTTCTTTGTTAGGTAGGGACAGGGACCTAACAAAGAAACGGTTTCGCTGAAATCATAAAGATAATCAACCCTTCAAATTGTAGCTAACTTTAGGAGATGCCAGTCCATATCTCGTGACCATCACTGGCGCCTCTATACATCACCGCTCTTTGCCTCCCGCATCCCAGCGTCGCTAAGCGCGCGAGCAACTCACGTCTCCCCTCTCTTTCACACACACCTCGCACATCCTCCCTCTCTCTCCGCACAATCGCGCCGCTCCCAGTTTTTACTCAAGAAGAGCAGTTTTTCCGACGTCCATTTTCTGTCTCTTCTTGTCTAATGGGATTTCGTGATTGATTTCTTTTTGCTGTACGAGTTGCGGTAAGAAGACTGTTTTGTCATACTAGCTGTTTACGGGTTTTTGTGCGGGCGTGTTTTAGTATTGTTTTAAGTCTAGGGATTTAGCCAGATTTGCTATAATCGTGGTATAAGTCCAGCAAAATGATGCGCCTGACATTTGAATAATTGAAACAAAAAGTAAACTTTAGAAAAAACCGACTTCCACAAACCCTATTTGATTATATTGAGTTTAATACAAACTGTAACCCCTTGTCCCCCCCCCCCCCCCCCTTGGGGAATTAATTTTGTCAAATCCCATCTCAGTGCTACCCCACGCTACTAAGGAACCCCTGTACAAAGTTTCAAGGCCACCGGTTTAGGCTATGCGTTGCCTGCCCGTCAGCCACGCATTGTATTTGTACCTAGTATTGAGCAGATCTGGTGGCCATATGTGGTCTTCATCAGCAGTTCCACATCACAATACCATGTGCATTTGCACGAGTTATTATGAAAAACACAAAAATCACTATAGGTCTGCCTATAATATTTGAAGAGTTCCCTCGATTTCTCCAGGATCCCATCATCAGATCCTGACCTGGTGTCAATGGGACCAATGGAAAGGTAAACCCTTTCAAACAAAAAAATAATTTTCCAAATCGGTCCATCCGTTTAGGCTCTATCGAGGCGCATACATAAAAATAAAAAATAAAAAAATAAAACAAACATCCGGACGAATTGTAAACCTCCTCCTTTGGGAAGTCAGTTAATAATTGAAACAAAAGGTAAACTTTAGAAAAAACCGACTTCCACAAACCCTATTTGATTAGATTGAGTTTAATACAAACTGTTACCCCTTTCCCCCCCCCCCCCCCTTGGGAAATTAATTTTGTCAAATCCCACATCAGTGCTACCCCACGTACCCCACGCACTTAGGAATGTATCGTTCAGACACAACTGCGTGGCTCCCGCCAGACAACTGCCAAAAAACAATGGGTGAACTAACCGCGCGGTTGTGTTTGTACGATTACATACATTCCTAAGAAAATAGACCCGCGTGGTGCCAGCACGATTCTCAAACCGCGTGGCTCCCGTCGTTGTCTGAACGGGGCCTTATAGCTGGCCTTGATTGGATTGGAAATTCTTTGGTATAAAGCCGATTTTCCCCTGGATTATTGGAAAATCTATTGTAATACAGCGAATCATAACTAAAAAAGGAATAAAATTCGGAAGAGCTTTAGTTCACACTCAGTATTTCAGAAAAAACAAATTCACGATGTTTAAAAAGGAAAATCACCTGGATTACAAAATGAAATTATGTATTTTAGGATATAAAAACATATTAAAAGTAAATAAATAAAAGAGCTCATTATCTGTAGAATCGAGAGTGAAAAATATTAAAAAGGTAATTTTAGGTATATTCAAAATGGAAAAAAAGCTGGATTTTTTTAAATACCTATGTTAAATGATACAAACGTAAGTATACAGAAAGTATTTCAGGCCGAGGCCATATTCACAGAGAGTTATACACGATTTCCCTATTTAGGTGAAAAAACATGATTTCTCGAAAAAAAAATACCTGGATTATTTTACATCTATAATATTTATTACCTAACTTACTCACATGCCAAATTTCAAACGCCGGGAAATTAGTCGGTAGTCAAATGCCTCCTCGATTGGGGTAACGCTACTAAGGAACCCCTGTACAAAGTTTCATGGCTCTAGGTCCACCGGTTTAGGCTATGCGTTGCCTGCCCGTCAGCCACGCATTGTATTTGTACCTAGTATTGAGCATGAGCAGATCTGGTGGCCATATGTGGTCTTCATCAGCAGTTCCGCATCACAATATTATGCTTACCATGTGCATTTGCACGAGTTATTATGAAAAACACAAAAATCACTATAGGTCTGCCTATAATATTTGAAGAGTTCCCTCGATTTCTCCAGGATCCCATCATCAGATCCTGACCTGGTGTCAATGGGACCAATGGGAAGGTAAACCCTTTCAAACAAAAAAATAATTTTCCAAATCGGTCCATCCGTTTAGGCTCTTATCGAGGCACATACATAAAAATAAAAAATAAAAAAATAAAACAAACATCCGGACGAATTGTAAACCTCCTCCTTTGGGAAGTCGGTTAAAAATAGCCTTTCATAATGTCAGGATAAGCCCTACCTATGTGACAGATAAATCATATTACATTTATGGTCTATCTATCAAGCGGGTCATAGACCTTAAAAATATGTCACACATTTTCCTGTACAGGGTAGCCGAGCAGGGAGCAGCACTTATGTTCTGGAGAGCGCATAGATACATTTTCCTTTGAAACACAACTCACCAATTTCCGGGCGGCGGGGGACGAGGTAAGAGAGCTGTGATTGGTCAGCCGCTGCGAAACTGTCTGGCGGCCCGTCATCGTACACAGGTTGCGTATTCGAACGTCTGTTGAATACAACAAACGTTTGGCGAGCCGCATGCCCCCGCAGGCGCAGTCGATTGGATATAATAGTCTCTGTAGCCGAGGGACAGTTGCACCCACGTCAAGCCTTTTCCTCAATGCCAACTCATTATCATCTTTGGAGTTCAAACGAATCATTAAGCCGCTTCCACACCCCCCGCCGTGTCGTCACAATGACGTCACAATGTCGTGACGACACGTGTCGTCGCTCGGTTGGTTACACCGACATTGTGATCCGATTTGATTACGCTCATTGTGCTATGATGAGCTTGATCAAATAGGACCACGCTGTAATAAAGATGATGTGAAAATCTACAACAACAGATCGGAACTTTAGGTTTTGGGATATTTTTGTGTGAGTTTTTTTTGGGCCTCTGCCGCCCCGAAGGTTGTACACTTAATTCAATCAATTAATTAACGTTATTTATATATTTTACTAGCTGACCCGGCAGACTTCGTACTGCCTCAATTTAATATGAACTTTATTGAATAGCAATAAAGTTCAAATTGACTCTAGAAAACGCTTGTATGGGAAATAGAAAAGGGCTGTTTTTAGGGTTTTCCCGGAAACTATTCGATTTTTTCTCGCCTTTTAAACCTTCCCTAGACCTCCACAAACATTTCAAGACTAAGATAAGATAAATCCGTTCAGCCGTTCTCGAGTTTTAGTGAGACTAACGAACAGCAATTCATTTTTATATATATATAGATTAAATCGAACTTTGAGCCTGTTTCCATTAAGTCCCGATATATGCCATCTATTGAACCATCCAAAGTCCACGGCCCGCAATTTTCAATCTACCTACATCGTAATAAAGTTCTATTGTCGGCTAGATATGCAGTGCCGATAAATGTTATGTACCGCCTGCTATGTAACCTTATCTATACGCAAAATAAGCATATTTGTATTTGAAACATCTTAATAATTAATAACCGGCCAAGTGCGAGTCGGATTCGCGCACGAAGGGTTCTGTACCATTATCTATAAAAAACCGCAAAAAAAATATGTATGGGAGCCCCCATAAACATTAATTTAATTTTAATTTAATTATTAATTTTTGAGTAAATAATATACTCAATATATTGTGAACATTTTAAGCGTCTACCTGCTACCATTATCATTATCGAGCAAAAATGAGCAAAAAAATCACGTTTGTTGTATGGGAGCCCCCCTTAATATAAAATTTCTTTTAATTTTTAGTATTTGTTGTTATAACGGCAACAGAAATACATCATCTGTGAAAATTTCAACTGTCTAGCTACCACCGTTCATGAGATACAGCCTGGTGACAGACAGACGGACGGACGGACGGACAGACAGCGAAGTCTCAGTAATAGGGTCCCGTTTGGCACCCTTCGGGTACGGAACCCTAAAAACAATTCAAAAGAACTGTGGACATAGGACGAGCTAGTAGCTATGTGACAGATTGTATAAAATGCTCCTACATAGAACTCCGGGACTTGGAGCAACCCATTTAAAATCACCTCGTAAGTTTAGTTTAACCTCTGATTTATGACGTACCACACCAAAACTAACGACTGTTAATCCCAATCCCACACCCCAAATCCTTCATCACCAAACAAACACCTAATTTCCCCCAATTATTTGGCCCCACGAATTAGGATTCACTGCAAATTGCAACAATAAGGTTCGCATCAAGCGAAATAGAAAATCGCATTGGCGGCACGCGCGCGAGTCACAATATTTGGGGAAGGGTGTGCAAGCGTTTTTGGATATTGTGCCCGATTCTCTAGGTTACACTCACTAAAATTACTTGACAATATTAAGTCCGACAGCTCTTATGCGGTCGCCATAGATTCCATTTTCGAACTCACTTTTGAATTATTTTAATGTACTGATGAACTAATTCAAAAGTGAGTTCGAAAATGGAATCTATGGCAACCGCGTAAGAGCGTCGGAGCTAATATTGTCAAGTAATTTTAGTGAGTGTGCCCTAGAGAATTGGCCCCATTTTGTGCCTATTTGAAACTTTGTGAGCCTGCGATTCCGAAGGCGACACGAACTATACTAACTAAACTAATTAAAATGGTGTGTTTGAAAATGGAATCTGTGGCCACCGCGCAGGAGCTGTCGGATTTGAAGGTTGTCAGTTTAGTGCCTTTAGTTCTTCTAGTTTAGTGGTTTTGACACCTCAAGAATAGCCCACATGTGGTATGATCAAGCAGTTGTTTCTGACTGCGCCGGTGGGCTAGCCCCTGTCACGCAAGATGGCTTGTTTAATAACTGGCTGAACTTCAGCGCATCTATATTTCTGCCACCCCAAATGGGAAATCGATGTCTTTTCTTGGACCAACCATCAGAAAGCTGACAGGAGAGGCTATAAGTAAACAAGTCTTCAGCGTCAAAGCGTATACGATTTGCTTGCAATCTATTTGTTGGTGTTGTACTGTTAAGTCTTATTGTCAATAAATAAATAAATAATTCATAATTCATAATTTCTTTATTGCACACAAAAAGTTACATAGGACAGTAAAAAACATAGAAAACGTGTACAAAGGCGAGCTTATCTCTAATAAGAGATCTCTTCCAGCAAACCAAATAGGGATGAGACAGGTGGATTGCTGAGCAGGAGTAGACCCATGTGTACAATACATATAATTATTACTTACAAATCAATAGACTACATAAACTAGTGCATACTTATATAAATAAATATGAAATATATAAATAAACAAATTTACGATCTATTTATTGCTCCTAAAGAATCGCATCTTTAGGAGCATACCAAATGACGCCATTTTCAACCGACTTCAAAAAAAGGAGGAGGTTCTCAATTCGACCCGTATGTTTTTTTTTTTTTTTTTTTTTTTTTTTTTTTTTTTTTTTTTTTTTTTCTATGTTTGTTACGCGATTGCTCCGCCAATTATGAACCGATTTGAACAAATCTTTTTTCGGCGTATAGGTAATACCTCAAGGGTGGTCCCATTGACAACCAGGTCAGGATCTGATGATGGGATCCTGGAGAAATCGAGAGAACTCTTCAAATATTATAGGCAGACCTATAGTGATTTTTGTGTTTTTCATAATAACTCGTGCAAATGCACATGGTAAGCATAATATTGTGATGCGGAACTGCTGATGAAGACCACATATGGCCACCAGATCTGCTCAGTACTAGGTACAAATACAATGCGTGGCTGACGGGCAGGCAACGCATAGCCTAAACCGGTGGACCTAGAGCCATGAAACTTTGTACAGGGGTTCCTTAGTCGCGTGGGGTAGCACTGATATAGCATTTGACAAAATTAATTCCCCAAGAGAGGGGGGGATAAGGGGTTACAGTTAGTATTAAACTCAATCTAATCAAATAGGGTTTGTGTAAGTCGGTTTTTTCTAAAGTTTACTTTTTGTTTCAATTATGGGTGTTTTAGATGCGATAGCGATCCAATTATAAGTGCGTTTCTCAGAGCAGCATCGGGCCCCTGCTTTGAAATTCTGACTTCCAATTAATTACCCTGCAGTTTCAAATTCCTTTCCATATTCAATAGATTTTTCAAAAAGGCTTTAGGCTACATTTGTAGTTTAACAGTTTTGTTTACAATTTTGTCACAAATAAATCCACCGTCCCCTTTGCATCCATTATCTCGACCTAGAAATGAGATTACAGCATATTCACTGACTCTCGTGGGATGGTACTCAACTAGCTGCGTCCCCCGGTTTTACCCGAGTTTCCGTGTGACCCAATAGGGTATTTTTCAACCGACTTCAAAAAAAGGAGGAGGTTCTCAATTCGACCCATATGTTTTTTTTTTTTTTCTATGTTTGTTACGCGATTGCTCCGCCAATTATGAACCGATTTGAACAAATCTTTTTTCGGCGTATAGGTAATACCTCAAGGGTGGTCCCATTGACACCAGGTCAGGATCTGATGATGGGATCCTGGAGAAATCGAGAGAACTCTTCAAATATTATAGGCAGACCTATAGTGATTTTTGTGTTTTTCATAATAACTCGTGCAAATGCACATGGTAAGCATAATATTGTGATGCGGAACTGCTGATGAAGACCACATATGGCCACCAGATCTGCTCAATACTAGGTACAAATACAATGCGTGGCTGACGGGCAGGCAACGCATAGCCTAAACCGGTGGACCTAGAGCCATGAAACTTTGTACATGGGTTCCTTAGTCGCGTGGGGTAGCACTGATATAGCATTTGACAAAATTAATTCCCCAAGGGAGGGGGGGATAAGGGGTTACAGTTAGTATTAAACTCAATCTAATCAAATAGGGTTTGTGGAAGTCGGTTTTTTCTAAAGTTTACTTTTTGTTTCAATTATTAACAACATCCTTTACATACATTAACTTGTGACTTGTGACTTTTCATCATCACCGATGATGGACCTAGAAGGTGATAGATCTGAATGAACACGAATACATAATTGTGGGGCTTTTCGGTAACTCGCTTTCATTCGAAAAATTCAGTCAAATATCTTATGACGCTAGCCAATATGTTAAAAAAACTTAGCCTATAAAATACAAAATGCAGCCCCTTAAACAACGGTCGAAATAACTTATTCAAGCAGCTTTGCGGGCGTGTAGAAATTAAATAACGAAACCTGATAGGCCCATTTTGAATTTAGAATTAATTCTAACTTGTCACTGATTGGACGCGCCTGGTAAGTTTCTCACAGAGCCTAGGAATTATTCATAAGAGTGTAGTCCGAATGTTACAAAAGAAATACTCGCATATAGTAATCGATTGGTCGAAAAACTCGCATAACAATCGATTGGTCAAGTAAAGCAAGATCTGGACAAGACGTTATTTTGATAAGTGATCGTTTGTGCTGTTTCAGTGAGAGTTTGTTTTACTTGCAATGATTTAAGTGTTGTGTAAAAATACCTATATACTTTTTAGGAACTGTCAAAACGGTACTTTTCTTCCTGAGATTTATGATTTATGAAATAGCAAAAAGAGACATCATGTGGCGTGTGGCACCAAATGCTGTCTTTTTAGGATTCCGATTAACCCTTATAGGATCACTTTGTTGTCCATCTGTCCGTGTGTCACCACTTTGTTGTCCATCTGTCCGTGTGTCACCACTTTGTTGTCCATCTGTCCGTGTGTCACCACTTTGTAGTCCATCTGTCCGTGTGTCACCACTTTGTTGTCCATCTGTCCGTGTGTCACCACTTTAATATCGAGAGCGCGTAAACGAATCGAGCTGAAAATATCAATTGCTCAAGTTTGTGGTCGCAAAGAACTGTGATAAAATCAATCTTCTAGGTCATCGCAATCGAACGATACGACTGTTTATGCTGTAAACTTGTTGGATTTTCATAGTAATCGCAATGGACCCAAAACCTATAGGGTACTTACCGTAGGCCTATAAAATCATGAAAATTGGCACAAAGCAAGGTCTTATAGCACAAGTAAAGGGGAAAATATGAAAACTGCAACTGTCTATCTTTGTGCAAAACTATGTTATTTTGTTTACATGGATGACATACTTTATTTTTTATGTAGAAACCTAAAATTACACCAGCCTCGCTCTCCATGTGTGATCGGAACCCTTGGTCCGCGAGTCCTACTCGCACTTGACCGTTTATTTTGCGCAAAATTGATTTTATAAAATACAACTGCTGTAAACTGAAAACATATAGAATATGTGATTGCCAATCCTGTGACAGAGTCGTCGTTGTCAGCGAAGACCCCATTTCGGATCACCACTCTGTCACGTTTTAAACATTGAACAAAATAACAAAAATAATTGAAACAAAAAGTAAACTTTAGAAAAAACCGACTTCCACAAACCCTATTTGATTCGATTGAGTTTAATACAACTGGTGTCAATGGGACCAATGGGAAGGTAAACCCTTTCAAACAAAAAAATAATTTTCCAAATCGGTCCATCCGTCTAGGCGCTATCGGGGAACATACATAAAAAATAAAAAAAATAAAAAGCAAATATCCGGACGAATTGTAAACCTCCTCCTTTGGGAAGTCGGTTAAAAAAATAACCAATAAAGATGAAACGCAGTGTTATAGTACTAATGGATAATTATTTAAAAAATACCGTCCTATTTAACTAAAACTCATAATTGATGATTCAACGAACTTACAAAGTGAAGTTCTATCACAATTATATGAAGCATCTCACCCGAAGAGATCAGGGATTCGGGATTTTCTTTCAGTCACTGATCTAGAGGGTGAGATGCGAATATAATTAAGAAATATCTGAAAACACGCGTTTTGAAATGAGAGACAAGTTATTGTAGGTTTAAAAGAAGAATGACCCTAGGCCCTCTGAAGTTTTAAGCATGGCATACCTGGCAGACTATTACATTTCCAGCAGATGTGCTATGCCATTCAATAATTTCACTCAATGACACAACTTCAGATGAATAACCTTTTTTTACGGAGCCTACACCGCAAAACTTAACCCTCAAATGACACCACAAAAAACGCGGAACACCAAAAAAAAATCCGGAACGATCCACAAAGACACCGACGACGGACGGACAAATCGTAATTACCGGACAAACAAACAAAAAGAAAATTAAACAAAAAAAAAGCTATGTCTGCCCGAATTATAGTTTCAAATTATAGGCAAGCCTGAGTCTTAAACGTGTAATTTTGGTCGGCGGATCGCAAGTGGCGCCGGGCGGCGGGGGCTTGTCTTGTCATTTTTGGTCAATATAATTTAGCTTTTAAGGCTTTATTGGAATATCCTATTAGGGCCGGCTTTTTTGGTTATATGCCTACGATTTATATGTCTGCCTTCATTACTTCGTAGTTTTGGCGATGGGCTAGCCTCCTGTCATGCAAATGTATTATTTTGTGCAATAAAGTCAGAGACTATACAGGGTGAAATTAAATTAGCTGACCATATTGTTAGGAATGTAGTACCCATCATTGTGAACAACTTTCCAAGAAACATATGGTCGCAAATGAAAAACATTTTTCGTCCCCCAGTACATTGCGCCGATCAGCTGATTTCAAGTTACTATGGGAGACCCAAATTTTTTTTTCGTTTGCGACCGTACGTTTCATAGGGAAAGTTGTTCACAATGATGGGTGCTATCATTCCCCGAAATATGGTCAGCTAATTAAATGTCACCCTGTATACAAACAAACAAACGTTCGCATACGCAACCTAATGTACGATAACAGGCTGCCAGACAGTTTCGCAGCGGCTGACCAATCACAGCTCTCTTACCTCGTCTTCGCCCGAGAATTGGTGAGTTGTGTTTTAAAAGAAATGTATCTATGCGCTCTCCACTGGATAAGTGCTCCCTGATTAAAGTACTTAAATATTATTGATATTATATGGGGCATTACAATTTAAAGAACGATTCTGCAATTGGCTGTTAGGCCATTATTTTCAACAGGCTCGCCGAGTCCTATTCAATAATGTCACGGAAAATTGGAGGCAGAAAAAAAGTTTTAAAGTAGGTACCGAGTAAAGGGTGGTTTGACGACTGCCCTTAGTGACTGCAGTGGCAATTTTCTAGGAAATCGCTATTAATGGGTTATGCAAACCATTTCAGAAGGTCGTATTGTTTACAGGGTTATGTTTCCGATGCTTTTATTTTACTGTACTCAGTTCATTCTTTATTTTTTGACAGTTTTTTTTTATTGCGTTGTGCCTCCTATAATCATATACTCCATTTTGGTAACCAGCACGCTTGGCAACAGAGAGTTTGTCGTAATCTTGTGACAAATAAAGCCGAGTTAGAAAACTGTGACTTTATGGCGTTTACGCTCATTGTCATTGAGATGAATTCTTGCTGTGAGGACCTTGTGAGGACCGATATTTGTTTATTTTGTGTATTTTTATATTGTTTATTTATTTATTTAACCCCCTAAGTCGAGCCATTGTCATTCTCCGAAATTTAAAAAAAAAAATTACATCAAAATTAGTTTGACAGTGGGTACCAACGTCAAAAATTAGACATTCATTGACGTCTTGGTACCCACTGTCAAACTAATTTTAATGTTTTTTTTTATAATTTTAATGTCAATATTGTTCAAAGGACTCTTGTGTCCTTATGCGATTGGGCGTGTAGAAGTCTAACAGCACATTCATTAATCAATTTTACAGATATTTAGAAGAAACAGTATTATAATGCCAATAACAAGTCTTCCGCAAAGTTGCAGGTGTTGTGAAGTCAGAAGACAGATGTCGTAGGTATCGTGTCCATAGATGACATCGCATCCCGCGCGGACAGGAGCATGATTCTGGCGCATTCGATATACGTATCTACACCTCTTCTTCTTCTTCTTCTGTCAGGGGGATGTTGTGCCTGCACCTGGCCCACGAGAGCGGGGCCTTTGTGCAGGTCCCCTGGTATCTACACCTATATCGAGTGATTTTGTATAGGAATCGAAGGCGCGAGAATATACGCGCTACACCTATATCGAAGGCGCGAGAATCATGCCACTCAGTGTTCATGAAGTCGGTTTTTTAGAATTTATGGCGTCCATTCACATTTGCTCTTAAATCAAGATACAATTTTATGGACCCTGTCATAGGGCACTGCAACAGTAGAGAGGTATATAATACTAATGGCTAGGTATTTTAAAATATTAATTATTGACGTATATTTATTTGAGGGTGTGTACGTGTATGTGCGTACACACCCTCAAATAAATATGCGTGTGAGGTTAAAGTTTTTAACTTGGTAAATTATTATAAATTACTAGCTGACCCGGCAGACTTCGTACTGCCTCAATTTAATATGAACTTTATAGAATAGCAATAAAGTTCAAATTGACTCTAGAAAAAGATTGACTCTAGCAAACGTTTGTATGGGAAATAGAAAAGGGCTGTTTTTAGGGTTTTCTCGGAAATTATTCGATTTTTTCTCGCCTTTTAAACCTTCCCTAGACCTCCACGAACATTTCAAGACTAAGATAAGATAAGCCGTTCTCGAGTTTTAGTGAGACTAACTAACAGCAATTCATTTTTATATATATAGATTGAGGTATATTTATTTGAGGGTGTGTACGTGTATGTGCGTACACACCCTCAAATAAATATGCGTGTGAGGTTAAAGTTTTTAACTTGGTAAATTATTATAAATTACTAGCTGACCCGGCAGACTTCGTACTGCCTCAATTTAATATGAACTTTATAGAATAGCAATAAAGTTCAAATTGACTCTAGAAAAAGATTGACTCTAGCAAACGTTTGTATGGGAAATAGAAAAGGGCTGTTTTTAGGGTTTTCTCGGAAATTATTCGATTTTTTCTCGCCTTTTAAACCTTCCCTAGACCTCCACGAACATTTCAAGACTAAGATAAGATAAGCCGTTCTCGAGTTTTAGTGAGACTAACTAACAGCAATTCATTTTTATATATATAGATTGAGGTATATTTATTTGAGGGTGTGTACGTGTATGTGCGTACACACCCTCAAATAAATATGCGTGTGAGGTTAAAGTTTTTAACTTGGTAAATTATTATAAATTATAAGTTTTTAACTTGGTAAATTATTATAAATTATAAGAGCGTTTCGACGACTTCTGCCATACGAATAAATAAATAAATAAAATTTCCATTTTGCGTGACAGGCTTTACCTCAACGCCCCCAGCTCTGAATCTTTCTGGCATAGTAACAGTTGTTCATACCAGGGTGTAATAGAAAGATGTAAGTAGGTAATCGTGTTTTAGGGGGTTGTTAGGGACATCATTCTGAACAAATTTCACTATGAAAACGATTTGATCAACTGGGTTCGGGTTCGAATCCCGGCTGGGGACAAAAAAAAGGCCCCAGGTCTTGGATGTTAATTACGATTAGCGTCCTAATTCTATGATTAACGCGTTAATCACAATTAGTGTTTTTGGTGCAACTGGACCTTAATTTTTCACTTTTCCATAAGTTTGTAAAGTTATGTATGTAAGCTAAGCCCGTCCAGTACATGTCTATAATAATGACATCTTCGCTCCATCTGTCCGTCTGTCCGTCTGTCTGCCCGTATTGATGGAAGGCGCCTCAAGGCACCTCTTGTGGTTTGGATGGTAATTCCCCTTTCAAATTGTTGGGGCGCGGAAAAAAAACAACTTATTGAGTTGCGGAATGTGAATACTATTTCAGAGACTATACAGGGTGACATTTAATTAGCTGACCATACATATTTTGGGGAATGATAGTACCCATCATTATGAACAACTTTCCCCAAGAAACATACGGTCGTAAACGAAGTAAAATAACTATCATTCCCCAAAATATGGTCAGCTAATTAAATGTCACCCTGTATATTCAATTGACTGCGCCTGCGGGGGAATGCAGCTCGCCAAACATTTGTTGTATTCAACAAACGTTCGCATACGCAACCTATGTACGATGACGGGCCGCCAGACAGTTTCGCGGCGGCTGACCAATCACAGCTCTCTTACCTCGTCCCCGTAAATTGGTGAGTTGTGTTTCAAAGGAAAATGTATCTATGCGCTCTCCACTGGATAAGTGCTCCCTGTACTATTTATACCAATGAGATAAGTAACTCCGTGGTCTAGTGGGTTTGTCGCTTGCTTCTCATGCGGGGTCATCCCGTGCTATGCTACCATGTATCAATTAGATAACTATAATAAGCTTGTGGCCAAGGTAATCTAATAAATCTAGGAACAAGTCTTAAGTTGAAGCATTATGTACATAATTGAAACAAAAAGTAAACTTTAGAAAAAACCGACTTCCACAAACCCTATTTGATTAGATTGAGTTTAATACTAACTGTAACCCCTTATCCCCCCCCCCCCTTGGGGAATTAATTTTGTCAAATCCTACATCAGTGCTACCCCACGCTACTAAGGAACCCCTGTACAAAGTTTCATGGCTCTAGGTCCACCGGTTTAGGCTATGCGTTGCCTGCCCGTCAGCCACGCATTGTATTTGTACCTAGTATTGAGCAGATCTGGTGGCCATATGTGGTTTTCATCAGCAGTTCCGCATCACAATATTATACTATGTGCATTTGCACGAGTTATTATGAAAAACACAAAAATCACTATAGGTCTGCCTATAATATTTGAACAGTTCTCTCGATTTCTCCAGGATCCCATCATCAGATCCTGACCTGGTGTCAATGGGACCACCCTTGAGGTATTACCTATACGCCGAAAAAAGATTTGTTCAAATCGGTTCATAATTGGCGGAGTTATCGCGTAACAAACATAGAAAAAAAAAACATACGGGTCGAATTGAGAACCTCCTCCTTTTTTGAAGTCGGTTGAAAATGGCTTGACATTATCAGAATTGTATATTTCCAGCAGATATATTTTACAAAGTCACTTTTGTGCAAAAAAATTAATGGCACTTTTACATGACGTCATTCTGTTGTTATTTCATAGAACTCGGGAACAAAAGTTCCGTTTTGACAGTTCATAAAAAGTATCTATTTTGACTCGACAGGCGACAAGCCTGTGATGGAAAACATCTTGATTGTGGCGATTAGCTAGCCCCCTGTCCTGTCAAATGGCAGTATTGAATAACGGGCTAAAAGTTGGCACAATTGTGCCTCTGCTATCCTGTATGGGAAATAGAGGGACTCTATTTTGTGTTACACTGAAGAAGAATAAGTTTGACATTTATTTATTTATTTATAACGTTTATTCATGAAAAAAAGCACTTAATTACGTAATTTAGGTCTGCCAAACTGCTAGGCAGTTTGTCGGCAGGTTGGTTTGGCTCTTAACTATAACAGTATGTACTTTTTTTAATAGTAAGCCCATCCCCCGTTCCATTTTTAATGATATTTAAAGGTTTTTAATGATATTTAAAGGTTTTTAATATAATATTGCTTCAACATACATTTAAACTTTCTCTTGGGAATTGCATCTGTAATGAACTTATCTGGCATATTATTTAGTATCTTAGGCAGCACCCTACAAGCTGTTCTAGACCCATAATACCTAATTTATGTGTCTTGGAATAACATCATAAGTTCCACAACCTAACTGTCAAAAACTCTATAGGAGGGAAAATCACAGGGATCTGTCTTCTGCTTGGAAAATCTTTAGGTTATTGAAAATGGACGTAACAATGCCAAATTATAATTCACAAAGTTGAAAACTAAAAAAAAAAAACATTTTGAGACCATAACTCAATCCTCTCTGCGAATGTCTGAAAACACGAAAATGGGCCTACGTCATCCGTATTCTGGCTGTTAAGTCCACACATGTTACACAATATGAACGAATATTGGTCCCTTAAGTCAGCCCACAGTCACAGAAAGGAAACAATATCTACGTTATTTAATTTACCGTTAATACGTTAAGAGTTTAAGACTTTTTTTTTTTTTTTTTTTTTTTTTTTTTTTTTTTTTTTTTTTTTTTTTTTTTTTTTTATGAGCCTGTAATATCCCACTGCTGGGCAAAGGCCTCTCTCCCCCTCTTCCACTCCATTCGATCCTGAGCGGTCTCCTTCCACTCTTTATCCCATAGAGCCAACTCATCACTCCATCTCTTCCTGGGTCGGCCACGCTTTCTCTTTGCATTTACTGGGAGCCAGTCTGTGGTTCTCTTAGCCCAACGATTTGGCAGCATTCGAGCAACGTGACCGGCCCAGTCCCACTTTAATTGGGCAGCCTTCTGAGCTACATCTATAATCTTTGTCCGGGAGCGCAGCTCGGAATTCCGGATCCGGTCTAAAAGCCGAACACCGAGAATGCTGCGCTCCATGTTTCTCTGACAAACCCCGAGTCTGAACCTTTGCGCGTCAGTCAAAGACCAAGTCTGGGCTCCGTAGGTAAGGATGGGGAGAATGCACATGTCCATGAGCTTTCGTTTCAGGGACAACGGAAGACATTATAGTTTTCAAAATATTTTCATGTTGTAATGGGCCCGATCCCTGATTCTGATCGAATCTGGGCCGATCCCTGATTCTGACCGAATCTGGACCGATCCCTGATTTTCAAAAAATGGGACCAAGCTTATGAGCAACCCTTTCAAACAAAAAATAATAATTTTGAAATCGGTTCATAAATAGTGCCAGTCTCGATGTAACACACATTAAAAATAATAATGATAAAAAAAAACATACAACCGAATTGAGAACCCCCTCCTTTTTTGAGGTCTGTTAAAAATAGGTACAGTCGCAAACACATTTATTTATTTTAAACATTTATTTATTTATTTATTATCAAAAAGTATTTGTGCCATCACAGCTAACCAAAGCGACACAAACATAAAACTCAATTGCTGGAGGGCGCTCGAGTTTACTCGCGAGGCGTACTCGAGATTACTCGCGAGTTCTCCTCGAGTTCTACTCGAATCAGAGACGAGGGCGGATTGGAGGCGGGCGCTGTGGACCGTTGCGATTCGACCTTCGTGAAATTGTTCATATTCATAATCATATTCAAAATAATTTGAAAAAGTGGGGTGTGAGTTTGAAGTGTGGGTCTGTGTGTGTATCTTTCTGTGGCACCCTAGCGATCAAACAGTTGGACTGACAACAGTGCGGTTTTTTAATTGGTAAGTAGACTTATGACAAGACTACGCACTTGACTAGACTAAATAGTCTTAGGGCGAATTTGACCAACGAAGAGTATATCATTTGGAAAACTGTCTTTGTCTATTAATTATCTCCGCTATACTTAGTTATTCTCGCATAACTTTTTGGTTGGTCAAATCTACTCTTAGACTTGGTAACAAGTGAAACTATAGCAATTGGAATGCTGTTCATTTGTTCATTTTGAATTATCCTAATTAAAATAACTTAAACTCCCTCAAGAGAAACAAGGATTTAGCTACCTGATTCCTTATTAAACGGATAAATTTCCGAACCACTAAGCACAATAAAACAATGCTACGGACATTTATGTGTAAATCATCCACAGTTTACAAAAAATCCGCATTCAAATACATTTGAGCGCTAGTTGTTATCTAGGTACCGAGAACAGACACACAAGCACACACACACCTAACCTTATAAAACCTGTATTTTTCAGCGGTGGCGAACATTTACAAGTTATACTTATAGTTTAAAGGTGAGGCTGTCAGCTCTGTCCCTTAGTTACTCCCGGAGTAAAGTTTTATTATTAAGGGGGTGAGGGTCCAACTCATCAGTTCCAACGTGACCGAGGCATATCTCGAGCATTTTTAATGTTACTCCAAGAGGTCTATTGTTCTATCGGTACAATTGCATTCACCACAGCTGTAGTGCACCGGCTGTTGTTTGTTGCGGCTGGAAGAAATCTCTTTTAACAGACGAAGCTCCCTTGCGGCTGTTTTAGATTAAGTTCTCCTGCGGCGATGGGCTAGCCCCCTGTCACGCAAAATAGTGTATTGAAACTGGTTAACGTGGGCTGTTGCTGTAAACTTTCCATTCGACGACCTCTGTGGCATAGCGGTCGAGGTGCTACCTCAAAAGCGAGAGGTTCCGGGTTCGAATCCTGGCTGAAGAGTTAGGAAAAAACTTGGATGTTTATATGTGTGTCATGTCGCTGTTTCTGGTTCCCAGGACACAGGGGGGGGTCACTAGTGTGTGGCCAGAAGCAATGTATGTGTCTCTATCTAAATGTTAATTGTAATTCGTATGCGATCTTGTAGCTTTGTCTAGGTACCCATTATTAAGAACACAGCCACGAGTGTACACTCAATGTGAAAACTAAAAATAGAAAATCCCACAAAACATTTTCATCCGACCGAGTGGTTTCGAGCTTAAAGCATTGAAACAAAAGCTTTTACCGTACATTAAAACCTCTTTCCGTTTCGATCGTTTCTCTCGAAACACTCGCGAGCAGTTTTAGGTTATTTTTTAGACCTGAATGTTTTTAAAGTCGTCAGCGCTATTTTGCACCATGGTTTGACTTTACTATGTCATGATTTGGTTACCTATTTTTTTTCCAGTAGTTATTGGTTAGACTTGTCGGTTCAAGGATGGCTTATTCATACGGACTGTCCGCCCTTAAATAGTACAACATTTTGTCAAACCGTCCGCGCGTGTAACTAAACGTAGAGGGGCAGACCGGGGAGTAGAGGGGGGCCCAACACACACCTTTATATAAGGCGCTGGGCACTAGGCCCAGCCTTTTTTGCATATTGTTCAAACTAGCGAACTCAATCTCAACTGTGTAACTTTATTAATTATTTGTCATTACAAGTATATTTTTGTTTATTTCAGTTTTAATTGAAAAGCCTCATAGACACCATCATTTCCAGAAATGGACATGCCCCGTATCACGTAAAATAAAGAACTGAACCTACTTCTGTGTATCTAGTTTTAGATTTGACGACGTCTATGGCGCAGCGGTAGTGGCTCTGCCTACCATGCGGGAGGTCCCGGGTTCGATTCCCGGCTGGGGATGGGGAGAGAAAAAAACAGGTCTTGCATGTTTACATGTTTGTGATGTAGCTGTTTCTGCTTCCCGCGACACAGGGTGTCCTGAAGCAATGTTTGTGCCTGTATGATGTAAATGTTTAAAAAAAAACTCGAAATTAATGCACCTGAGTGTACTGTTTTCAGTTTGGGGGAGTAAAGATGTCAGTGTTATTGTTCTGATATTCGATAAGAGAAGATTTTTTGAAACATTATACGGACGTTCTTGCCGCACCAAGCGATAATGGCCTCGAACTAAAGAAGCTTCCGTAGCATCTCAGTTTACGCCGGTGTCATATTTTGTTCTAGGTGGTCTATCTGTATTAGTATAATATTATAGTGGTTATCTGTGCCGATACCACAGATCACGGACCTGCGCCGGATCACTGATATGTGTGAATGTTGTCTTATTTTGCACAAAATTTATTTTATAAAAGCCCGACCGGGAATATAAAAACCTCGCCATATTGCGGAAAACCTATGAAACTATTTTCTTCAACTTCTTTTAATACTCGTACAAAACTGCTGAAAATAATATATAACATACAATTCTGAGATTGTCAAGCGATTCTGTACATAATGCTTCAACTTCAGACTTGTTTCTAGATTAATTTGACAATTTTCTAATCTCGCCGAGAAATAAAGAAATAAGACTTGAAGTTTTTAACTTGATCACTTATTTTATGATAAAATTTCCCTACCAAAAACAGGTAGGTACAAATGCCGCAGGAATAATCAAGTACCGTCCCCTTGCCAACCACCCTATCTATTCCACACCTATTACCATAACACAACCCTTATTACCAACCTATAGAGTTCAAAGTAGAGGGACAGGGTAACCTATACAGGGTGATAGGGTGTATGTACTTGGTACCGCCCCGTCGGTTGCCATGCCAACGGTAGGGGAAGGCGGAAGCTTTAGGTACCTATGCTAGTAAGCTTTTGCTTTATGAGGAGCTTTCAATTTTCAGTGTTTTGTGTCGGCTTTGGAAAGTTTTTAAGTGAGTATAGTTTTTAGGATTCCGTACCCGAAGGGTGCCAAACGGGACCCTATTACTGAGACTTCGCTGTCCGTCCGTCCGTCCGTCCGTCCATCTGTCTGTCACCAGGCTGTATCTCATGAACCGTGGTAGCTAGACAGTTGAAATTTTCACAGATGATGTATTTCTGTTGCCGCTATAACAACAAATACTAAAAATTAAAAGAAATTTAATATTAAGGGGGGCTCCCATACAACAAACGTGATTTTTTTTGCTCATTTTTGCTCGATATTGATAATGGTAGCAGGTAGACGCTTAAAATGTTCACAATATATCGAGTATATTATTTACTTAAAAAATAAATAATTAAATTAATTTTTAGGGGGGCTCCCATACTTTTTTTTTTTGCGGTTTTTTATAGATAATAGTACGGAACCCTTGGCCTTGAACAGCTTGGCCGGTTTTTTATGTTTTATTTTAAAGCCAGGTAAGTTGTTATACCCATCCATGTCATAGCTAAAACATTGCCATGACTAGATTTCCAGGCTGTACAATTCAGCAATTCTGATCTTCCTCATCTTAACTTTTCGCGGTTATGCTATTATTAAAATAAGTCTATAAACATAAGCAACCTCCGTGGCGTTGCGGTCATGGGTGTGCTTCCCAAGCGAGAGTTTCGGGGTTCGAATCCCAGCTGGGGAGGAAGAAAAATGAATCCCCCCCGGGGGATGTTTACATGTTTGTGATGTCGCTGTTTCTGGTTCCCACGACACAGGGTAATATCCTAGTATGGGGCCAGAAGCAATGTACTTTAATGTAAGAAATAATAGGCTAATTTCGCCAATGTCACGTGTTGTCGCCTTGTTTGCACGCACGTGCACGTTTGTCGTACGGACAGACAGACACTTGAGAAACTACTTTCTATATCTATTTCTCCATACAAATCAGCTGATCCACTCGGGCCAACATGTACTGGGAAGTGAAAAATAAAGTTGCTCTGATCAAATCGGTTTCATAATGAAAGTTATTATTATTATTTTATTTATTCAGGTAAACCTTACAGCTTTTAGTATCTATTAAATGCAATGCAAGTGACATTATAAAATGTTACGCCAAATACTAAGGTACTCAAATATACAATTCAATACAGCAGTTTTAAGAACGATGGTTATCTACTTTATCATATTCATATTCTGTGTATTGTAAATATCTCTATTTTAATATGTACTTGTTCATTTCATTTCATTTCATTTCATTTCCATACTTTATTGCACAGAAAACATAATACAGACACTTACCGCCGTACTCAGAGTCACTGATTCATTTGGGATTACTAAGTAAAGGATTTTGTATGAAAATTCAAATTTGGAACTGACTTAATGGTTGATTAAATCTCTCTGTGTGCGGCGGTTAATATTGGAAACAAAACATGTACAAAGGCGAGCTTATCTCTAATAAGAGATCTTTTCCAGCAAACCTAGGATGGGGAGGATAATATTTCAAGAGGTAGGGGAGGGGGAGGGGGGAGAGGGAATAGTGTTAGGGTAGAAATCTTAAAGTGCGATATACTATTAGAATGAAATAGAAAGTCATTCATGTTGTGAGTTAATAAGAGAATAAAGTTGCTCAGAATTATGTCCCTAACAAAGCAGTTTCTCATTTTGCGTTAATTAATTTACACCTTGTTTACCTACACGAATATTTGTAACGAAAAACGGTCACTTTTCTCATGTGTTTCTTCATAAGGGCGCGGGCGTACTGAAGAGGGCCATTTGCACCAAAATCCCTAGGTAATTATGATAAGCGCACTAATCGCGATTAAGATTGACATATTTCATACATTTCGACAGCTGCTAAATAGAATTAAGACGCCAATCGTAATTATAAGACAATCGTAATTAAGTTTTTGGTGCAAAGCATATGAACCTAAGTGCTTGAGAAAATTAAAGTATCTAGAATTCTAGACTCTACTATGCGACTATACAATGTATCACTTCACCATTTGTGAATCGATACCTCGCAGAACTAGTGACATCTGAATTCTTACCACTTCCTTCTGAATTCAACCTGCCCTCCTCATTCCGACAAGGTACTTCAAACCACTCGGGCAGGTCGAGTGGCTAAACACCGAGGGTCATGGGGACTGTGTCACAGTAACAAGTGTCGGAAAATCGATATTTTTGGACCCGATTAGTTGACTAGTAGAGAGCTCGTAGCTGAAATGACGCGCCCCACTCCTTGGTTTTGTATTTACTTGTAATACAAAACCAAGGAGTGGGGCGCGTCATTTCAGCTTAGACGAGCTCTAACAGGAGCATGATTCTCGCGCATTCGACAAAAGATATTGATCTACACCTATCTCAGTATATCGAGTGATTTTGTTGGGAAATCTGTCAATATAGGGTCTCGATATCCGTATTTCGAAGGCGCGAGAATCGTACCCCTGTTCTTTGCGTTTTTTTTAGGATTCACAAATAATATCAAAACCATCCCTATCATCCCTATAATATACTCTATCCATGGTAAGAAGCAACTTGACAGCTAACCTAAAACTTCATAATGTTACCAAAAAAATGGGAAAGAATCGAAATTGTTTATTCAGTTGAACTAACATAGGAGTTGTCATTGTCATAAAAAAAACCGACTTCATGACCTCATGATATTACTTGGTCCTCCCCGCTTGTTTTACAGTGTCGTCTATAGACCCGAAAACGAGCCTACAAAATCTGTCTCCTGACAGTGAAGTCCATACGTTATATATTACATAATGTGAACGTATATGCGATCCTAACAGCCAGGATATATCTCGTGACAAAGACTAAAAACACAGAAAAGTCACAAAAAATCTGGATGTATGATGTCATCCATGTAAAAACAAATTGAACTTCACAGTTTTTTCCAGTAGAAACCTAACTACTGGACCGATTCAGGATTAAAAAAAATGGGACTAAACTATTGAGCTTCCTTCTTGAACAAAGAAAGATTTTTTAGAATCGGTTCATGAAGTTTCGATGTAAGAAACATTTAAAAAAAATATGATAAAAAAACATAAACATAAACATTTACATACAGGCACATACATTGCTTCTGGCCCCACACTAGGATACCCTGTGTCGTGGGAACAAGAAACAGCGACATCACAAACATGTAAACATCCAAGACCTGGGGGTTTTTTTTTGTCCCCAGCCGGTATTCGAACCCGGGACCTCTCACATGGTAGGCAGATAACAACATTCAACCTAATTGATAACCCCCTCCTTTTTTGAAGTCGGTTAAAAATAGAGACACTTAATGATGGAAAAAAGTGCACGAGCACTCTATGAAAGTAACAAACAAACAGACAGAAATACAAACAGACGAACAGACGCTTTAAACTTATAAATAAAATAACAGACGTTCCTTTCCTTGGGGGTTGGGGGTAAAAAAAAAACAATGTATGACAGATAAGATATAAATCAAAGATAGAGTTGTAAGAATATTCCCCAAATTAAAACATAATTCAACCACCATTAATTATCCCACTCAGTCATTCCGAATTCCGCTTTGCCAGAAAGAGACGAAATCACTCCATCTTGTGCTACTCATAACGCCTCTTAATGATATGCAATATACGACCCTCTTAAAATGATCCGTCCCGCTCACTCGTAACTGGATCCTTGATGTGCGAGCGGAATAGAGATACTCATTGAATTTCATCGTTTAGTCACGATATCATGTAAAGTAAAACCAGTTTATGAAGACCTGTCTAGAGGTTGACTGTGTATCGGGGTAGGGGTCAGAGTATTATGGGCTGATTAGAGCTGCGAGTCTAGTGGAAGCGGTGAGCGCGTTTATGCGAGTATGGGCGAATGTTTATATACCTGATTAAATTATATGAAAAAATATCTAAAGCTAATGACTTTAAAATTAAAATCTTTGTCAGAAACGGCTTTTCGCGATTGCCGTGGTAGAGGCAGAGAATTGCGGAATCATCAAGAGTATTTTGCCAACTTGGTTATGAATGAGAGTTTTAAAAACCATGTTGTCAAAAAGTTCTAATTCTTGTTAGTTTTAAATGGGCCTCTGTGCTCGTGCTCTTATACTGACACATGTGGTACGGACTGTCACATACAAGGTCTAAATGAATTAACGCAAAATTGGAAACTACTTTGTTAGGGACATGTTCTGAGAAACTTTGATCAGAGCAACTTTATTTTTTACTTCCCAGTACATTTTGGCCTGAGTGGTACCTATGGAGAAGTGAAAAAAAAGTTGCTGACTGTATCTGACTGTTTATTCGTCTCATGGGAAACCCAGCCTTAATTAAACAAGCGACAGCGGCCATGATCTGAGACTAATAAAAAAAAAGTAAAATAACATAAGTTTTTTCTTAAATCTTAATTTTTATAAATACGAAAAAAGAAAAACACAATGATTTGTATATTTTTATAGGTCCCAGAAAGCAGAAGGAATCCCCAACGGAACCACTGCCATCTAAGCCGAAACTTCGACCGATACGTCACGAAGATCATCAAATATGAAATTTTCTTTATCATCCGGATACTAGATAGCCGCTAGCTACTCGCTTTGAGTATAACACCAACCCTACAAGAATACATTGTAATACGAATGGCGCTGATCATAAATTTTACTTCTTCAGTTTTGTTGACAGAAAAATCGTGTTAACTTACTTTTAATGGTCCGTTACTGTAAAGAATAAATATTAAAGTCTGTGGATAAATATCATAGTGATTTATCACATTACATGTTAATACTTACAGTTTTACATCAAGGAGGGGCAGTAGGTATGTACCTACCTGTGTTTGATTTTCTGTAAACGAAAAAGATTGGCTTAGCCCCTTTTCTCGCGGAAGCACACCGCTCGAACGACCGAACAATGGCGAACTATTGTTATACCTATATTGTCGGCGAACCAGTTACAGTGGGCACAAAATTGTGCCTCTGCCACCCCGTATGAGGAAAGGCGTGACTTGTTATATATGAATACATAGATTCTTGATTTGCTGGAAGAGATATCTTATAAGAGTTTGCATATGCACAAACTTACGTTACATCTTGTTATCTTAATGATTTTTGAATTAAACATTATTATTATTATTATTATGAGCCTGTCATATCCCACTGCTGGGCAGAGGCCTCTGTCCCCCTCTTCCACTCCATTCGATCCTGAGCGGTCTCCTTCCACTCTTTATCCCATAAACCCAACTCATCACTCCATCTCTTCCTGGGTCGGCCACGCTTTCTCTTTGCATTTACTCGGAGCCAGTCTGTGGTTCTCTTTGCATTTACTGGGAGCCAGTCTGTGGTTCTCTTTGCATTTACTGGGAGCCAGTCTGTGGTTCTCTTTGCATTTACTGGGAGCCAGTCTGTGGTTCTCTTTGCATTTACTGGGAGCCAGTCTGTGGTTCTCTTTGAATTTACTGGGAGCCAGTCTGTGGTTCTCTTTGCATTTACTGGGAGCCAGTCTGTGGTTCTCTTTGCATTTACTGGGAGCCAGTCTGTGGTTCTCTTTGCATTTACTGGGAGCCAGTCTGTGGTTCTCTTTGCATTTACTGGGAGCCAGTCTGTGGTTCTCTTTGCATTTACTGGGAGCCAGTCTGTGGTTCTCTTTGCATTTACTGGGAGCCAGTCTGTGGTTCTCTTTGCATTTACTGGGAGCCAGTCTGTGGTTCTCTTTGCATTTACTGGGAGCCAGTCTGTGGTTCTCTTTGCATTTACTGGGAGCCAGTCTGTGGTTCTCTTTGCATTTACTGGGAGCCAGTCTGTGGTTCTCTTTGCATTTACTGGGAGCCAGTCTGTGGTTCTCTTAGCCCAACGATTTGGCAGCATTCGAGCAACGTGACCGGCCCAGTCCCAGGTTAATTGGGCAGCCTTCTGAGCTACATCTATAATAATCTTTGTCCGGGAGCGCAGCTCGGAATTAAACATTAGGTAAGAATAATACTGGCGAATGAAGTCAATCTCTTTCGAGAGCCTGGAAATGTTAGTGTTGATTTGTCGCTTATTGTTATCACTACCCGAGGAGGACGTGAAGGGCTGTGGGTACCAAGTATTCCCTTCGGACGTGAGCGACGGTCACATCACAAGTAAAGGGAAAAATCTGAAAACTGCAAATTTCTGTCTTTCCACAAAAACATTCAATTTGGTTTACATGGATGACATCATACTTTAGTATTTTTACGTGGAAACCTAATTACACGTGTTACGCTCTCCAAGTGTGACCGGAACCCTTGGTAAGCGAGTCCTACTCGCACTTGACCGTTTATTACAACTTTTATCGCTCATATTTCAAAAGTAGGTTCTGTACCTTTTAGATGGCGGAGGGAGGGCAGACCACAGTCACATACATTTTGCTTTACCCACACTAGGATAGGATACCTTCAATATGATATTCATTCAAGCATAACACTGTTAAGGTCCAACAAAAGCCACGTAACAAGCAACTTTCCACTAGTTTGACTCGGAAAATTGTCTTATATATTCTTTTTATCACAAAAGGACCAATCTTCTCATTGTGTATGAGTAGTAGCAAATTGTGTGGAAAGAGGGTAGGCAGAGGAATTTGCGAATCAAAATTCTATTGTGGGTGCTCAGTCGAGCGTTAGATGTTGAGGAGGGCAGACGTAGAAAGCGGAGCGATCTATTTTATGTTGGGGGTTGTATAGGATAAAGCACTTTTTTCGGTGGGTTTATTGTAAGTATTTTATTTTACTGAAAATATAATTTTAAGATATTTGTCACATTTCGTAATATTTTTAGACCTAAAAACATAACAAACTTATCTATCCCTTTTCAACTAAAAATACGTTTTTTAAAAAAAATATATTTGTACCATTTTATATTTGTGCCATTACAGCAAACGCGAAACGGAAGTTTAAATAAAACCCACATCAGCAGCTACAGTTACTGTACTGACGGCATATCATATTGTCACAGTATGATTTTCTATGTTAGGGATGTCATGATTCTCGCGCATTCGATATACGATATCTACAGTATTTCGAGTGATTTTGTATGGGAATCTGTCAATATATAGGCGTATATGCGTATATCGAAGGCGCGAGAATCATGCCACAGGGGGCTATGCCACAGATTAATAAAGAGTTGATAAGGAGGTACAATAGGTAAGGTATAAATAAGACATTGGTTAATGCAACATGTTTTCTACTCGATTAAGGAATTCCTAGAACATAATGTTAAAAATTGTGTCAATTGTAAACTTTGACTAATTTGTTTACTATTTAAAATTATGTGGCTTTATGTCATAATTGTTTTTGCATGCTATAATTTAATTAGCTGGATGTGTGTATCTGACTGAAACTATATTGTACCACCATATCTATCGCAAATAAAAGTCTTATCTTTATCTTTATGCTTAGCTGCTATAACACTTTCCGTTCTTCTTCTGTCTTCTCCTTCCGAAAAAGAATTATATTTGACATTTAAATTAAGGAAAATTCAGTTTTTATTTCCTTGCAATAGACATTAATTGACGTTTTGCTACCTACTGTCAGTCACCGACATCTATAATATTTGTTCGCGGACTTGCGGGAAGGAGCCCTAACCAGGGGCCTAATGCTGCTCTGAGAATTTCACTTATATTTCATTACTATTCCATTGCAAACACCCAAAATGGCGTCATTTGGTATTCTCCTAAATTATTATCCTCCTTGATTGGGTGTTTGCAATGGAATAGTAATGAAATATAAGTGAAATTCTCAGAGCAGCATTAGGGCCCAGGGATCTGTCACTTTGCTCGCACATTACCTCTACTTTTCTGCCAATGAACCGTAGATATGTTTTTTTCGTAATGAGTCAAAGTTGACTTACATGATTTTCTCACTCCACGACTTTACCAATATACGTAATTTTATATCCAATCCTTAGAATCATGTTAGTAAAGAATTTGTATGAAAATTCCGAAGTTTGTCGTCATACATGTGATACTATTATTTGGTGACGATTTTTTTATTTTTGAAAAAAGCCTTTATTTTTTCAACCGTTTCTTTATTATTTTATTTTTACTATTCCATTAATGGGCTGGGCTTTCACCTGGCGCCTGCTTGACGTTTAGTTTCGGGACACCCGGTCTATCCAAGTCAAGGAAATCTCAAGCAGACGACTTAGCTTATCTACGGGTGTTAGTAGCCAAGCCAGGCCTATACTGGTAGTAACCGCACTAAAACTAAAACTTGTATCATAATTCATGATTTCTTTATTGCACGGAAAACAATGTGATACATAGTCTTAAAACAAAGGTAAATAGGCAAAGGCGAGCTTATCTCTAAAAAGAGATTTCTTCCAGCGAACCTATGCAAGATAGGACAGATTGTTCTGAGAGAATAGTCCTAGTGCACAATAAATAAAATGAAGATAAATGAATCTACATATTATACTTTATACATATATTTTATTGCACAGAAAACATAACACAGACACTTAATATTAGAAAAAACATGTACAAAGGCGAGCTTATCTCTAATAAGAGATCTCTTCCAGCAAACCTAGGATGGAGAGGATAATTTAATAAAAGGTAGACCTACATAAGTGCACAACGATAAATATTATAATATAACTAGCTGACCCTGCAGACTTCGTACTGCCAAATATAGTCTGTCAAAATGATTTGTAATGTGTCATTTTTTTGTTCCTACATATTTTATAGACCGGGCAAAAAATTCTCCTGAACAGAACCGTCACCCTGGTGATAGGGCGTTGTGAATAAGAAATATAATTAAATTAAACATATAAGCATTTAAAAATAATTAATCTGTTTAATGTTAATCATATGAATGTTCTTGTATTTTTAAATTTAATTCATTTACATCTATGTTTTTTGCAGCCAATATAGCTCGTTCGCTCAACCAATCATGGTTTCTGTAATTTCGAGAAACATCTGGAAACACCATCTGAATAAGTTCATCTTTTGATCGAGTTAACTGACAAAAAGTTTGAGGAATGTTAATGCAGCCAATCAACATGTCTATAGGAAATTTGCCATTACCAATTTCAATGAGTTGTTTAGAGAATATCTTTCCAGATTGGTCATTTTGTAACTCGACACGCATATTCTTGCTTAAATGAAGTACTTTGACATATTTCCACAAATTGGAGGACTTTAGACATGCATTGAGTTCATCAGCTGGTGTTGATCGTGGAATCACTGGCAATGTTTGATGAAAATCTCCTGCTAATAAAATCATTGCACCACCAAATTGGTTATGATTGCTCCGTATATCTTTTAATGTTCTGTCTAAAGCCTCCAATCATCTTTTGAAATATATTGATGCAAATCGGTTCGGTTACAAAAAAGTTCAAGATGGCGGCCACTTTTTTTACTATTTGACTTCAGAATTATGATTGGACTCCAACCGCATCCTCAGATATCGATTTTAAAGCAAATCGGTTGAGTAACAAAAAAGTTCAAGATGGCGGCGACATTTTAAATATTTGACTTCACAATCATGATTGTACTCCAACCGAATCATCAGATATCGATTTTGATGCAAATCGGTTTGGTAACAAAAAAGTTCAAGATGGCGGTGAATTTTTTACTATTTGGCTTCAGAATCATGATTAGACTCCAACCGCATTCTCAGTTATCGAGTTTGAAGCAAATCGGTTCAGTAACAAAAAAATTCAAGATGGCGGCCACTTTTTTTACTATTTGATTTCAGAATCATGATTGGACTCCAACCGCATCCTCAGATATCGATTTTAAAGCAAATCGGTTGAGTAACAAAAAAGTTCAAGATGGCGGCGACATTTTTTAATATTTGACTTCAGAATCATGATTGTACTCCAACCGCATCCTCAGATATCGATTTTGATGCAAATCGGTTTGGTAACAAAAAAGTTCAAGACGGTGGTGACTTTTTTAATATTTGACTTCAGAATCATGAGTGTACTCCAACCGGATCCTCAGATATCGAGTTTGAAGCAAATCGGTTCAGTAACAAAAAATTCAAGATGGCGGCCAATTTTTTTAATATTTGACTTCAGAATCATGATTGGACTCCAACCGCATCGTCAGATTTCGATTTTGAAGCAAATCGGTTGAGTAACAAAAAAATTCAAGAGGGCGGTGACTTTTTTAATATTTGACTTCAGAATCATGAGTGTACTCCAACCGCATCCTCAGATATCGAATTTGAAGCAAATCGGTTCGGTAACAAAAAAGTTCAAGATGGCGGCGACTTTTTTAATATTTGACTTCAGAATCATGATTGGACTTCAACCGCATCCTCAGAAATCGATTTTGAAGCAAATCGTATCATTGACAAAAAAGTTCAAGATGGCGGCGACTTTTTAATATTTGACTTCAGAATCATGAGTGTACTCCAACCGGATCCTCAGATATCGATTTTGAAGCAAATCGGAACAAAAAAGTTCAAGATGGCGGCGACTTTTTAATATTTGACTTCACAATCATGATTTTACTCCAACCGCATCCTCAGATATCGATTTTGAAGCAAATAGGTTTGGTAACAAAAAAGTTCAAGATGGCGGTGACTTTTTTACTATTTGGCTTCAGAATCATGATTGGACTCCAACCGCATCCTCAGATATCGAGTTTGAAGCAAATCGGGTCAGAAACAAAAAAATTCAAGATGGCGGCCACTTTTTTAATATTTGACTTCAGAATCATGATTAGACTCCAACCGCATCCTCAGATATCGATTTTGAAGCAAATCGGTTCAGTAACAAAAAAGTTCAAGATGGCGGCGACTTTTTTTAATATTTGACTTCAGAATCATGAGTGTACTCCAACCGGATCCTCAGATATCGATTTTGAAGCAAATCGGTTCAGTAACAAAAAAGTTCAAGATGGCGGCGACTTTTTTTTTCATATTTGACTTCAGAATCATGATTGGACTCCAACCCCATCTTCAGATTTCGATTTTGAAGCGAATCGGTTGAGTAACAAAAAAGTTAAAGATGGCGGCGACTTTTTTAATATTTGACTTCAGAATCATGAGTGTACTCCAACCCCATCCTCAGATTTCGATTTTGAAGCAAATCGGTTCGGTAACAAAAAAGTTCAAGATGGCGGCGACTTTTTTAAATATTTGACTTCAGAATCATGAACATGATTGGACTCCAACCGCATCCTCAGAAATAGATTTTGAAGCAAATAACTTATTTTTTTTACTTTTTTTCACAATTTCACAGTGAACACAATACCGGTTTGTCACATGAAATTAACTGAGCAGAGAATAATGAGTAGCTGTCAAACAATGTATCACGCACCGGCGCACATCTACTTAAAATATTGGTTTGTAGTACATGCTATGTATCAGAGATGGCGTTGTATGTGAAAAAAGATTTTCCCGCTTTTCTGTTGAAATTTTTCCTAATTTTTTTTTGCTATAAACCTCACGGAGCCCGAGCCCTTTCCAACGAATGCAAAACCGTGGAAATCGGTTCGTGCGTTCTGGAGTTATAGCGTCAGGAAGGAAAACCCGACTTATTTTTATATAGTAGATATATAAATAGATACTAAGGTTTACTAAGGTAGAGAAAAATAGTGTTCCTTCAAGCGTTTTTTTTTTAATGTTGAGTGAAGGACTGTCCCTGATAGCTATCTACTATAAAATCTACACAATAAAAATACTACATAGACCTAAATATGAATACATATATAAATAAAAAAAATTCGCGTGTAGCACCGTACACGTGTTAGAAGTAAAACTTCTGTAGCTAGATCATTAAGTGGTACCTATACTATACACCGATACCAACCTATACTAAAAGAGATTTAAATTTCCAATTTTGAGATCCAATCTCTGCTTCAAGTTACTTTTATGTTTCAGACGTCCGATTATTTGAAATTATTTTATACTTGTACTTACTTTTAATACGTCATGTCATTTATTTCCCACCATTCCTTATCTACAATTTGTCGCGCTCGTGGTGATATACTTAAATCATTCAATAGTGTCACTACTATTTGCATCTCGCTCAGATTATATACCATCTGACGACGTCACGTCTTAAAACCGTCTCGCTCAAATGTATGCATTGCTTTGCTTGTCTCTGTGCCCAGTCCCTTTATTTAATTGATCGAGTACGTATTTTCAACTATTCCAAGTTAATGTGTACCTGCGGGGCTACCATAAGGCTTGCCACTCACCTCAGTCGCGCAGATAAATGACAAAGAAGATGGCTAAATCAATATATGGACGACTGCCCCAGACATGTACAAAGACTTCTCAACAGCCAATAGCATTTAAATATTCATTCATAAATTTAATTTACTGCGTCTGTATTTAGTTTGTAGAACTTGAAGAAAAAAAAATTATAGGTAAATAAGAGTTGTTACTCAATACTCCGTGATTCCAATATGATTCCGTGACCTTTGCCGTCGCTAGAAATAAGCACCATTTTGCAATAACATGCAATATAACGCCATCTAGCCACTCCTCTGGAAACCTCCTGTTTTCAACAGTTTTGCTAGTTGGCAATTATGTTGCATGTTATTTTTAACGATGGCAAAAGTCACTAATCAATGGCGGAATCATAGAGTATGAAGTGACAACTCTTAATTATTTAATCATTTCCTTCAAGTTCTACAAACTAACTAAAGACGCAGTAATTTATGAGAGAATATTTAAATGCTATTAATTGGCTGTTGAGAAGTCTTTGTACATGTCTGGGGCAGTCATTTTGCCAAATTGCCAACTCCTTTCGCGTCTCAATGATGTTTCTCCATAAAATAGCGCGCATTCATTATGATATGACATTAAATTGTGACAAAATGCGTGGCTGGGGTGACTGGCGTGCCTTATGCTACCCCCGCTAACCTATACATACCTACTTTGCTAGGATTTTTTAGGGTTACTTCATCGCAAAGCGATGATGTAACTCTTATTTAATTTTATTCTTGACATTTCCTTAGTCCGCCATACGACATACCTCGATTTTGATATTTTACTTCAACATTATTGACTGGCATGAAGCATTAACTTTAAAATTACAAAAGCTTATTAAAATCAAAATCGTATAATTTCAACAGTTATAACAACAATTCAACTTTAAAATATGTATTACAAAAATTACATACAAACAAATAAGCGAAACAATAAGCCATTAAACTTATAGCTCTGTAAGCTGTAGACCTCGCTTTGGCCGTTTACTACAGATAAACATTAAATAGGTAGGTATAACACGTACTTAGTAGCTAAACTGCTAATTTGTGACTTGAACTGCACTATATAATAAAAAGTGGCTTTAGAACAGTTCTAGGTACCTACTTATTGTTTTCAAGAAGTCTTAATGCAGCCATCCATCACATCGGAATTTGCTTGAAAACTAAATATCACATTTGGATGATTCTAAGTGACTTTATGCGATTACTAGCTGCCTGTTGCGCGACTACGTAGCGCGTTTTAGGTACCTATTCCATAGTTACCGGCCACAAAACGACGCGTTCATCATTTTAGAAATCCATATCGACCCGTGTGACATTGATGAAACTCTTTTCTTACAAACTGTATGGATCGCATCGCACAACTGTCAAACATAAGTTCCGGTTCCAACAAAGAGGTTGAACGAAGTAGTTTTTGGTCACGTCACTGGTTTTGGCCTTTACCGGAAATCAAGAACTCGTGGAAGAATGCTTAAAATAATTTTCATTTGTTAACGTTTCATCAGGTTTTTCTCTCACTAATTAACATTCTTTATTGTACGAATGTATTATTATCTTATCTGATTAGTTAAAAACCGTATTGAAAATAGTTGCGGTTTTAAAAGTCTTCAGCCGACCCTGACGTCACCGATTCCAATTTCCGTTACATTTCTTAGCCACTCGTGATAGCACCCGGCTAGTAGTAATTGAAAAGCAAATATATGAATAACCCACAGTTGAGAGGTTAAATAAATTTTACCCCCGTGCCCCAAGAAGTTTTACTTCAAAAATAAAAATATATATAATAGAGTAGAATACATAAACATACATATACATCTACTTATATATCATATAACATTCAAACAAACCAAAGCCAATACTGAAGCAAACAGCTAGATATACTTAGGTACATACTCCAGCCTAGGTCTAGCATTCCTATGCTAATTATGCCTGAGGCCTGTAATTACGAGGTTCAATCACACAGTACCTACGGAATACTAAGCAGACTAGGTATAGCTGTTGAATATTCAGATATACGATATCTAGTCTAGTACATAGAGATTATTTAGGTATTGAATTGTAGAGATACTATGCTATTTTAATACTATTTAAATCATGACTAATTTGAAAGAACGCCGACACTTGGTCAAAGAAAACTGCTGCGTAGTACATCCGCAATTTGATGGTCTTTACGCAAGACAGTTTTTAGTTTGTATCGAAGAGACGTGCCGTAGTAAAACGTGCGACACAGCCTGGGCGAACGCACTTTATGACGCGATGACCTGATTTGACAGTAACAATAGACAATAATAGACATTGCATATGAAAATCAAAATTTTCAACTATGGTTTTATGCCATCAGATCACGGTATACCTAACCAGTTGCGAACTTGCGACCCTATTTATTCAATACATTTATTTACTCACATAACGTTTATTTACAATCAAACCACGACAAAACCCAAGGGGTAAGAGACCCCGCCCAAAAACGTCACGTCAAAAACACACCACTTATTTACAAAACACGATTTTGACCGGAAACAAACACACAGATGATTTTAAGTTTTTTTTCGACCACAGACTGGCGACAGACGCGAGGCGCCAAGTCATCCATTTTGGAAAAAAAATAAAATTCAAAATTCGAATTTGGAACGTAATCGCGTCCCCAGGCCGCCATTAAAAATAGATCATAGATGTTTTGGAATAATTTTAAATCGTTTAATGTTTTTCACATAGCGTGATTAGGATGAGGTTTTTCGTCTGGTCATTTTTGATATTGTGTGATTCTTGTGCATCATTCTTCTTCTTGTAATCATTCCTTGTACTGTGATCCATTCTCAATCGCTCCAAAAATAATTGAAAATACCATGAGGAAATCTTGCCGCCAACTCGACGAGCTAGCCCCCAGTCAAGTAAAATGGAGTGGAGTGCCACTGCCATCCCTTATGTAAAAAGATGTGACTCTATGTTTTTATATAGAACTATTTTAATAATTAGATACCTTTTCGTCTTTCAAAAAATAACTTTTGTACCTACCTAAATTAATTTCGTCTATGATGTGTACTATGTAAATTACATTATTATCTTTAAGTAGACGTTATATTAAATGGCGCCGAACTGAGTTTTAGACCCGAGCTACTTAGAAGTCCTTATTAAATATTCATGAGGTCTAAGCTTTGATGTTTCCTGTCATTATAGGGTCACTGTTTTGAATATTTTCGATATTAAAATACACATACACACGTATTAAGACGCTGTACTTGGCAAAACAGCCTTTAGCTAAACTTAAGTCGCTCGGAATTATGAGTATTATTGCTGTACATTTTTTCACTAGCTTGTTTATCACGAGTGTCAGCGTTACTTCGCTTTCGCAAAAACGTAATTTGATATTTTATTCTCGATAGAAAAGTCTTCGGAAGTTGCCATAAAATCTGTCTGTCACAAGTCACAATGTCTTTTTTACAATTTGCCACCGGATGTTGTTGTTATTTTCTAATTGTTATAAAAATGGCACAGTATGTTCCTCAGTTAGGCTTGCTTAGCTCGGCTTTAATCTTTTCTTAGTTTTTATTTCATTTCCTCTAAAAATAAGCTTATAATGAAACTCTGAGTACTGATTTTGAAGAGCCTCCCCTTAACATACATGCTCAAGGACGGATACCTAATTGGGGGTAGTCAGAGCTGCAGGATCACTTTAGGCAATCAATGGTCGAATGCTGGAACTGCTTCTCAAATAAAAGTGCCACTTGAATTTCTTAAAAGTTTAGACGACGCAGACTTTGAGTTCGCAGCTGATGATTTATAGTAGCAGTGAGCGCATAATGCCCGTGCCACCTGTTTCGGGAAAAAGGTGGCGTTACTATGACATGTTACTTTGCAATACTAACACCCAGTTTCCTGGGCGCTGATTAAAGTTAAAAGGTTGGTTAAATCAGTTTCGGCCAATCAAGTTCCGCCATTTTGAATAATAGCGGTTCGTGATTGGCTGAAGCTGATTTAACCAACCTGTTAACTTTAATCAGCGCCCAGGAAACCGGGCATAAGTAAAATGTCTGGTACCTACTTCATACATAATAATAACATAACATGTGCACTTACCTAGATACATCTTTTGGTATATTTTATATGTAAGATTGGCATCAAATCTCTCCATTTCCAAATCACATAAGGACTCTAGAACATCCCCATAGTCATGTCTTCACCGGATCAGGCAAAATAATAATCCTAAATCAGCCAATTTTTAACATAATTCTCCTTTCTTGACCTATTTCTTTTCAGCAAATGTCTCACATCAAAGAATCTTTATAGATTTCCACCATATTTTCTTCGTTCCGTAACAGGAATGATAAATCAACACAGCCTAACAATTCACATGTCACCAAAGAGGTTTCACACAATGTAAAATTACATTTTCAAAACAACAACACCAAAAAATCACGCCTACGTCACTTCGCTTGGGACATGGCCAACAATGTTTGTTTATATCACGTTTCAAAACAAAGTCCCGTCAAATCATCACGCAAAGCGTCACGCCATTACCCGTACGGGACGGCAGTGGCACAATTTTGTCCACAAGTCCTCACTCAACAGAGTAAATTCACGTTGTGATACAGTATACACGACAGTGGACTCAATTCGTGTGGTTTTTGAACCAATTACGCGCCAATTTTGTATAAATAACAAGTCATTTTGTAGGGTCAATTCTGGCCATCGGTAATCATTCGGTAATGGTAATCATTTTGTCAGTTTGTCTAGACAGCTTGTAAAACGAGGAGGTTGGTTGGACTTGGTGGACATATGATTGTGCAAATATGTTGTATAATTGTGTATTTTAGAAATAGGGCGGTGACGAATTTTTAGCAAGGGTTTGTTTTGATGGTTTGCGGGAAAAAAAACTTATTAGATATAAGCTCGCATTAGTACATTTTTTTCTATCTTAAGAGGATCGTGTACTCGCGAGCTTCCATACAAAAAGCGTTAACGTTTTCCACCCCCTAAACCTTGTCCGATTTTCACATTTTTTTTACATGTTTGAGATACTATGGAAAACTATGCTCGTACGTTTTGATTTTTTTGAAATATTAGATATTTTAGGAAACATTGGAACTTATATTTTTATATGGACTGGATTATGTTCTTATATTTCCTAAAATATCTAATATTTCAAAAAAATCAAAACGTACGAGCATAGTTTTCCATAGTATCTCAAACATGTAAAAAATTTGTGAAAATCGGACAAGGTTTAGGGGGTGGAAAACGTTAACGCTTTTTGTATGGAAGCTTGCGAGTACACGATCCTCTTAAGCTATCTGTATGTCATGTGAGTAGGTCAATAAAGAAATTACGAAATTACCAGTAACAGTTTAACCCTTTTGAGTACTTTTACCCTATTATATTGAGTACCTGGCCTAAAGGCCCAGCTGTGCACCTCGGTGGGGACATTTAATGGCTACATATACACATACAACATTGTCTATGGCTGTTGAACTCCATTTTCTTTATCTTATATTACTCCATGGGCTCTTACCTAACGTTGTTTGAAAAAATATTATTCACGGATTCAAGGATCCTAAAATCTTGACTGACTTGACTGTGTTGACTTGTCTTTCCTTTGCTTACGGAACCCTAAAACTGAAATTGCGGATGACTCAGATCAGTGGTAAAGGTTATAAGATTTTACAATATGGTTCCGAAAACCATCAAATCAAAACCACACCCAAACATGGTTTTCAAATGAAACAAAAAGCGTAAAATTATATTTTCCGCAAAGATTAATATTCTTGAAACTTCCATAACCTATATTCAAAAATGCGTGGGACATATGGGTTATCCGCATTATTATAAAAACTTATTAACAAGGTTCCATAACATAAGGTTTGGCTAATGAAAGTAGAGGGAGTTTATGGATGGTGTGATTATCAACCTGAAAGATTTCAGATTTTGTACCGACCACAATTTTCACTTGCCGTAGTGGCTATAACTCTACCCAAACGCAAAAAATATATACAAAAAAATGTAAAGGCATAAACATTTAACGCATTTATCGTCTAAAAAAAACGCATCTTATCTTATCATATCTTATATTTTACCCTAAATTATTTGACTTAAAATATATGGACCTAAGATACTGTGGTCTGATTTATAGTTTACTCTGTCTGTCTGTGAAATTGTTCACCTTTTGCAGATTTACACGCGCTTACCTCAAAAGTTAAGCCTTTTCGATACAGTTTTAAACTTTCGACGCATTTAATTAATAATATTACTTTTTCATAATTTTCAGGTCTATAAGTTAGTGAAAGATAGGACTCCTTTCGCTCCTTTCACATGCTGTATATTATTAAATAGACGAGAGAGGCCGCAAGCGCACGAAATGGCGGTCAATTGGGGAGGCAATATAACCAGCAGTGGACGCAACAACGCAGAAGAAGAAGAACAAGAAGAAGATATTATTATAAACACCCTACTACTTATCTCACAATCCTACCACACTTTCTTTAACCATACCATGCAAATCCGGCGTCAAGCTGAAATCAACCAGTCCCTCTTTCCTTACAGAGCTACCTGGTTTCCTCCACCATGTTAATGCTAATCCGGCATTAGGCTGAAAGCAATAGGGCCTAGTGCATCGGTGAATTAAGACAACATTAACATAATGAGAACATGGCGCGGATAGAGTCGTGGAGAGTTCAGAGGACTATATTTATCTATTCACAGGTACCGTGAAATTTAAGTCATTTTTTCCCTTTTGGGGAATGACACAAAGGTCTGCTGATATATGATATAAGGTATGCTGATATATCAAACTCTCTCATCGGAACTTGGTTTGCTGGAAGAGATCTCTTTTTAGAGATAAGCTCGCCTTTGTACACTGTTTTAATTTACTTTTTGTCATTGCAATTAATTGTGTGCAATAAAGAAATTATGAATTATGACAGTACCCATCAATATCGAACAAATTTTCTTAAGAAACACCTGGGCCCTCATGCTGTTAAACACATTAGAATAGGCTTGTGGCCTGTCAAGTCAAAATAGATACTTTTTATGAACTGTCAAAACGGAACTTTTGTTCCTGAGTTCTATGTAATAGTAACAGAATGACGTCATGTAAAAGTGCCATCAAATGCTGTCTTTTTTTTTGCACAAAATCGACTTTATAAAATATATCTGCTGGAAATGTACAATTCTGAGAATGTCAATCCGTTTTGTACATAATGCTTCAACTTAAGACTTGTTCCTAGATTTATTGGATGACCTTGGCCACAAGCCTGATCATCCAAAGACCCTTTTTTGACATAATGGTTGTCTACTGTCCACATAGTAATTCATTGATCGAATATAGATTGTCATAGAACCACATGGGTATTCTGCTGCACATTGATAGCTACCTATGCGGTAGTTGCGTTCACTGTTGTCACATCGGTATTCCGCTCCTTATTATGACGTTTCATTGACCATTTCAATGACCTGTCTTAAATAGGTATATGATTTATGTTAAACAGAACTAAATTAATGCTAATTTGACACCAAAAATGGCATTTTATGCTATTTTATTCGATGCTATTAAATCCGGGTTAGCAATTTCTAACTACTGGCACACCTCGGACACTCCATAGAACGCTCGTAGAGCTCGTCTAAGCTGAATTGACGCGCCCCACTCCCTGGTTTTGTATCACAAGTAAATACAAAACCAAGGAGTGGGGCGCGTCAATTCAGCTTAGACGAGCTCTAAAATAATCACCTATTACTACTACATAACCAAATGATGTTTGTAAACGTGCAAATGTGTGCGTAAACTTTGCTAGGGCTGGTGGCGCGGCAAGTGCAGCGATATTTAAGTATACGCGTCGTCACTCGTCCGGCGTTCAGCCCTGTCTATTGATCCGTTAACCAATCCTTTGACGCCAGGGGTGGGGTGCGGTATCTGAATCAGCGCGGGGAAGGGAGTGGCCGTTCTGTACGGAGTACTATTATCTCTTCTGTGCTACTGGCAAGACTGACCACAGAATAGTATGTTATGCTATCGAAGTACTACGTTTATACAGATGCAGCACCGGAATGCCCATTTTATGCTGTAACTTGCTATCAATGTAATTATTTAGACTTTTACCAGACTTGACGCCCTGTTCGGGAAAAAAAACAACAAGTTTTCAGTACATTTACAGCTAATTACTCACAACATGTTACACGGGACTTCACGGGAGTACCAAAATTTTTTTCTTCTCGCCCTATGACTCTTCGGGAAAGTTGTTCATATTGATGGGTAATATCATTCCCTAAAACTATAATTGAAACAAAAAGTAAAATTAAAAAGAACCGAATTTCACAAACCGTATTTGATTAAAAACCAATGTCAAGTGCTTTTTGAGTTTAATACAACCTGTAACCCCCTATTGAGTAAATGAGTAAATGCACGAGTTATTATAAAAAAGGTCTGCCTATAATATTCGAGGAGTTCCCTCGATTTCTTCAGGATCCCATCATTAGATCATGACCTGGTGTCAATGGGACCAACTGGAAGGTAAACCATTTCAAACAAAAAAATAATTTTCCAAATCAGTCCATCCGTCTAGGCCAGAGACTATATATCCAATTGACTGCGCCTGCGGGGGAATGCGGCTCGCCAAACGTTTGTTGTATTCATCAAACGTTCGCATACGTAACCTATGTAAGTACGATGACGAGCCGCCGGACAGTTTCACAGCGGCTGACCAATCACAGCTCTCTTACCTCGTCCCGCGCCGCCCGTAAATTGGTGAGTTGTGTTTCAAAGGAAAATGTATCTAGGCGCTCTCCACTGGATAAGTGCTCCCTGGTCTAGGCGCAAAATTATAAATGGTGCTATCGCAACCTCTGCTCTATCTATATATATAAAAATGAATTGCTGTTCGTTAGTCTCACTAAAACTCGAGAACGGCTGAACGGATTTATCTTATCTTAGTCTTGAAATGTTCGTGGAGGTCCAGGGAAGGTTTTAAAGGCGAGAAAAAATCTAATAATTTCCGGGAAAACCCTAAAAACAGCCCTTTTCTATTTCCCATACAAACGTTTTCTAGAGTCAATTTGAACTTTATTGCTATTCAATAAAGTTCATATTAAATTGAGGCAGTACGAAGTCTGCCGGGTCAGCTAGTTAGAAATAAATTTTCAAGTGCCAAGCAGGTCTGTCAGAATACCGCGTCCTTTCTACATCCCATCGTGCTGATCTAACATCAGCGCCAATAATCTCATACTTCGCATGTGTCGCCGATACAGTGAAGTTTCGACCGGCGAAGATGGCGTACCTGACATCTATCACGTCTCGTATAACTTTAAACATAATATGCGCAAAGTTATCATATCAAACAGGTTAATGATATTTAATATATTTTCTTAAAATTAAGTTATTAAATTATTTCATTCGGTTTAGTTATGTAAGTAATTCATTCATTCACTGTATAGCACCTTTGTTTATTCTCTAGTTAATAATACCATGTTGTGTGCACATTCTTTTGGCGCTGGAGACAGCCTCTTTTATATGTTTTTGTTGTTATTTTAATGTTTTATCTCCACTGCTGTTTTGTGTACCAAATATAATAAATAAATAAATCGGTGTACATACATAAAAAAAACCCGACGACTTGTAAACCTCCTCCTTTTTTGAAGTCGGTTAAAAAGGAACAAAATTACTGAGATTTGAACATTTTTGTATGGTGCCTGGGATACTGAGGTATTTGGTAAACTTTTTGGAATTTTAGACTAGAAATCCGATTATAGACCCCTCTCAAACATCCAATACTCTACACAAAACCAACTTAAAGCAAGCGCCCGCGCCGGGCCCATGTCAACACTCTGTTATATTATACGAACATATACATTACTGCATATTATTATACATTTATTATACATATTAATATACCTCGGACGGAAATTATGTACTCGGCCGCGAGTAATCTCGACCCGCCGCCGAAATGTTATAATATTCGTATAATAATGGCTGATTATTATTTTCGGCTTTCGATTAATTTTTCGGCCGGATTAAATTATTGTTTTTGGAATTATTCTTCGGCGATGGGATGTAGGATGTAGGATGTGGTTGTTAACAACATGACATGAAATAGCGTCAAGGATTTTCCCATACGGAGAAGCAGAGGCACAACTACTGTGTCCACAGAATACGGAGAAGCAGAGGCACAACTGTGTCCACAGAATACGGAGAAGCAGAGGCACAACTGTGTCCACAGAATACGGAGAAGCAGAGGCACAACTGTGTCCACAGAATACGGAGAAGCAGAGGCACAACTGTGTCCACAGAATACGGAGAAGCAGAGGCACAACTGTGTCCACAGAATACGGAGAAGCAGAGGCACAACTGTGTCCACAGAATACGGAGAAGCAGAGGCACAACTGTGTCCACAGAATGTCACCCTGTATACCTATTTATTTATCGGACGTTCCGTGTTTCAGATGACAGTATGTAAATATGATCTTTCTATTGAATTGTAATGGTGATCGGAGTAAGTAGAGTGATTTAGGGTGAGTGACCTCAAACGTATATATTAACATGTATATGCCTCAGAGATTCCGGGCTTTTTAAATGAATATGTTTTTTTCGGAATTTCATAATGATTACATGGAACTAGTTATAAAGTGCGAATCGAAACTAATTAATATGAGCAAGATTTACAACATAAAAGCAGCACCATCGGCACAATGCTAAGTTTGCGACTTCGCGACCAATCAGAGTACCTACAGTCTCCAAGATATGTCATCGTTAACCTGTATGTGTGAACAATGTTTTTTTTCTTTCAAGCTACTAAAACACTATTTTAATCTAATTCGTTTAGTCCCGCGAACCTTCCGGAAAAAAGACATATCCATGTTATGACTTTCATGACGTAAGTACCAAAAATCACTCTACCTATTCCGATCACTGGTACACATGGCGAGTGTAGGCTTGCCACACTGCCGTGTGTCTTGATAAGTAGTTGATTGAAAATTGAAATGTATTTCCCTGAAAAGCTTATTTTTCATGATTTTTAGGGTTCCGTACCCGAAGGGTGCCAAACGGGACCCTATTACTAAGCCTCCGCTGTCCGTCCGTCCGTCCGTCAGCGGATCCTAGAGCACGAACCGTAATAGCTAGAAAGTTGAAATTTTCACAGAATCTGTGTATCTGTTGCCGCTCCATTAAAAAATACTGAAATACACAAAATATTGAAAAAATAAAGGTGTCCCCACGCAATCTTCGTTAATTGGCCGTGGGTTTATAATTTTTCATTCGTCCTTTTCAAGGCTCACCCAAGACCGAGGAAGGAGACGTCCCGGGTTTGAATCCCGGCTTATTCGTCTATTAAAAGACCGGGCCTTAAGAATTTAGGATTAAAATACAAACAAAAATAATACTTTGAGCGAAAAAGTACCCCATCGATTTTACAACGCCATCTTGCGCCGAGTAGCGGTACCACCGCAGCCCACTAGCGCCGCGTCACGCCGCGGCGGCCGCCGGAACTAGCCACCCATACATCAACCATCTAATGATTCTCATGACATAAGGCATTTTAATTGGTAAATTAAAACAGATTTATTGATGCTTATGTGATCATAATTGTTTGTCAGCACATGCTTATTCTATTATGGCGTTTAGCAGACATTAAAACAGATAGTTTTGTAGTTTTAATGTAATTACGCTGTTTATTTGGTGAATGTTTAATTGTTAGGCCTATGGCCAATTTGTATGGTGATTTGAATGGCTGTTTGTTCTTTACTTGGTAGTATAATTATTGGGTCTGCAAGTGCTTTGAATAAGTTGATGATTATTTTACGGGGTTTTCTTCATAATGCCTTATTGTAAGTGCCGACGGTTAGGTCAGGTCGACGTTCAAGTAAATTCCGCAGGTTTGTATTCGTTCATTTGTAGACATTTTATGATTTTACAGTCTTATCAATAAAATCACTTTGTAGTTAATATTTCCATACTCTGAGACAGTTAATCAGAACTCATCGTAGGTAACATACCTTATTACCCGAGAAGTTTATATTTAAATTCGTTGATACAGACTTTATATTAAGCTTGGAGTAGTTACTACTGTTTTAGTCTGTGTTTATCAGAGACTATAGATCCAATTGACTGCGCCTGCGGGGGAATGCGGCTCGCCAAACATTTGTTGTATTCAACAAACGTTCGCATACGCAACCTATGTACGATGACGGGCCGCCAGACAGTTTCGCAGCGGCTGACCAATCACAGCTCTCTTACCTCGTCCCCCGCCGCCCGTAAATTGGTGAGTTGTGTTTCAAAGGAAAATGTATCTATGCGCTCTCCACTGGATAAGTGCTCCCTGATTCATACCATACTATTTTGCGTGACAAAAAGCCAGTCTATTGCCGCAGCTAGAGGTATGAAGGTTTCCTCACGATGTTTTCCATCACCGTTAGAATGACCATGTCCGTATACTAATACGTTTTCTCAATGGTATAAAGGTAACCTTATCCCTCACTGTGTCAGCGTTGCGAGGTATGGCTCAATTTTACTCGTTTCTGGATATATAGGGTGTAACAGAAAGGGGTGTACAAGCCTAAAGAGGGTTGTTAGGGAAATCATTCTGAACAACTTTCACTAAGGGACCGACTTGATGAGAGCAACTTTATTTTTCACTCCACCATACAGATCAGCTGAGCGCTAGGCCCGAAATGTACTGAGTTAATAAAAATAAAGTTGATCTGATCAAGTCGGTCGCGTAGTGAAAGTTGTTCAGAATGATGTCCCTAACATCCCTCTTTACACCCCTTTCTGTTACACCCTGTATAGGCCTATACAAAACACCAACGAAAGTTAATATTTCTAGATTTTCGAGGTTGGACTAATATAACAAGCTCTTTGTGTAAGTGGACATACTTACCGGTGTGTATGTGAGGGTGGGTGTATGTGTGTATGTGCACTTAGGTGAGTTGTAACATGAGGAATGTTCCGATAGCGGCGCAGTGTCGTGCGGCAGTCAACGACGTGGCAGGGCCGGACTCAGGAGAGCTAGATGATGAATCCATAAGTAAATGTAGCCCATTAATGTCCCCACCGAGGGGCACAGGCCTTTACCCGGATCCGAGTAAGATTGAGCCATACTCCACCGCGCTGGCTCAGTGCGGGTTGGTGGAGGGGTTTTACGAATACTACATACTATGAAGTAGTCAAAGTAGCCGGGACCTACAGCTTAACGTGTGCCATCCGAAACACGGAATGTCCGATAATGTACTTAAGACAAATTAATCATCTCATTGGTACACGGTCAGCACCGGGATTCGAACCTGCATCTCCTGCGCGAGAAGCAAGGTGAACCCTACTAGACCACGGAGCACTCCAATACGAACCATAAAACATAAAACATCGCTAATATAGCTTCATATAATATAAACATTAACATACAGACACATACATTGCTTCTGGCCCCACACTAGGATACCCTGTGTCGTGGGAATCAGAAACAGCGACATCGCAAACATGTAAACATCCAAGACCTGGTTTTTTTTGTCACCAGCCGGGTTTTGAACCCAGGACATCTCGCATGGTAGGCAGATGCGCAACCGCTGCGCCACAGAGGTCGTCAAACGTATGTCACCGGCTTCACAGGTTGGTTAAGTATGGTTAATAATAATAAATAATAATTAAACATTTATTTCATACAACAAATTGATCCACATATCGTAAATATCACACAATTTACTTAATTAATCCTATGTTATAGTTTCTTAATACCACTAGACATTTATAATGTATTCTGCAAAATCACTGGGGCTGAATACTACTCAATTTCCTCAATCAAGCGACGCTTCTTCAAGTCAGCGTAAGGCCGGGACTCCACCAAAGCGGAGATGTGCGGAGATGTGGAATATTTGTATGGCGCGATGGAAGCGGAGATGTGAGCTGTTTCCTTCGCGCATACAAATATTCCACATCTCCGCTTTGGTGGAGTCCCGGCCTAAGACCAGTGTTCTTAAGACGGCATAGTTTGTTACCGGAATACTAAATAGTTTGCGATATGTTTTTATTTAGTTAGGTTCACAAAACGGATAACAATCAATAACAAACAACAATAGGACATGCAAGTTCTGGACTGCTCTCCAACGCATGTGAACACAGATGGCTACATAAGTGATATGATACATATGTTATATCACATATGTATCATATCACTTATGTAGCCATCTGTGTTCACATGCGTTGGAGAGCAGTCCAGAACTTGCATGTCCTATTGATAGGCTTTGTCTCTTTAAAGAATTGCCTCCCTGTCATCAGAACAGATACTTATTAGGTTATTAGCACAGATACTATAAATATTATACTAATACAGATAGACCACCCAGAACAAAATATGACACCGGCGTAAACTGAGATGCTACGGAAGCTTCTTTAATTTGAGGCCATTATCGCTTGGTGCAGCACCATCGAAAAATTGCAAATACCACGAGATGGCGCTAAGATATATAGGATTTATACTAAGATTATCGCCACCTAGAAATATGTTAACTAAAACCATTGCGTTTAAAGTACAAATCTTAGTCCTCACGCCATCTCTTTTTTACGAAGGGTTACTGATTGTAATTTGTATGGGATGAGCACCCTGTGGTATTAGGTTCCTGCCCTTCTCCCGGAAGAGAGGAAGGCAAAGACCGTGGATCCAACAATGACTACATTATCATTTTCTACATAGCAATTTTGCATTTTTTCGGGTATTGATTGACATCAGTAAATGGCACCAATGATTTACTGATGTCATTCATCAGAGGTAGCATAAATTAATTTACTTTATTAAATACTCGATAAGGTTGCCTTTGTGCACTACTTTTATTTATTTTAGGTATGCAATAAAAAAAAAATGCTTTAGCAGATCTATTTGTATGTAGTCTTTCGCAGTACACGAAAATAGCTCCTGTTCTTCCAAGGCACAATTAATGTATACTCAGAAAAGCAATAGGCAAAGTGCCCCCTGTCCGTAAGTTGCCCCCTCACCCTGAGTCCGTCCCGCACAGATGTCGTGGCGTCACTCGCCGCTCCGTGACGCACGCCATTCGCTTGACGTTTTACTAATCTTTAGGGTTCCGTACCCAAAGGGTGCCAAACGGGACCCTATTACTGAGACTTCGCTGTCCGTCCGTCCGTCCGTCCGTCTGTCTGCCTGTCACCATGCTGTATCTCATGAACCGTGGTAGCTAGACAGTTGAAATTTTCACAGATGATGTATTTCTGTTGCCGCTATAGCAACAAATACTACAAAACAAAAGAAATTTAATATTAAGGGGGGCTCCCATACAACTAACGTGTTTTTTTTTTGCTGTTTTTTATAGATAATAGTACGGAACCCTTCGTGCGCGAGTCAGACTCGCACTTGGCCGGTTTTTTTTTTCATTTATTATTCTTACATTACCTATCTTCAACAGCTTTTCGGTTTTGAGAAATGAACCAGAAAACTAAAATAAGTGGTACATTAGGTTCCTAGGTAGGTTGACGGCTAGACATTTTTACAAACAAAAACTCTCACTTTGATGAACCCGAAGTTTAATTTAAAAAAAAAATTAAGCCCCATGATATTGTAGTTCATTTTTTAAAAACGTCCTATAAGTATCATAAAAGTATATTAATTTGTAAATATCTACAGATATACAGGATGACATTTAATTAGCTGACCATATTTTGGGGAATGATTGTACCCATCATTATGAAGAACTTTCCCCAAGGAACATAGGGTCGCAAACGAAAATAATTTTTAGGTCTCCCATAGTAACTTAAAATCAGCTGATCGGGGCAATGTACTGGGGGACGAAAAATTTTTTTCGTTTGCGACTGTATGTTTCATGGGGAAAGTTCTTCATAATGATGGGTACTATCATTCCCCAAAATATGGTCAGCTAATTAAATGTCACCCTGTATAAGTAAACATTTGAGTTTGAGTTTCAGTTTATAAAACTGTACTTCATGCAGTTGCACCTGTAGGTATCAATAGATGGCGCTGTAAGTCACCGAACTCGATAGAAGACGCCTTGATATTCAGGTAATGATGATATTTACGCCTTTACTTTACATGAGCATGTAAAGTAAAAACCAATTAATATCCCCACCGAGGAGTATAGGCCTTTACCCGGATACGATTCAGATTGAAGCCATACCTACGATTGAGCCATATTTCATGACGCGCTGGCTCAGTGCTGGGTAGCGAGCACATTACACTTTATTCTCAAATCACTAATCTTATCAGAAGGTTTATATCGATCGATTACTGTATATAATGTATGTATTCTTACTGTACTAATTAATAATATTTCCGAACGCATCCTACCTAATTTGCTAAGTACACCATCTAGCGATCACTCACGGAATCTCTCCGATTCCAAAGTCAAGCTGCACCGTGGTGTAAACAAGGCCTGACAACTTGCGAGCAACAATTTTATAATTGAAACAAAAAGTAAACTTTAGAAAAAACCGACTTCCACAAACGCTATTTGATTAGATTGAGTTTAATACAAACTGTAACCCCTTATCCCCCCCCCCCCCCTTGGGGAATTAATTTTGTCAAATCCCATATCAGTGCTACCCCACGCTACTAAGGAACCCCTGTACAAAGTTTCATGGCTCTAGGTCCATCGGTTTAGGCTATGCGTTGCCTGCCCGTCAGCCACGCATTGTATTTGTACCTAGTATTGAGCAGATCTGGTGGCCATATGTGGTCTTCATCAGCAGTTCCGCATCACAATATTATGCTTACCATGTGCATTTGCACGAGTTATTATGAAAAACACAAAAATCACTGTAGGTCTGCCTATAATATTTGAAGAGTTCCCTCGATTTCTCCAGGATCCCATCATCAGATCCTGACTTGGTGTCAATGGGACCAATGGGAAGGTAAACCCTTTCAAACAAAAAATAATTTTCCAAATCGGTCCACCCGTTTAGGCGCTATCGGGGCACATACATAAAAAAAAAAACATCCGGACGAATTGTAAACCTCCTCCTTTGGGAAGTCGGTTAACAAGAACGACTGAATAACTTGTTTTACGGGTACGGAACCCTAAAAAGATCTGTGAATAAAATATCAAATATCTAGTTTTGTGCGTCCGTCCATTCATACAATGAAATGAAAAAATCGGTCAAGGAATTTGACACAAATTGCAAGATTTAGGTACCTGTTCTGGCCCCCGATTCTCGCGCTATCGAGATCATCTCCCCAGTCGGTTTTGATACCCCCTAAATCCGTCGAAAACGATCTCGATTTATATTTATTTCGATCGAAAACGGGTTGAGATATTTCGGTTGGTAGAAAGGCTAGTCGTAAGAATAGCCTTTTCTTGTTTTTGATAGAGATTTCGGTGTCTCAAAATCGATATTTCGACCATGGACATGATCTAGATGCCAGTGTAAGCCACACATAGCTGCTTTGAAACCAAATACGGATAAATAATGTTATAATGAAATGTAGCCAATTGATTGTCCCACTGAGGTGCACAGGATTTTGGAACAATTGGGTTAAAAAAAACCTGCAGAACATAGTTTAAAATTCCGCATTGTCTGTCGTCAGTTCCACCTTCTTGAAGATACGATTCAAAACAGATATCTTCATAATCAGAGCACCCCTCTTCCTTTCCTTATCTTATGAGGTCAGTAAGATGCTCCAACGTACCCCTACAACCAATTTAAAAACCTACCCTATTAACACCACAATTGGGTTTATTTCTCTTTGAACAAATCCCGAAAAGTATCACCCAAAGAGGTTGTAACTACCAAATAGGGAACTACAGATTTTCGACGTTATAACAAGGGGTTAGGAGTGATTTTGGATTGGTGCAGAGTTAGGGAATTGTGTTAAGAGATGCCACAGGAAAAGTCAATTATGGTCAATTCTGGTAAATTGCCGGAGTGGTCAGATTTTTGGCTATCAATGGACCTGGTTAGAGTTAATATGGGATGTATCAGATGACGTGGCAGAAACATCGTTCGGCAAATCTGTCAATAGAGAGGAAAGTTTATATGAAAGTAAGTTAATTTTAACATATCATGACGTCACGCGTTTCTCCATACGGGATTCATTACTCCCTCCATTTTGAGTGACAGGGGGCTAGCCCGTCGCCGCAGCTGTGAATATCGTAGATTTCCTCACAATGTTTTTCTATCACATAAACATAAATTACTTTATGAGAATCTCATTGGTCTAGACCACAGAACTATTCCAAAGTTGTTCAAAAAAATGTCCTTATCAACTCATTAAACATGTGTAAGTACTCGTAAAATTACGATTAAGAACTAAACAGTTGTCAAAAACTAAATACAGTAGCGTACTTCAAAACCCACAACGACCAGGCACACTTTACAAACCCTACGTGGTTTCAGATTGAATCACCTAACAGATGCGTAATTGCATAATGAACTTTCAATTCGCCTCGATACAGAGTCTACTTTATTTGAGAACACTTGAAACAGTATACTTGAATTCAGCACCTAGATTGTTATAGCACAATGACACGACGATGATGGTTTTTAGGTCAGCATTATTTTACATCTGGAAAGTTTTTTTTTTGGATATTAATGGTAATTTATAAAAATCATCTCCATAGCTTCGGCGATAGATGGACTCCTCTCACGCAAAATATTATCACGATAAATAATAATAATAATAATTGTTTATTTTTTCAGAGTAGTTGTCCAATATAAAAATGACGACATTAAAAATATAAAAATAATAAGAAGTAAAACAAAAACATAGAGGATAGTACGGTTGCGTGTTTGTTTTGCTCGACTTGGTGGGGGCGCTACCACGCCCCAAGATATTAACTGGCCAACAGTGGGCGCACTTTTGCCTCTGCCTTCTTTTATGGGAAAAGTTAAGTAAGTAGGATTATGTAATGGTAAAAAATACAGTAATTGCATATTAATCACATATTCACCAAAGGAAAATGGATTAAAACAACAGATAAATAGAAACCTTCCCAAAGTTAATCGTGATCGTCGCGGCACTGTCATTGGAGCGGTCATTCTGCTATCGGAATTAGACCCTGGTTCACAAAAATACCGCGTTACATGTCCTCTATTGTGAAGACTTTAGGGTTGAATTTTAGTACATTTCCTGTCGTTTATAAGTAGTTTTTGAGTAGATATCGGGGCGTACTTCAGATGACATCTGAAGTGGTATAGGGTTTGTCAAGGGGTTCCGAGTTAAGTGCTGTATTGTAGTAGGGTTTGTGTTTGAAATGTAACTGTAAATAGCTTTTTAAATTCTGAATTGATTAATCAAAGAAGATATTTTGATTTCCTTTCTCTTGGCACTGAGAGTTGTTTCAACTATTTTACAATTATGGTTCCGCCGTTGTCGGCGTTAAACGTTTGTCATTTTCACGAGATGAGATAGTTCTCAAAATTAAGAGTGATTTATAAAATTCAGATGATGAACAAGTAACGTGCCTATGGTGATTCTTTTTAACCGACTTCAAAAAAGGAGGGGTTAGCAATTCGGTTGTATGTTTTTTTTATCATCATTTATTATTTTTAATGTTTGTTACATCGAAACTGGTACTAGGATCGTACATACATAAGTTTAAATGTAATAAGTTTGGACTTCACTGTCAAGAGAAATTTTTCATAGGCTCGTTTTCGGGTCTATAGACGACATTTTTTGTAGTTGTGTACCGAGTGGGGAGGACTAAGTCATAGGTCATGAAGTCGGTTTTTTTTTTAGTTTTTAACTTTTACACCTACACCATTCACAAAATAAAAGGCCCGTTTTGACAGTTCACGCCCATGAAGTTTTTCCCCTAACGCGTTTTTCTAGAAGCGGTTTTCTTAGCTGCAACTTGTATGCTTGTACGCAACAGTTGGCTTTTATTACCTACGAATTAGGGGTTAAAATATCATGGGGGTGAACTGTCAAAACGGGCCTTTTATTTTGTGAAGACTTTATATGGCTTTACATATTATGAGCAGAAAAAAGGCAAAGAATTGATAGGTAAGTAGTTAGAAACAGATAGGGGAATATATATGGGGCAATATTGCCCCCATACATTATATTTATAAGGCAATATTGCCGAACAAATGGCAATGTTGCCGGCAACGGCACATCAGTAGAGATAAAACATGATAATGGAGTAAGTAAAGTAAATAATAAATGTAGCCCATTAATGTCCCCACCGAGGGGCACAGGCCTTTACCCGGATCCGAGTAAGATTGAGCCATACTCCACCGCGCTGGCTCAGTGCGGGTTGATGGAGGATTTTTTTTTACGACTACTACATACTACTAAGTAGTGATAGCAGCCGGGACCTACAGCTTAACGTGCCATCCGAAACACGGAGCGTCCGATAATGTACAAATTAATTATCTCATTGGTACATGTTCAGCACCGGGATTCGAACCTGCATCTCCTGCGTGAGACTAGACCGCGGATAATAAGGTTTGCTGGAAGAAATCTCTTAATAGAGATAAGCTCGCCTTTGTCATGTGTTGTCCACTTTCAATTGTATAATGTGTTATTTTTTGCAATAAAGTATAAAAAATAAAAAAATAAAATAATGGGGTTTTAAATAAAATTGGGCACGTACCTCTGCCACCCCGTGTCGGAAAATCCGTGACGCTATTTATTTCTAACCTACCCCAATAGCTACACACACACAACACAGGTAGGTAGCTAAAAGGTACGGTCAACAACAAAAGTTGTATCAACGATTGGCGAGCATTCACGTGCGCTAAACCCATTGTCGGGCTCGATGGCCGCGGATAATGGCTGACGGTACTTTCTGTGGAATGAGATGGGAATGGGACTGACGGTTTTGTTTACGGTACTGGTGCTGTCAGAAGTCTTATTTTCTCACCTATTTATAATTTAAAAAAGAACGGAGTTCTGAATATATTATATAACATACAACATTTATATGTACAGGCAGATACATTGCGTCTGGCCCCACTCTAGGATATCCTGTGTGGTAGGAACCAGAAACAGCGAGATCTGGGTATTTTTGACGTGTTATCGTTTTATAAATCGATGAACGCCGGCTGCAAGCACGAAAAATCAAATTTTTACAGACAACCAATTTTTTTCTTTATCCCCAGCCGGGATTCGAACCCGGGACCTCTCGCTCGGGAAGCACAGCCCCGACCGCAATGCCATAGAGGTTGTCATTGAAAAGCTAAAATGTGAGCACAATTGTGACTATTCCACCCCGTCAAGGAAAAAGCTATGTTTTGTTGTCATTTTATATTCTCTGTAACTTACATACAGGTAATAAGTAATTAGAGAATACAAGAGTGCGAAAATACGTTAGCGATGTTGTGTCGTTATGTGTTATGTCGTGGCAAGATCATCACTCTATCCAGCCTCCAGCAAGATCATCACTCTATCCAGCCTCCAGCAAGATCATCACTCTATCCAGCCTCCAGCAAGATCATCACTCTATCCAGCCTCCAGCAAGATCATCACTCTATCCAGCCTCCAGCAAGATCATCACTCTATCCAGCCTCCAGCAAGATCATCACTCTATCCAGCCTCCAGCAAGATCATCACTCTATCCAGCCTCCAGCAAGATCATCACTCTATCCAGCCTCCAGCAAGATCATCACTCTATCCAGCCTCCAGCAAGATCATCACTCTATCCAGCCTCCAGCAAAATCATCACTCTATCCAGCCTCCAGCAAGATCATCACTCTATCCAGCCTCCAGCAAGATCATCACTCTATCCAGCCTCCAGCAAGATCATCACTCTATCCAGCCTCCATCAAGATCATCACTCTATCCAGCCTCCAGCACTCACTGATGAGGAAAGGCCTCTTCTTCATTACGCTTGTTTTATTGCGGTCCTGGCCAACCTGATCCACTGTTGCCCGGGAGGCAAGATCATAAATAAATTGACTAGTGGCTCTGTGAGCTGTAGACCTCGCGAGTATGTCGGTGGGAAACCTGAACTGCTAACACACAAACTTAAACAAACAAACATACGAAAGCATTTTTGTCCAATCCTGAAACGCTTCGCTCGCTCGGTCAAAAAAAATAACCCAAATAATTATCTTTCAACAACACATACAAACTTATGAACGTACCTGGTTACGTACATGCAGTATGAAAGTAGCCGCACCAATAACTTTGTAAACTACATGTTGCGATCTAAAATACAACCTATTAATTTTTTACTAAAATTATATAGTCTGTTTCAGTCGTCTTTACAAATCCAACGACACCTTATTTGTTAATATCCATGGAGCCGTTTGGGTTGTAGCGATTTTATTACATTTTAAAACCCCATATCACCGCCATTTGAAAAAAAATCCAAATACTGGCTCGACAAAAAAAACTATTTAATTGTTCAACCTACTCACAAAATTTCACGCGAATCGGTTGAGAAATGCGCCCTGTAGAGGAGAACAGGAAAACAAACAAACATACGAAAGCATTTTTGGTCAATCCTGAAACGGAGACGATTCGTTCGCTTCGCTCGCTAGGTCAATTATTTCATGATGTGGCCATGATATATTCATATTGCTCAGCCCCCGTAGGCAAGATGCAAAACGCTATTATCGTTCGCACGAAACGCTAAGAGTATGCGATTTGACAATTAGTCACGCTACGCTAGCGTCACCAAATGTCAAATCGCATAGATTTTGAGTTTTTGTTTCGTTTTCGTAGCGTTATTCACTTTGTCTAGACCTACAGAGCCTCGATCACGAATGTTTTCTTAAGCTTTCGTCGCGAACGCAGATAATAATATTTTATGTCATAAAGAATAAGAATCACAGACATTTGAAGTTTCGATAGTTTTCTATCGAATCTTTATTCGTGATTGGGCCTCGGGTCACATTGGTCCATTGCTGGGACCTGTGACATTGTGCAAACCCAGTGACATCGTCGGAAATAAATAATTCCTTCGAATAAAAACAATTTTTAACCACTTCTTACACTCACTGTACACGTATGTTTGCAAAGTTTACATCCCAATAATATTATAGTCATCCTTTGTCGGATAATCCCGCATTATGAGACGAGTGTATTTACATTTATTATTATTTATTATTTGTATAGCAAATTCTATCTAATCTATTGTTCGAAGTGTAGGTGAAAATCCGAAGGGTTAAGTTTTTATGACAGTTATTGAGGGGCAGGTTTTATATAGGGTTAAATATTGGTTTGTTACTTCATAGATGCGATGGGATAGCACCCTGTCATGTCAACTGGAGTGATTGTTACCTAAAAGTGGTCGCAGCTGAGCCTCTGCTACCCCGTATGGGAAAAGGCGTGATAAACATAAACAAAAACATTTACATACAGGCACACACATTGCTTCTGGCCCCACGGCCCCACATTAACTTACTACTTACTTACTTACTTACTTCCTGCGGCGCTACAACCCTTTGTGGGCCTTGGCCTCCTCCACGATGTTTCTCCACAGGTCTCTGTCCCGTACCTCTTTCTTCCAAGATGTTTTCATCTTCATTATCTTTAAGTCTTCCTCAATGCCTTCAAGCCATCTCTTCTTCGGTCTGCCCCGTGGACGTTTCTGATGAGGTATCCAGTCAGTCATGAGCTTCACTGCTCTGGTCTCCTCCATCCTCTCAATGTGACCCGCCCACCTCAGGGGCTGAGACTTGCAGAATCTGACTATTGTCTCCTTGTGGATAAGTGCGTCAAGTTCGTGGTTCATTCTGGTCCGGTACATCCCATCTTCAACATGAACCGGGCCAAAGATCTTTCTCAGCACTTTCCTTTCGAACACAGCCAGTCTCTGCTCGTCCTTCAGCGTCAGACTCCAGGTTTCACACGCGTAGGTCACCACCGGCCTGATGACAGTATTGTAGAGAGTGATCTTGGTCTTCATTCTCAGCAGCTTCGATGAGAGCAGTTTCTTGTATGAGTAGAAGCACCTGCTTCCTGCTGCAATACGTGCCTTGATCTCCTCGCTGACCTGGTTTTGTGAGTTAAGGATGGATCCGAGGTACTTAAAGCTCTGCACTCCCTCGAAGTTATTGTTCCCAACAGTAATGCTCTGGGCCGGGCCGGGCTGTCATGCTGTCGCAAGATATAGCAAGAAAGAAAGAAACGTTTATTACAAGGACAGTGAACACATTACAGTTAGACAAAAGAAACCAAAAACAGAAAGTAAGACACACACAATATCATCAATAGATGAAAACACATGAAATGAGGGTCGTGGTGTGTCACTGTCATTATAAATGGCAACTGACTCAGCGATATGCTGAAGGCCAGGCCTTCAGCGCTGATTTTCAGTCAGATATTAGGTTTTGGAGGCGTTTACGTGAAGCCCGTATGTAACCACCCCCCCTTCCTACAAATGTGAAATATAATGTGAAATATAAATTGAATAACCTAACCTAACGAAATCTTAGACTAAAAATTTTTGCGATAAATTAACTTATATACTAAACTACTATTGGAATATTTTTCCAATTGGATATATTCGATATATTCCGATACTATGGTTGCGGAAGTCATAGTATAATGAATTGGCCAAAGATGTAATGATCGTCTAAGAGTAGGACCTAATACGTCGTGATAGTAATAACCTAGAGTTCTTTTTAGAGTGGTTTTGGTTATGCAGTATCGTCAGAAGGATCCACCAGTAATAAATGTTGGTTATGAGAGGATAAAGAATGTTAATAAGAATGTTAATAAGAACTTATTAGAATATGATCGTCAATGTTTATAGTTTCGTAAGTATAGGTAGTTAAACAACAGACACTCAGATTACATAGCCATAAATGGAATTTGTGCTAGGACTCACAACCAGAAGGGCCGTGGCCCTAAGATAAGGGCCCCTAACCCGCCCTAATCCTATGAGAGTCAACCATAACGATGTTCTACGGAGACTCAAAACAGATGACATTCGATTTTACAAGATCCATACAAGAAAACATAGAATTAACTATGTGTTCAGTATGTACGCGTTTAGCGTAGTATTCGCCGGTTTTGCGTCATACTCTCTCTAGCCTAATTCCACATACAATCTTCGTGTCCGTAATATTTAAGACTGCAGACCGTACTGCATTATGGTTTGGATAAGAATTACGTAACACCTGAAGTCAGAGATAGCTTGAACCTACTCAAACTCTCCTGAATTGATTTCCCTGCCTATCAACTACACATGGACTATTTAGGATAAAGAAAAGAATTTATATGTTTTGATATTGTGATTTGTGGTTGGTTAAATTCTCTCTGATCCACCAGTCCAATATGTTTGTTGACAGGCTACGGGCTATTTTATGATGTACTCAGAACAGAAGAGTATTTTGAGAGACCAGTCTCTAGTACTAGCCCACAGCTATCTGGATAAACACCCTGCTATTTTATAATAATTTAGTTCAGTAGACATGTATGCAGCGGGACTACTTTGGTCATTAGCGTGAAAATGTAGAGCGTGTGTAGGTTTGATTCCAACAGTTTTCAAGCACTCTCAAGAAGTTCCACCGTGAAGTAAACTTCATTTTGCATCTAGAGGATCGAATCAACTCTAGATGTCCTCCTGGTAAACCAGCCCATTTACTGCGCAATGACATGCCATTTCGAGTTGCACAAGCCCAACTTGCCTCCGGGGTATGCGACGAGTATTTCTCTAGTCCAAGAATAAGTAGGAGTCTGGCACTATGTGCGTACGACAAAATAGTGGACAGATAGTACTCTATGCAGTGACAGCCTTCGGAAGGTGGACAAGAACAAAAACGTCTAGCTATCAATGCAGTAATGATACGGATAGGCAGAAAGTCAAAAGAGGACCTTAGACCGTTGAGAATCGTGTGGAGTGTTCTTAGAGTAATGTCAGCTTCTTGTAGAGTAATTTTGTTGTGTGTGTGTTATGTGATGACCCAGCAGACACGCCCCTTACACGCTACAAGGTAGTTGGTTGTCATTTAATTTAAGTTAAAGTCTAACAAACATAATTAGACAAGTAGAAAAGAAAGATTCAAACAATCACAATCCTAAGATAATTTGTTTGATAGAAATAGGTATATTGATATTTCGTTATCAAAATTAGTTAGATATGAATAAAGTGTACTTAGTCCCCTTAAGTACCTAATCAAAGTACTTAATTTTAATAATTTGCTTAGCTTGAGATCAACGGAAAGAGTAAGAAAGATCGTGGAAACTTAAAAGCCTCCACTAAAAGCATAGAGAAATAGTCATGACGACATAAATTAGTTACGCAATATAAAAACGATTTTGTATGCCGTAAAATAAAATTATTACGATCCACGAAACGCATAGAGAAATAGTCATGACGACATAACTTAATTACTCAATATAACACGATTTTGTTTGCCGTAAAATAAAATCGTTACGCAACCGTAAAATAAATAAAATCGAAAGCGCTGTACCTAGGTTCAAGCCTTAAAATTAATATTAATCTTTCTCGCTGGCTACTTGCGGATACACGATCTCTGCTCTCGACTCGGCGCTGCCTGAATACTCCAACTCCAAAGGTAAAAGACCTAAGTCTCATTACCACGCCTCGCCAACAGTAAGAGATAAAATCTCATTACCACACCAACGCAATACAAAATACACATAAATCACAAGACACAATCACGGCTTAATGTTCCCTAATATAGTTTTAAGGGTTCTTATCCAACGTAACCATAAATAAAATAAATAAAAATAAAGTAACCCGTCATAATAATTTCGCGACTCGAATGACGTGAGGAAAGGAAATACTGTTAGTCAATACGCACATTGAACATAAACATTTACGAATACTAAATATCTTCGAACCATTCAGTGACCTAGACCGAACGCGTGGCACTGATTCTAGAATTTACACTCCCGGTGTAGGTCAAAAACCACCCCTACATCACACGTCAATTTCCGAAACTAGACTGCCCCGAATTCACCTCGTCAAACAGTTTTATTCTACGACCCAAGCCTAGTGAAATAGTACTTTTAAAAAAATCCCTTCCCAGATACTTCAAAATTCTGAAAAAGTCCATTTGATGAGTTACGATTTGTTTACTGAAATCTATAGTACAAAAACCCGATACTCGACCACCAATAATATTTACGAGACGTGTGAAATTTCTTTAGATCATAAACTATCGAAATCCTGATAAGAAATAATGCAGTCTGGGCAATAAACCTAAAGACAAATTACTCTTCCTGTTTTAAATGAACCTAAAATATACTATTTGTTATGTTAAACTGAACGGTAATCAAGTCTTCTTACAGATGAGTTTCGAATGACCGAGCCATAGTAAATAATCCATTTTAGAACAAACATCCGAATACGTAAATCACTAACATGTGTCACATTGCAAGTCCACTTATGACACAGTGGGGCTATTTGGGAGGCGTCAAAACTACCAAACTAGAGGAACCAAAGGCACTAAACTGACAACCCTCAAATCCGACCGCTCTTGCGCGGTGGTCACAGATTCCATTTTCAAACACACCATTTTAATTAGTTTAGTCATTATAGTTCGTGATGCCTCCCAAATCGCAGGTACTGCCACTAAACTGTTTTGATACTATTTAAAACAGGGCTTCACGACTTTAAGAATAAGATTCATAATTCACTAATAGCATTGTTAACCTAATATATTTATACCTAACGAAGGACGAAGCAAAGGTTCGTTCCGTCACATTGTCCCCTTAAAATTTTAAGTAGTTTACCGAAATAAAATTTTCTTAACTAAATTGAACAATATCTATCACAACCCATACGCCTTTGAAAAGTAAAACTTGCAGTAAACGAAAAATATAAAAAAAAATATTAAAAAAAAATACACCTACTTATCTATAAAATTTTACCAAAACATAGTTTTGTCACATTCTGTCCCCTTAAAATTTTAAGGAGTCTACCGGAGTAAAATTTTCTGTACGCAAATACTCAGACTTATCACTTCCATAGAATTAATCCCTAAAATGACACAAGGGTTCTACAACCTGGTATGATTTATCGGCGTGATGGTCATGGTTGCATTTAATTGACAAGCCAGTGTTTATTGTATGTAGTTCCCTACGGATGCTTACCCCCACGTCTTATTCATAAATTAAGGCAAGATACAAATGGACCATTGTCACCCTTGTTCACTCTGTCCTAACGGTGGCCCTCCAGAACAGAGCGGGAAAGACCCACGATGTAGAGCTCTCACCTTCTACACCGTGGACAATCTTGACCTTTACAATCAAGACATCCATCCTACAGGGTTTAAATTTATTACGCGAATTATGAGACCTCTGATAATCCGTTCATTACAGCGGACCTAGGCTTTGTGTAAGCAATGCTGTAACTACTTGCCACTATCATTGTTCCCGCAGGACGTGGTTCTACGTAGGGAGAAGCATCGAAATTTAAATCTGGGTCAGACCCCGGTGACTTTGCCACTCGCTTGCAAATCAATTCAACCAGACATCTCACCTTATGATGGATTCCCTATTAATAATTAAATATATCCCTTTCGTCAGTGGATAACTTTATAACATCATCATCATCATCAGTCCGTCAGGGAACCCACCGCTGACCATAGACCTCCCCATGTATACGCCATATTTTATAACAATAACATTCCAACCGCTGTCTGCCCCCAGCGGCCACCGTCACAGACTAAGGCTAACAGACTATTAAAAATACTTGTGTCATTTTAATCATGCTCCCGTATATCGTTTAAGGAATTTATAAGTGCCCTTAGTTCAAACGGTACATAAAAACATTGTGAACTCTCATAGTCTGGGAGACAGTTCAGCCCCCGCCACGCAAAAACTAAACAACCGTTCAATAGCAGGCAAAGCCGGTTCCGCCACCCCGCACGGGAAAAAAAATAATATGGTCACCACGTGTGTATGTTTTTACGTCACCCAGTCCCCTTAAATTTGAAGAAGACCACTTATTGTAAAAAAATATTATAAGACAAAGACTATATCCTACTCTATCAGTCCCCTTAGCTTTTGCGCATATGTCTACACTGGACGAAACCTCCCGCCAGAGACAAGCTCGCCTATTTATTTGATAACCCCTGCTCGGTGCAAAAGGTATAAAAAGTTATATAGTCTAGGTATAAATCCCCTCATAATCCAGCACTAACCCGATAGACCACACGAAAACACTGAAACCAAAACCTTTTAAACTCTACTCCGTTTTCACGAACAACAAATTGTAGACTTTATAAGTCTACATTATTTCTTGATTGTACAGGAAATATTCGTGATTCAACCAACAGAAAGAACACGTTAAAGACACGGCACCAAATTGTAACCACCCCCCCTTCCTACAAATGTGAAATATAATGTGAAATATAAATTGAATAACCTAACCTAACGAAATCTTAGACTAAAAATTTTTGCGATAAATTAACTTATATACTAAACTACTATTGGAATATTTTTCCAATTGGATATATTCGATATATTCCGATACTATGGTTGCGGAAGTCATAGTATAATGAATTGGCCAAAGATGTAATGATCGTCTAAGAGTAGGACCTAATACGTCGTGATAGTAATAACCTAGAGTTCTTTTTAGAGTGGTTTTGGTTATGCAGTATCGTCAGAAGGATCCACCAGTAATAAATGTTGGTTATGAGAGGATAAAGAATGTTAATAAGAATGTTAATAAGAACTTATTAGAATATGATCGTCAATGTTTATAGTTTCGTAAGTATAGGTAGTTAAACAACAGACACTCAGATTACATAGCCATAAATGGAATTTGTGCTAGGACTCACAACCAGAAGGGCCGTGGCCCTAAGATAAGGGCCCCTAACCCGCCCTAGTCCTATGAGAGTCAACCATAACGATGTTCTACGGAGACTCAAAACAGATGACATTCGATTTTACAAGATCCATACAAGAAAACATAGAATTAACTATGTGTTCAGTATGTACGCGTTTAGCGTAGTATTCGCCGGTTTTGCGTCATACTCTCTCTAGCCTAATTCCACATACAATCTTCGTGTCCGTAATATTTAAGACTGCAGACCGTACTGCATTATGGTTTGGATAAGAATTACGTAACACCTGAAGTCAGAGATAGCTTGAACCTACTCAAACTCTCCTGAATTGATTTCCCTGCCTATCAACTACACATGGACTATTTAGGATAAAGAAAAGAATTTATATGTTTTGATATTGTGATTTGTGGTTGGTTAAATTCTCTCTGATCCACCAGTCCAATATGTTTGTTGACAGGCTACGGGCTATTTTATGATGTACTCAGAACAGAAGAGTATTTTGAGAGACCAGTCTCTAGTACTAGCCCACAGCTATCTGGATAAACACCCTGCTATTTTATAATAATTTAGTTCAGTAGACATGTATGCAGCGGGACTACTTTGGTCATTAGCGTGAAAATGTAGAGCGTGTGTAGGTTTGATTCCAACAGTTTTCAAGCACTCTCAAGAAGTTCCACCGTGAAGTAAACTTCATTTTGCATCTAGAGGATCGAATCAACTCTAGATGTCCTCCTGGTAAACCAGCCCATTTACTGCGCAATGACATGCCATTTCGAGTTGCACAAGCCCAACTTGCCTCCGGGGTATGCGACGAGTATTTCTCTAGTCCAAGAATAAGTAGGAGTCTGGCACTATGTGCGTACGACAAAATAGTGGACAGATAGTACTCTATGCAGTGACAGCCTTCGGAAGGTGGACAAGAACAAAAACGTCTAGCTATCAATGCAGTAATGATACGGATAGGCAGAAAGTCAAAAGAGGACCTTAGACCGTTGAGAATCGTGTGGAGTGTTCTTAGAGTAATGTCAGCTTCTTGTAGAGTAATTTTGTTGTGTGTGTGTTATGTGATGACCCAGCAGACACGCCCCTTACACGCTACAAGGTAGTTGGTTGTCATTTAATTTAAGTTAAAGTCTAACAAACATAATTAGACAAGTAGAAAAGAAAGATTCAAACAATCACAATCCTAAGATAATTTGTTTGATAGAAATAGGTATATTGATATTTCGTTATCAAAATTAGTTAGATATGAATAAAGTGTACTTAGTCCCCTTAAGTACCTAATCAAAGTACTTAATTTCAATAATTTGCTTAGCTTGAGATCAACGGAAAGAGTAAGAAAGATCGTGGAAACTTAAAAGCCTCCACTAAAAGCATAGAGAAATAGTCATGACGACATAAATTAGTTACGCAATATAAAAACGATTTTGTATGCCGTAAAATAAAATTATTACGATCCACGAAACGCATAGAGAAATAGTCATGACGACATAACTTAATTACTCAATATAACACGATTTTGTTTGCCGTAAAATAAAATCGTTACGCAACCGTAAAATAAATAAAATCGAAAGCGCTGTACCTAGGTTCAAGCCTTAAAATTAATATTAATCTTTCTCGCTGGCTACTTGCGGATACACGATCTCTGCTCTCGACTCGGCGCTGCCTGAATACTCCAACTCCAAAGGTAAAAGACCTAAGTCTCATTACCACGCCTCGCCAACAGTAAGAGATAAAATCTCATTACCACACCAACGCAATACAAAATACACATAAATCACAAGACACAATCACGGCTTAATGTTCCCTAATATAGTTTTAAGGGTTCTTATCCAACGTAACCATAAATAAAATAAATAAAAATAAAGTAACCCGTCATAATAATTTCGCGACTCGAATGACGTGAGGAAAGGAAATACTGTTAGTCAATACGCACATTGAACATAAACATTTACGAATACTAAATATCTTCGAACCATTCAGTGACCTAGACCGAACGCGTGGCACTGATTCTAGAATTTACACTCCCGGTGTAGGTCAAAAACCACCCCTACATCACACGTCAATTTCCGAAACTAGACTGCCCCGAATTCACCTCGTCAAACAGTTTTATTCTACGACCCAAGCCTAGTGAAATAGTACTTTTAAAAAAATCCCTTCCCAGATACTTCAAAATTCTGAAAAAGTCCATTTGATGAGTTACGATTTGTTTACTGAAATCTATAGTACAAAAACCCGATACTCGACCACCAATAATATTTACGAGACGTGTGAAATTTCTTTAGATCATAAACTATCGAAATCCTGATAAGAAATAATGCAGTCTGGGCAATAAACCTAAAGACAAATTACTCTTCCTGTTTTAAATGAACCTAAAATATACTATTTGTTATGTTAAACTGAACGGTAATCAAGTCTTCTTACAGATGAGTTTCGAATGACCGAGCCATAGTAAATAATCCATTTTAGAACAAACATCCGAATACGTAAATCACTAACATGTGTCACATTGCAAGTCCACTTATGACACAGTGGGGCTATTTGGGAGGCGTCAAAACTACCAAACTAGAGGAACCAAAGGCACTAAACTGACAACCCTCAAATCCGACCGCTCTTGCGCGGTGGTCACAGATTCCATTTTCAAACACACCATTTTAATTAGTTTAGTCATTATAGTTCGTGATGCCTCCCAAATCGCAGGTACTGCCACTAAACTGTTTTGATACTATTTAAAACAGGGCTTCACGACTTTAAGAATAAGATTCATAATTCACTAATAGCATTGTTAACCTAATATATTTATACCTAACGAAGGACGAAGCAAAGGTTCGTTCCGTCACACGTACTCGTCTGCTTGTACTTCAAGGTTTGAACAGTGTCGGATCATCCTGCTCTTAGATCTGCTGGTTATTACAATATCATCAGCGTATGCTGCGAGATGACTGGTATTGTAGTCAACCATGCCTTCCACGCCGAGTTTTTAAAATCACTTCAGCCAGAAATTACCATACTGTGTCGCCATTGCCACATACAACTAACTCTTTATTAATCTGTGCATACAAATGGTATTTTCCCTTAACCGTAAGATCCGTAAGGCCAGCGGTACCTAACTACCTTTCTCCTTTAATATATTGACCCTCTGCAGGCCTATAACCCAGCCACTGTATCTGGCTGGACGTGGACTGGACAACTTTACACTACTGAAGATTAAGGCGCCTCATGACTATATTTTTTTGAAATTTATTTATTTTTTAAATTAGGGGTGCTTTGTAGGGTTCATACCCGAAGGGTGCCAAACGGGACCCTATTACTGAGACTTCGCTGTCCGTCCGTCTGTCTGTCACCAGGCTGTATCTCATGAACCGTGGTAGCTAGACAGTTGAAATTTTCACAGATGATGTATTTCTGTTGCCGCTATAACAACAAATACTAAAAAATAAAATCAATTTAATATTAAGGGGGGCTATTAAGGGGAATGAACTTTATCGTTATGACAATACGGCAAGTCAAACACGAAGCCGATGCCGACAGCGGCTGCGCGTTGCCCTATGTCCATGGTCCAAATATCGATTTTGAGGTACCAAGAAAATTACAATTATTAATTAATATTCTTACGACTAGCCTTTCGACCAACCGAGATATTTCAACCCGATTTCGATCGAAATAAATATAAATTGAGATCATTTTTGACGGTTTTAGGCGGTATTCAAACCGATATCTCGATTGGGGAGATGATCTCGATAGCGCTAGAATCGGGGGCCGAACAGCTCTAAAAACATACTGATAGCGAGGTGACGTTTTCAAAGTCTTCCGCTTTGTGTTCTACAAATAACTTGGTGGCTCTGTAGGCACAGTACGGGGCCATTGTTTTGGCACGTCGGGTGTCGTCTCGCTCTCTCTCTCCCCGCCAAGTCAAACGCCGAGTATCATACCGACGTGCCAAAACAATGGCCCCGTACTGTACTTTACAACATCTTCCGACTGGCCGGTGTGGTCACGCAATGACAGTATGTAGTGGCCAGGTTACACTGATATATCGTATATTAATGTACAATATTTCATCACAATAAAGCCTGGTAGACAGTAGCTGACACGAAACACATTAGTCCCACCGTATTATGAGGTTGTGTGGAACAAAAAGGACAACGGATTTAGGGTTTGTCCCGTCTCCCTTCACCTTATTTTGGTGATTCACATCATCCACCTCCGGCCTCCGTGGCGTCGCACGTAATGTGAAATGTCCCGGTTTGCAATCACGGTTTTGTATATTTAATGTCTTTTTATGTACCAATACAAATAAAAAAACATCCGAGTTGTTGAACAACTTGTAAACCCTTTCTCTCATTTCAGCCAATCACGTGCTTTTCAAATCTTCGACTAATCGCCTGTTATATTTTGATCAATGTTTCAGAAACTTTTAACAACTTATTTGAAGATACCTTGACATGTAAAATGTGAAGGAGCTGTCAAGCAAACGAAAAAGGATCCATAAATACCTGTCTGCGATTTGGGAGGGTTACGAACTAAACTATGCAAACTAATTAAACATGTGTGCTTGAAAATGGCATAGCCACCGCGCGAGAGCGGTCGGATTTAAGGTTGTCAGTTTAGTGCCTCACCCTGAGTTTCACAAAACTTTAAAAGCATATCCTTAGCATTAGAAACAAACGATAATCCAATGAGATTTTCGTCCTCAAATCACTAAGATGAAAACCATAAATTTTAAAATCGGGTTACTTTAGTGGTTTGGTTGACCCCCCCCCCCCCTCCAAATCGCTCACTACCAAACTTGTTTTTTTTACACAAACACAGAGTAGGTTTTCGAAATAGGTCCCAATCACGCCCTATTATATGATATAGTATGTAGGCTACTACGTTGGGCGGTAAAGTAAAGTAAAGTAAATGTAGCCCATTAATGTCCCCACCGAGGGGCACAGGCCTTTACCCGGATCCGAGTTATGTAGGGCGATAGTATACAAAAATATTAATATTATATTGACGTTGATTAAGTATTAAGTATGATTTTATGGTCAATAAAGATTTGGAACTGAACTGAACTGCCCTAACCAAACGGGACAGGCCCATCGGCAGCCTTTTGTCGCCGTAAAGCCGTGTTCACACGTCGCCCGCTGGGTACATTAGCCGTGTGTCGCTTAGCCGGGCGCCCCGCAGTCTCCCATTGTGACCTCAGCCTAATCGCGAATGGATCACCGTTTTGGTGGCACGCGGAATATTTGGTGGTGGTTCTGTAGGTTATTGTAAGAAATGAGCATGAAACCTCTTTGGGGTAGATAAAGTTAAAATTAACAAATGACGCTTTTTTAGGGTACAGCACCCGATTACTAAGCCCACGCTGTCTGTCCGTCCGTCCGTCCGTCCGTCAGCGGGTCCTACAGCACAAACCGTAATAGCTAGAAAGTTGAATTTTTCACAGAATGTGTATGAAAGTTGAAATTTTCACAATATGTGTTGCCGCATCAACAACAAATATTGAAATATGAGAGATATTACAAAGTAAAGGGGGGGGAGAGACTTGTTTGGATACACCCACGCCACCCACTTGTTTTGATAATATGATGGTATATTTTGCGACAACCAACATCGCTGAGGTAGCTCAGCGGGTACTTAATTTATAAAAATAAATGAATAATTATAATCTAAGTATGAATGTAATCGATGGAACTTGGCTTTATCTCTTAAGTTTTTGTAGTATAACATTTTTGTAATGATAAATGCTGTTGGCTTCCTGAATAAATAAATAAATCTGTAATAATGAGAGATCTCTTCCAGCAACCCAAGTTCCGATGTTGTTTGTTGTTGTGTAAGACACATCTCGCCTCCCTGTGACGGTAAAAGCTTACATATTTTTATTTTAGCCCAAGGGTTTTCTATTGTGCCCGCGGATCCCTAAAAGAACTAAATAAAAAGGCCCTCGTCTTTCCGCTCCCGTTTCGCTTCTGTTTTATTTAATTCACTCTTGATGGGTTCCTTTCATATAAAAATATAAGAGCTATACAGGGTGGTGGAAGTGAATGTATACAGGGTGGTGGAAGTGAATGGGGAAGTCGCATTCTCAAGGGTTTTCTTGTCCTTATTATCATCGTTATAGCTATTATAGGTAGTGATGCGGGTAGTTTAGGACCGGGGCAGACGGTCGGTCGCCACATTTTCCACATTCACCCACTGGTTGATATACCCACCAGTGCAGTGGGCAAATGTGGGATGATTAATTTGGGCGATCGGGCTTGAATTTAGATATTCTCTTAAATATTGGAAAAGTGCTTCGAAAATATAAATCGTCTTTAGTTTATTACTTTATTTGGTACTTCGCCATACAAAACGCATGACACAAGCCAGATGCACAAAATAAATATACTATCCCTACGAATCTGTTACACCCTGTAGACGCAGCTTTTTGCTGTCGAAAGATCGCGGGTTCAAAATGATATAAATCGTTTTTCGAGAGACAACTGACGAAAAAGAAATGATGAAGGTTTGTACCGATTGCGTCCTAGGAGCTTATCCTTTTTAGTATTTTGTATGGACGAGGAAAACAGTGACACGTTTGTCTGTGTGTGTCAGAGACTATATCCAATTGACTGCGCCTGCGGGGCAATGCGGCTCGCCAAACATTGTTGTATTCAACGTATGCAACCTATGTACGATGACGGGCCGCCAGACAGTTTCGAAGCGGCTGACCAATCACAGCTCTCTTACCTCGTCCCCCGCCGCCCGTAAATTGGTGAGTTGTGTGTGTTACAAAGGAAAATGTATCTATGCGCTCTCCACTGGATAAGTGCTCCCTGACCCCCTAGACGCTAACGCTAGCGAAAGGAAACGATAACTTTTTATGTATGCGATTTGTCATTTGGCTTCGCCAAGGTGACGTCACGTAGCGAAAATCCAAATGTCAAATCGCATACATAAAAATTTATCGTTTCGTTTCGCTATCCTTAGCGGTCTGCGCATTCCTTGGTCACCATAAAATCCTACGCACTTCCATAAACTCCTATAAAAACTTATGTTTATAATAAGTTGGTTAGAAGCGTCCGTAGGCGCACATCGGAAACGATCAACATCTGAGCATGCGGGTTAGGCAACATCTGACCGAGACGGGTATCGGATGGGCGACCCGTTTCCATGTGGCATTAGTTTCGCGCGTTTCCGTGTTTCAGATGACTCGTTAAGAGGATCGCGAGCTTCCATACAAAAAGCGGTGACGTTTTCCACCCCTTAAACCTTGTCCGATTTTCACAATTTTTTTACATGTTTGAGATACTTACTCTGGAAAACTATGCTCGTACGTTTTGATTTTTTTGAAATTATGTATATTTTAGGAAACATAAGAACTTAACCTAGTACATATAAAAATGTAAGTTCCAATATTTCCTAAATATATAATATAAAAAAAAAACAAAACTTACGAGCATAGTTTTCCATAGTATCTCAAACATGTAAAAAAAATGGTGAAAAAATGGACAAGGTTTAAGGGGTGGAAAACGTTACCGCTTTTTGTATGAAAGGTCGCGCACACATTGTAGGTCCCAGGCCAGCTACTACCGCTACTCGGTGGTAGTAGTAAAGCTGTGTGAGAGGCCCTAATAATAGGGCAGCTTGATAAATTCTGACAGTCGGGTTGGCCACTTGCCCGACACCCCTCCACCAACCCGCACTGAGCCAGCGTGAAGGAGTATGGCTCAATCTTACTCGTATCTTAGGCCCGTGCCCCTCTGGGGACCTTAATGGGCTACATTTTTTTTTTATGAGCCTGTAATATCCCACTGCTGGGCAAAGGCCTCTCTCCCCCTCTTCCACTCCATCCGATCCTGAGCGGTCTCCTTCCACTCTTCATTCCATAGAGCCAACTCATCACTCCATCTCTTCCTGGGTCGGCCACGCTTTCTCTTTGCATTTACTGGGAGCCAGTCTGTGGTTCTCTTAGCCCAACGATTTGGCAGCATTCGAGCAACGTGACCGGCCCAGTCCCACTTTAATTGGGCAGCCTTCTGAGCTACATCTTAATCTTTGTCCGGGAGCGCAGCTCGGAATTCCGGATCCGGTCTAAAAGCCGAACACCGAGAATGCTGCGCTCCATGTTTCTCTGACAAACCCCGAGTCTGAACCTTTGCGCGTCAGTCAAAGACCAAGTCTGGGCTCCGTAGGTAAGGATGGGGAGAATGCACATGTCCATGAGCTTTCGTTTCAGGGACAGCGGAAGTTGTCCCTTCATGAGCTCCTTCATAGACCAAAAGCTCTTCCAGGCGTTTTCGACGCGTCTATCGACTTCCTTGTCTTGTCGTGCCTGGAAAGAGACTATTTGGCCTAGATAGATGTATTCTTGGAAATATGCAATTCTAACCCCATCCACGTCCACCGTATGCTCCTTGCTGTTAGACATGACCTTGGTCTTTGACATGTTCATGCTAAGTCCAACCTCGAGGCTTGCATGGCTGAGTTGTTGTAGCATAGTCTGTAGCTCAGAAGGCGAATGAGAAAACAGGACTATATCATCGGCGAAACGAAGGTTTGTAAGCTTCGCCCCGCCGTCTATACCCCTGTTCTCCCAATCTGGCTCTAGTGTCTTGAAGACCTCTTCCAACACGCTGGTAAATAGTTTGGGGGAGAGAGGATCGCCCTGCCTGACGCCCCTTTCAATTCGAAATGAGGGACCCGGAACTTGTAATTTAATTGAAGCGGTACTTCAATTAAATTACAAGACAAACATTTTTTTTTATATTCGGTTAAATCTGGAACCAACCGGCTGAGGTCAGCCTTGCCAAGGACGCTGGATTCAATCATAATAAATTCCTCACTCTCCGCTGAGTAAGAAAACAAAGGCCACTGAGTAAAAAATATTTATCACCATATTCGACTCTTTATCTCGACTTGTGCCGACTTATCGCAAAAAGAGATATGCTAAGGCTACGACCGATGGTGAGGTCTTTGTTGCAAGGAAATGCTTAATTTTTGACGTACAAGTAACGATAACTTTTCTTCAAATATTAGAAGTGTAATAGGTAGGCTATAGTTTTATTTAATTATAAGAGTGATAACTAAGTAGTCGGGGAACATAGTACCCATCAATATGAACAACTTTCTCCACGAAACATAATGGTCGCAAACGCAAACAAAAAAATAAATTCGTGCTAATGAGGACAATGTACTAATGTACGACCTTATTTTTCACGGGGAAAATTGTTCATGTGGGGCGGGGGGTACTATCATTCCCCAAAAGGAACAAAATGACTAAAACAACGTGTTCATACAAAATACCACAAAGAATAAACTTCTCAATCGGTCGTCATTCTTTTATCAGTCATAGATTGAGCCTTCGTATCGAAAAATGGAAATCGAAATCCTACTTTGTCTCATAAACTGGTAATCAACAGTCTATTTAGGGATCTGTGGCATGATTCTCGCGCATTCGATATACGATATCTACACCTATATCGAGTGATATCGTGTGGGAATCTGTCAATATTGGTCTCGATATCCGTTTATCGAAGTCGCGAGAATCGACCCGTTGGTGATGTGCTACCAAGTTAACTCGAGTGAACTCACGTTTAGCTTGTGGCACAAAATTGACCGTAGCAGCATTGTAGTGTGTTGACCGGGGGATTCGTTTGATATTAACTTTTTTTCTGTATCCGTTTCTCTGATTGGGGGATCCTAATTCATTCATTCGGTTGGGACGAGCACCGGGATTCCGGTAGCAAAATTACTGCAGATTTATGGATTCTTGATACCTCTAGCTGTGCCTCTAGCGTTGTCAGCGCGTCATTTTCACTGAACGATCACACGTCAGTCAGTCATACGTAATTTTTGATGTCATTTCCTTGTTATAAATAAAAATTCTATATAATGTTATCGTATTATCGTCCGTTATCGTACGTACAGGTACGTTTATGATATGAAACTCTGTGTTAGATATAAGTTAGTTTGTAAGAAATTGCAGTGCCCTTACAGGGTCCATTGTCGGGACCTCCTTACAGGGTCCATTGTCGGGACCTCCTTACAGGGTCCATTGTCGGGACCTCCTTACAGGGTCCATTGTCGGGACCTCCTTACTTTAAGAACTCTACGACCACAATGTAGCAATAAATAATTTGGAATTGGAATTGGAATTGGAATCATTACAGGGAACCCTAGTGTGGGATCTAGGGCTTAACCAAAATGTGAATCTTTTAATGGAAATTAAGAAATTAATTCATTCATTCATTCTGTAGATATTTAAAAGTATAGTTAAAGTTATAAATAATAAAGTTAGTTCATAAGTTTGAGTGTAATTGTGTATGTGCTTTGAGATTAAATTAAACAAGATTAAGATTAAGAGATTGAATATTTGTATGCCCTATGGCGAAACATAGCGATCCAATCACACTATAATAAATAACTTATTGTACCTATGTTTTTACAAATAAACTATTTGATTTGATTTGATTTGAAGATTTGACACCGACTGGAGATTTCCATAATTCAGGGTTCACCGATCACAGCGCGACGATTCTGATTCTTGACAAAGATGACAAAGAAAGAACAAGGGAAGATGAAGAATATCAGGTACTGCCCAGAATTTCGGTCAGCGCCTAGAATTTCGGTTTCTTAACGCCTACTATTTGTTTATCGCCTAGAATTTCGGTTCGAGCCTCGACTTTACCCCACGGACGCTCAGCTAGGCTGTTAATTGAACGGCTGAATAAGCTATCTGGCTGCGCCAATAACAACATATTCTGCGTAGATTATAAGTAAATATAAAACCCTCAAGTTTAGTTATAACAGAGCAAAAAAGCTCTTCAAAAAGACCTTTCTTGCGAGCCAGCTTTTTCGTCAAAGGATACCACGCCCCGATGGTGTCATAGGAAGCTTTTGAACGAAATACAAAGGAAAGGTGTTTTAATAAGACTTTTTTTCATAAAATATGTCTGAGGAAGTTTGGTGTCATATAACGGTATCATAATGCTAGCTTTAGTTTGTTCCTTTTGGTCACATACGCATTGACTTGGAGCTTAAATAATTGAAACAAAAAGTAAACTTTAGAAAAAACCGACTTCCACAAACCCTATTTGATTAGATTGAGTTTAATACAAACTGTTACCCCTTATCCCCCCCCCCCTCCTTGGGGACTTAATTTTGTCAAATCCACAGTGCAGTCCAACATCTCAGTGCTACCCCACGCTACTAAGGAACCTCTGTACAAAGTTTCATGGCTCTAGGTCCACCGGTATAGGCTATGCGTTGCCTGCCCGTCAGCCACGCATTGTATTTGTACCTAGTATTAAGCAGTTCTGGTGGCCATATGTGGTCTTCATCAGCAGTCCGCATCACAATATTATGCTTACCATGTGCATTTGCACGAGTTATTATGAAAAACACAAAAATCACTATATAGGTCTGCCTATAATATTTTAAGAGTTCCCTCAATTTCTCCAGGATCCCATCATCAGATCCTGACCTGGTGTCGATGGGACTAATGGGAAGGTAAACCCTTTCAAACAAAAAAATAATTTTCCAAATCGGTCCACCCGTTTAGGCGCTATCGGGGCACATACATAAAAAAAAAACAAACATCCGGACGAATTGTAAACCTCCTCCTTTGGGAAGTCGGTTAATAATAACCCGATAGAAAAGTAAATGTAACCCATTAATATCCCCAACGAGCAGCACAGGCCTTTACCCGTATACGCGTGATATCGAGCCATATTCCACCACGTTGGCTTAGTGCAGCTTGATGGAGGATTCAGTACGCTTAGCATAGCACTTTATAGGGTTCCGTACCCGAAGGGTGCCAAACGGGACCCTATTACTAAGACTTCGCTGTCCGTCTGTCCGTCCGTCCGTCCGTCCGTCCGTCCGTCCTGTCTGTCACCAGGCTGTAACTCATGAACCGTGGTAGCTAGACAGGTGAAATTTTCACAGATGATGTATTTCTGTTGCCGCTATAACAACAAATACTAAAAATCAAAAGAAATTTAATATTAAGGGGGGCTCCCATACAACAAACGTAATTTTTTTTTGCTCATTTTTGCTCGATATTGATAATGGTAGCAGGTAGACACTTAAAATGTTTACAATATATTGAGTATATTATTTACTTAAAAAATAAATAATTAAATTAAAATTAAATTAATATTTAGGGGGGGCTCCCATACATTTTTTTTTTGCGGTTTTTTATAGATAATGGTACTGAACCCTTCGTGCGCGAGTCCGACTCGCACTTGGCCGCTTATTGACAATATATTGAATATTATCTTAACTTCTGTGTTTTGTGTTCTTTTCGTATATTTTCTGGCGCCATTTTAAAATTAACAGCAACTCAAAATCAAAATGAAGCGTTTAATCCCAATTTAAAACGAAATTTAATCTATCAACAATTTTAGTATCGTGTTCTCGCCACGCGCCCTCGTCCCCAGTACAAGATAAGGTAAACCTTAGCACTACTATACTAGTCTCTATGACTCGAGAAATAAGACACTTAGCTAGAAGAAATCACGAAATATGTTTTAAATTTGACTTTGCCCATCGACTGTGTTGAGTAAAATATGTGCGTGTGTGTTAATTTGATGGTATTGAGTTACAAGTAATAATGGCAAGGTACGAGTATCAAAGTGTGCCACGATTTTTTTTTTCTTGTGAATTGGCAGAACTAAATGGTGAATTTGAACAAGAATTTATTTCTTAGGGTTGCTAAAATCTTCTGACAGCCACTAGACCACCACCACCACCCCATTATCAAATCTCACTGAGCCAGCTTGTTGGAGAATGAAATGAAATTTGTTTATTGACAGATAATATGGTTTACACAGATTCTACTTAACTAAAATAAGGAGATACATAATTAGGAACATTTATCGTAAAATAGGAGGGATCAGTGACAACCGAACTAGTGAAAACACTGTATCTCGGTTGTCAAATGGTGCTCAATAAATTACATGATGGGATGAGCAACTTACTTCTCAAGTAGATTGTTTTGTTTTTCAAAAGTCTTTATTAACATATAAGTTTACAATTATCAGAACCCAGTGTACATCTTATTCCTAGGTCTAATAAATGATGGGGTTATATATTTTCAGGTACATAAGAATAACCTATTAAAACTATTGACATGAATATATGTTTTGAGTTATACTGAGGGTTAGGTGGTTAATTATTACGTTTACCTCTTACTAATAAGTATAGAATGTTAATTATGTTAACTTTGAGACAGTTGTACATTTATTACATAAAAGTGATAACACTAGCGATTTTTACAAAAGCGCGGGTCAGTTGCGAAAGTAATTGTCCGGAAGACGAGCAAACAGATTGTGTTTGGTGCTAGGTACTGGGGCGAGCCAGCTTGTTGGAGAATGGCTCAATCTTACTTATCCGTTGAAGGCCTGTGTCCCTCGGTGGGATTGATAGGTCTACATTATTGTTATTAATATTAATTTGATAGCTTTTTGGTGTCGTCATTGCATTTGAACAGGTTTTTTTTTACCTCCCTAACATAAACATAAACATTTACATACAGGCACATACATTGCTTCTGGCCCCACACTAGGATACCCTGTGTCGTGGGAACTAGAAACAGCGACATCACAAACATGTAAACATCCAAGACCTGGGCTTTTTTTTGTCCCCAGCCGGGATTCGAACCCGGGACCTCTCGCATTGCAGGCAGATGTGCAACCGCTGCGCCACAGAGGCCGTCATAACAGCGATAAAAATCATCGTTAGGAAACCTTCATATCGCAATCCACCTTCTCATCCTTGGATTTCTCTAAGAGATCTCTCACTAGAGATAAGCTCGAATTTGTACACTATTTTAACCTTCTCGCTCCGATTGTAAATTTATTCGGCCTACGTCTTTTTCTCCTCAAGAGTACACCAATTAAGTAAGTATTATTAATTTCTTGTATTTCGTAATGAACTACAGATCCCGATAAGCGGTCATGGGCTAGTCATCTATCGCATGCAGAGACTATATATCCAATTGACTGCTCCTGCGGGGGAATGCGGCTCGCCAAACGCAACCTATGTACGATGACGGGCCGCCAGACAGTTTCGCAGCGGCTGACCAATCACAGCTCTCATACCTCGTTCCCCGCCGCCGCTAAATTGGTGAGTTGTGTTTCAAAGGAAAATGTATCTATGCTGTCTCCACTGGATAAGTGCTCGCCTCTGCCACACCACATAGGAAAACCTCCCGATACATTTCGTAAGACCATCTCGCAAAAAAGGTACAAATAGCAAACAAAGTACATTGAAGGTAATAATACACCCCCCTTCCGTTCCTTTGTTGCTGTCGGTAGCTCAGGGGTGTGGTCAGCACACAAAAAAACTGTATTTAGAGCACACGCTCCCTTTGTGTGGACCACTTTTTCTGCTGACTGTACCGTAAGTACCTTTATGTGACGCCGTATTTTAGTTTGATGATGTTTCGTAGATTTATGATGTAAATAATCTCTTATTAGAGATAAGCTCGCCTTTGTACATGTTTTTTCTAATATTAAGTGTCTGTATTATGTTTTCTGTGCAATAAAGTATAAAGTGTAAAATAAATGCTCAAGCACAGGGACAGACAGAGCGGAAGGACGTCACTACAATCGAACGTAAAAAACTTAAAGTTACACACACACACACACACACCCTTACACACACACACACACACACACACACACACACAGAGCGTCACGCATTTTCCCATACCTATAGGGTTGCAGGGGCATAATGTGCCTCCGTTAGTCAGTCATTTAATAAACAATTTTGCGTAGCTCTAGAAATATGAAAATCACGGATGAGTAATATTGAGTAAGACCAATATTATAGTAAGTATCTGTGGTAAGACTCAATATTTTCCAAGCCTGTTAATAAAATAAAATGTCACCACACAACCTACGAATGAATTATCTTTTTATTTTTACATAATTACGGGTTTATATACATTTCAATTAAAATAATAATGATTTAATGAAAAAGTTAATTTAAATAGAAAATTTGAGCCAGATCACTGCCGCCGTCGCTGGGCAAGGTGCCCAGTAACAGTAACCTACGAATTAATTGAAATAGTCTATCTCTTCTAAGGTTTTCATATTTGTGAGTGAATTTCCCAGAAGAAAATTTTCGCGGCTGAAAACGGTAGTGCCAATGGCTTTTAATTGTGTCAAAATATTTTTTTATGTGTAAAGTAGAATGGTAAAGTGTAGTTATATATTATTGCTGAGACAATTTGAATTTTTTTTTTTTTATCATAAACCCTCAAAGTCTCATATCGGTGCTTGTCCCAGCTTCCGTTTACTTTGGAATTTGACCCCCCAATTATGCACAATATCTTCCTAAATATTTACAGTATGATAATGCTGTTCAAGTATGACAATAATACCGGAAAAACAGTAAGATACTCGTAAAAAGTCAACCGAAATGAGTCAAAAATAAGACTTTCCGAACCCGGAAAAACAGTAAGATACTCGTAAAAAGTCAACCGAAATGAGTCAAAAATAAGACTTTCCGAACCCGGAAAAACAGTAAGATACTCGTAAAAAGTCAACCGAAATGAGTCAAAAATAAGACTTTCCGAACCCGGAAAAACAGTAAGATACTCGTAAAAAGTCAACCGAAATGAGTCAAAAATAAGACTTTCCGAACCCGGAAAAACAGTAAGATAAAAAGTCAACCGAAATGAGTCAAAAATCACACTTGTTGAAATTGACTCATGTCTGTCTTGTGTAGTACAATAAAGAAATTAGGAACGAAAACTTTTTAGCGGTGTCGGAACAAACATGTATTACTCATTTACTCATTAGTGTCCCAGCGTGGGGCCACGTACCCCACTGTGGGGCACGTGCTAGGGATTGTAGCTAGTTAACTAACAATTGTTGGGAGCCAGTGGGTTAATAGAATGGGGGTCGATTTGAGACTAATTTGTTAAGTTCAAAGGGACTTTTGGTCATTGTTCTGAGTTTTGGTCTGATCAGTTTATTTATTGCCAAGCCGAATAAGGTTGTAAATCGCGGGCCATTTTTACAACGATCCACAGTTAAAGGGTTAAGAATAGTAGTTCTGTGAAAAGAAATGACACAGATATTATAATCAAATCAAATAGTATTTATTCATGAAAAAAATGGTACAACAGGCTTAAAAATAGAGGTGTCTGCTGCCATAACTAGGAAATAATATAGAACCTGTATTTATGGCTCGCAGGCCCGTACCTCGTCCGAGGTGTTTATGACCAGATTTGTAACCTTGGGTGCTTAAGAAAAATAATGTGTTTATGATATTTTGAGATTCTTGCCCCCGTAGACAAGATGCAGAACGCTATTATCGTTGGCACGAAACGCTAAGAATTTGTATGCGATTTGACGTTTGGTCACGCTACGCTAGCGTCACCAAATGTCAAATCGCATACATTTTGAGTTTTCCTTTCGTTTCGTTTTCGTAGCGTTTATTACCTTTGTCTAGGCATACTGCATTTTGTATATTTGGCAATTTGCGTTTCTGGCTGCATTTCTTGTAATTTTGTGTTTGTGGTTTTTTAGGGTTCCGTAGATAAACAAGGAACCCTTATAGTTTCGTCAAGTCTGTCTGTCCGTCCGTCCGTCCGTATGTCAAAGCAACTTTATTCCAAAACCATTAGGACTACACAGTTGAAACTTGGTACGTAGATGTATTCTATGAACCGCTTTACGATTTTCATACAAAAGCTGAAAATTATAAAAATTTAAGGGGGGCTCCCCATACATAAAACTGAAACCAACTTTTTTTTTCCTAAAACCTACATGTGTGGGGTGTCTGTGATAGGTCTGCAAAAATGAAGTGGAGGTTCCTAAAACCATTTTTCCTCAAAGTCAATCTTTAAAGAGACAGATCCATCCAAAGTGGAAAAAATTGTGTCCCCCCCCTCTAACTTTCAAAGTAAGAAAGTGATAAATCTATAAATAATATATGCTGTGTATCTCAATATAAAATTTCGATGAAAAATGTTTTGAACAAAATATAATGAGCAGTGTTTAAGATATAAAATATTTATTAAAAACTGCAAGGTAAACTTTGTCATTCTTACAAAGATTATGAAAAACAAAGTTACAACACAAAAATCCAGTCTAATAATTACATGATACTACGGAACCCTTCATGGGCGAGTCCGACTCGCACTTGGCCACTTTTTGTTCTTGTCGAATAACTTATATTGAAATAGCATAACAAGAAAAAGGCAGAACCAGTGTTTGGCGAGAAAATACCCACAGGGACTGTTCTCAAACCAACAATGAATCATTAGAGCTGAGTATCTAATTAATCTAATCCGAATAAACGGTCAAGTGCGAGCAAGACACGCGGACCAAGGGTTCCGATCACACTTGGAGAGTGTTATACGTGTAATTAGGTTTATAGATTAAAAAACTAAAGTATATGTCATCCATGTAAACAAAATAAATGTTGCAGTTTTCAGATTTTTCCCTTTACTTGTGCTATAAGACGTAGCTTTGTGCCACATGATTGTAGGACAACGGGTAGTAGCCTAAGGTTTTGGGTCCATTGCGGTTACTATTAATTAATTATAATTAAATTAAATCATTTTATTTCCAGACATAAAGTCCAATACAAATTATAAGTAAAATAGAAAGTAAAATGTCAATGATAAAATAATCTTACAAAAACCAAAATAAATGTCAAAAGAAACATAAAATAAAAAATAATAAAAAACAATAATAATAATAATGAAATAATAATAATAATAACTACATTAAATCATCGCTAAGATGTCAATCATCATCATGTTACTATAAAATAATGTCAATATAATAAAAACTAATTATAATTATGAACTATGAAATCCAACATATTTACAGCATAAACGGTCGTAGCATTCGATTGAATTCACCAAGAAGGTTGACTATTTAACAGCTTTATGCGAACACAGACCTTAAAAATTGATATTCATTTCAGCTTGATATGTCCACGCGTTCTTGATATAAATGGTCTTGCTTGACACACAGACAAACAGACAGTCACACGGACGGACGGACAACAAAGCATTCCTATTAAGGGTTCTTGAACCCTAAAAATACCATAACCGTCTTAAAATAACTCTTGGTATAGATGAAATAAACATCACTATGGAGTATCTGACCTGAACTGTATCGGATATGAATCCCTAAATAGGTCGGAGCACAGATACTATAATATTATACTAATACAGATAGACCACCTAGAATAAAATATGACACCGGCGTAAACTGAGATGCTACGGAAGCTTCTTTAGTTCGAGGCCATTATCGCTTGGTGCAGCACCATCGAAAAATTGCAAATACCACGAGATGGCGCTAAGTTATATAGAATTTATTCTAATATTAGCGACACCTAATAGAAGTATGTTAACTGAAACCATGGCGTTTAAAGTACAAATCTTACTCCTCACGCCATCCCTTTTATACGAAGGGTTACTAGGGAGCACCCTGTGGTTCGAGTAAGGCCTCATGCAGTACTTTACAGTACAGTTCAGTACTCTACAAGTACAGTCAGCGACAGATATACATGAGCACGCAAGCCACACACAAAGATCCACACAAATCAGAAACCTACACAACCAAATTGTCAAAACGATATTAAAAAATTAAAAAAGTGCATGAAGATAACAGTTAGATAAAATAAATTCATTTATTCACTGAAAAGGTACACACACAGACACATAATAAAAATAAATACAAAATAGAATAAAACCTGGAAGAACATAACACTAAACAATTTACAAATAAATAATCATTTTCACTATGTGGTATTGTGAATGTACCGCGACAATGAAATGGCCCTGACTCAGCAATGTCACAGACGAATCTGTGACGCTGGTATTCTGCAGTTGTTTACTTAACCAAAGTATGTTTACATAATTTTGGCACTATTTCTGAAATATGTTTTCTGTGTGTATGTTTACACGGGCCACTAACAGCAATTTGTATTTAGCGGTAACGCCACACCATATCATGGAGCAATATGGAATGAAACAATCGCTCAAGATAGACCAATTACTGTTGTTGGGCAATTATTCCTCGGAGTTGCCAGTGTCAGCGTATTTTAGGACGTGTAGATCTATTTGAGTGGCGTGCTCAGACATATCCCATGCTGACTGTCCGCTTCTACAGAGCTCTATGTCAATCCCAAGAACGCTTTGAGTTTGCCGCACGGAGGCCGTATATTCCACATTTTTTTGCCGAACAAAATAACTTCTTTCTTCAAACTGCTGCGCTGTGAGACAAATATGCCAGGTTTCCGACCTTTTTGCTGCGACCGGCTCTGCGTGCCGACGTGTCCTTTAGTGCTATTGTTTTTGAAGATCAGGGTATGTGAGGTTTATGTGGAGTTACACAAGTGGTTTGCCAACTTTCCAACGAACTGTTGGTGGCAGTTGGAACTAACTAATCTAACTAATTAAGTTGTGTGTAGAAGTTGCGCCCCCCCTGTAAACGCCACTCAAGTGTCAAAAGATGTTTGCCGTGCCACCAACTTAGCGGTTCAGTTGATAGCGGTCGCTAGTGTCATGTAGTCTTCATAATAACGGACATAGTATAGTAGCGGAAAAAAGGCAGTAAAATCAGCCTTTTGGTAATTTTGTCACTTTTTAACCGACTTCCCAAAGGAGGGCGTTTACAATTCGTCCGGATGTTTTTTTTATGTATGTGTCCCGATTGCGCCTAGGCGTATGGACCGATTTGGAAAATTACTTTTTTGTTTGAAAGGGTTTGCCTTCCCATTGGTACTATGGACCACCAGGTCAGGATCTGATGATGGAATCCTGGAGAAATCGAGGGAACTCTTCAAATATCATAGGCAGACCTATAGATATAGTGTTTTTTGTGTTTTTCATAATAACTCGTGCAAATGCACATGGTAAGCATAATATTGTGATGCGGAACTGCTGATGAAGACCACATATGGCCACCAGATCTGCTCAATACTAGGTACAAATAGCAACGGGCAACGCATAGCCTAAACCGGTGGACCTAGAGCCATGAAACTTTGTACAGGGGTTCCTTAGTAGCGTGGGGTAGCACTGAGATGGGATTTGACAAAATTAAGTCCCAAAGGGCCCCCCCCTTTGTCCCCCTTAAGTCCCAAAGGGGGGGGACCTTTAGGTTTACCCTTAGGTTTACAATTTGTATTAAACTTAATCTAATCAAATAGGGTTTGTGGAAGTCGGTTTTTTCTAAAATTTACTTTTTTTTTCAATTATCCTACATGAGGTGGCAGAGGCTGAATTATTAATTTATTAAAAGTCCCTATTCTATGTCTATTTTAGCAAACTAAAAAACGCAAGTTCCGGTGGCGCCCACTCCAACTAAACCAGAATAACGTGTCACATTTTTCCACAAAAAACTCAAAAGAGAACCCTCAAGCTTTATTCAATAATGCGAACACCAGAAACGGAAGTGGGCGATGCCCGCGGAACCCTTTTAAAAAATAATAACACACTATATTTGTATGGAGAAGGGAGGTTTTTAATACAAAAGCTTTTTTGATACAAAAGGTATAAGTTTTTTGGTACGCCATCTGGTGTATAAAACATGTTGAGAAATGCGTAAAATGTTATATCATAATCAAGAACAGGGGCCTAATGCTGTTCTGAGAATTTCACCTATATTTCATTACTATTCCATTGCAAACACCCAAAATGGCGTCATTTGGTATTCTCCTAAATTATTATCCTCCTTGATTGGGTGTTTGCAATGGAATAGTAATGAAATAGTAATGAAATATAAGTGAAATTCTCAGAGCAGCATTAGGGCCCAGTACAAATGTAGCGTCACTCCTTTTGCCATACGGGGTGGCAGAAGCTTACTTGTGCCACTTTATGTCCACATTCAGCTAGATCTTCAATACTCCATTTTGAGTGTCAGAGTGCCTGCTAGCGAAGGTTTCCTCACGATGGTTTTCACTGTTAGAAATTCCGTGCTTACACCTCTGTGGTGCTTACCCTATCTCATTGGTATATAGTCAGGGAGCACTTATCCAGTGGAGAGCGCATAGATACATTTTCCTTTGAAACACAACTTACCAATTTACGGGCGGCGGGGTACGAGGTCAGAGAGCTGTGATTGGTCAGCCGCTGCGAAACTGTCTGGCGGCCCGTCATCGTGCATAGGTTGCGTATTGGAACGTTTGTTGGATACAACAAACGTTTGGTGAGCCGCATTCCCGCGCAGGCGCAGTCAATTGAATATATAGTCTCTGGTCACAGCTAATAATACTACTTACAGAACCACCACCACGTTAGCTAGAGAACGGTCAAAGCGGAACTACTGACGTCACTATGAAAACGTCACTTCGTCTGTCAGTTGTTAATGTACTTCAGGTCGAGGCGATAACACGCACTGGCAAAAGGAGGAAGTCGATTCTCTACAATAAAAGGGAATAGCATAAACATAAACATACAGGCACATACATTGCTTCTGGCCCCACACTAGGATACCCTGTGTCGTGTGAACCAGAAACAGCGACATCACAAACATGTAAACATCCAAGACCTGGGTTTTTTTTGTCCCCAGCCGGGATTCGAACCCGGCACCTCTCGCATGGTAGGCAGATGCGCAACCGCTGCGCCACAGAGGTCGTCTAGTGGGCTTCTCACGCAGGACATGCAGGTTCGAATCCCGGTGCCGACCATGTACCTACCAATAAGATAATTAATTAAGTACATTATAAGGATGTTCTAACGGCGATGGAAAACATCGTGAGGAAACCTTCATTAATCCATAGCCGCGGCGTCGGGTAGCTATGGAGCAATGAAACTTTCCGATTGTTTTGGTAACATCCCTAGTGTTTAAAAAGTGGATTTTACGAAGTTTTCGGATAACTGTCAGGAGATATCTAATAGAAATAATCGGTTAAGTGCGGGTCGGTATCGCGCACGAAGGGTTCCGTGCCATTATCTATAAACCGCAAAAAAAAATGTATGGGAGCCCCCCCTAAATATTAATTTAATTTTAATTTAATTATTTATTTTTTAAGTAAATAATATACTCAATATATTGTGAACATTTTAAGCGTCTACCTGCTACCATTATCAATATCGAGCAAAAATGAGCAAAAAAATCACGTTTGTTGTATGGGAGCCCCCCTTAATATTAAATTTCTTTTGATTTTTAGTATTTGTTGTTATAGCGGCAACAGAAATACATCATCTGTGAAAATTTCAACTGTCTAGCTACCACGGTTCATGAGATACAGCCTGGTGACAGACGGACGGACGGACGGACGGACGGACAGACGGACAGCGAAGTCTCAGTAATAGGGTCCCGTTTGGCACCCTTCGGGTACGGTACCCTCAAAAGCGGCGTAGTCATTTTAAGCACATCTCTGAGATAAGCTCGCCTTTGTACTATCCGCATTTTCAAATACATACAGGGATGAAATTTAATTAGCTGATCCAGTATTTGGATCAGCTGATTGCAAGTAACTAATGGGTGACCCAAAAATTTTATCGTTTGCGACTATGTTTCTTGGGGAAAGTTGTCCAAAATGATGGATACTAAGCTTTCCTTAAAATATGGTCAACTAATTAAATGTCAACCTGATATAATGCATCAATAAAACATATGTGAATCTGCTCAGATATTTATGTACCGTTCCATTTACATTTACGTATATTTGATGCCTTGGCATTGCTTATATATGAACTCGACTGTATGTATCTGCAATATTCAATTATATACATAGTACTAATTGTTTTTTTTACGTAACCAGATGCAAGAAGGCCGTAGTCGCACATTCAGTAACCTGTCAGCTTAATCCATAATTGCGAATGCGGTACTAATTGAGTGCACCTTTATTAAAACATATTTTGTCATAAAAAATAACTGTAACAGGCATTTTACTGCTAATTGATATACAGGATGTACAAATAAAAGTATCTTCATTTTAACCCGTTCACTCTTAGAAGCACACCACTCGAACGACCGATGAGCGAACAATGGCGAACTAATTGTTATATAAGATGTGTCGGCGAACCGGTTACGTTAAGAGACAGTTAGAATTTGAGTTGGCAGTTGTTCGAGGAATAACATAATGATGGAAAATGGCGGGAAAACGGCTCAAATACTAAAATAAACAGACTCCACTTTTAGATAGACTCCATTTTGCATGACAGGGGGCAAGCCCATCGCAGCAGCTTTGGAGTAACGATGGTTTCTTCCCGATGTTTTACATCAACGTCAGAACGTCCGCCTAATGAACATAAGATATATTTTTATTAGTACGTTAGCATCAGGATTTGAAACTGCATCTCCTGCCTGAAACCCACTCGACTACGGAGTTTTTTGTATAGTACCACAGATACTATATATTATGCTAATACAGATAGACTACTGAACAAAATATGACACCGGGTTGTAAACTGATCGGAAACTCGAGAAGTTCGAGGCCATTATCGTTTGGTGCAGCACCATCGAAATAGTAGTTTATGAAACTGTTGCATAATGAGGGGTATTAAAACACGAGTGGGTGAGAGTTTTAATGCCTAGTTGTTTGCAGTTTCATACACTACTTTATCTACTCTCATACTTAAGTGTCTCTCCTACAAAATCGAAGTTAAAACACAACTATACAGGGTGTAACAGAAGGGTGTAACAGAAGGGTGTAGTCATATTTTAGGGGGTTGTTAGGGAGACCATTCTGAGTAACTTTTACTATGAAACCGATTTGATCAGAGCAACTTTATTTTTTATTGCTCCATACGTTTTTTGGTCCGGGCGGTCAGCTGATTTGTAATTGTATAGAGAAGTAAAAATTAAAGTTGCTCTGATCAAATCGGTTTCATAGTAAAAGTTGCTCAGAATGATGTCCCTAACAACCCTCTAAAATATGACTACACCCTTCTGTTACACCCTGTATTTCCACATAACTCAGTGCTTAGACACCACCAACAAAACGATGTCACGTCACGTTGACGTTTTTTTTGCAGCCAATACCAAGCATATCACAGCGCAAGCGCGGATCATGGGCCACAGTATCAAACCTTAGATCAAGAACCTCTTTGTTTAAATCTTCCAGCCTCCAAGTACTTATCAAACACTGAGTGGCTGTTTGGTTGTCAACTATAGTTAAAAAAAACTTTCCAACGATACTACGACTATCAACATCTTGGCTGTATGGTTTCAAGACCTTTGCCATTCCCAAAAAAAGTAGAACTGCATCGTTATAGAAAAAAAAGTTTATTATTAACATTAGTTTTGTTCGGGAAGTATAAGTGTTATTATAAAAAAAAAAGATTACTGTATTGCGTTTATATTTTAACTGTATCCATCGGCTGTCTAAAGTCTAGTGCAAATCGGTATTTTCACATTCACTTTTAGCCCGCGCTCCTTGCGCATAAGGACGCAACTGCAAAAACGCAGAAATCCCTTTGAGTGCGTCGCCGCTGCCGCAAAAAGTAGCAACTATGGGGGCAGATGCCCAACGTTTCAATAAAGGCACATATAATTGGTTGGCGATCGCCATTTTAATTACAGTTGCGTAGTTGTGCGTGAACGCCGTCAGAGGGGGTGGGTTTTTGTATCGAACTTGGCTAATTACACAGTCGGATTTGCCTCTCGTTCTGACACGTTGTATGTCACTTGGAAAAGTAAGAGAGGTGGATGCTTCTGTTAATTTGACGTTGTGTGAGTACGTGATGTACTGAAGTTATGAACTGGCAGGAACGTAAATAAACTAAAGTTACTGCCTTTTGCTTTAGAGACATGTTTGAATATTTTTAGGGTTCCGTACCTGAAGGGTGCCAAACGGGACCCTATTACTGAGATTTCGCTGTCCGTCCGTCCGTCTGTCTGTCTGTCACCAGGCTGTATCTCATGAACCGTGGTAGCTAGACAGTTGAAATTTTCACAATGATTTCTGTTGCCGCTATAACAACAAATTCCTACTAAAAAACAAAAGAAATTTAATATTATTATAAAAATACGTTTTTATTTTTTCAATATTTCGTGTATTTCAGTATTTTTTGGTGGAGCGGCAACAGATATAGTCTATTAATTTAATATTTATCGTTGTGCACATGTGTAGTGTAGGTCTATCTTTTGTTAATTAATCCTGTCCATCCTAGGTTTGCTGGAAGAGATCTCTTATTAGAGATAAGCTCGCCTTTGTACATGCTTTTTTTAATTATTAAGTGTCTGTATTCTGTTTTTGTGCAGTAAAGTATAAAGTGTTGTATAAAGTATATACACATTTTGTGAAAACTTCAACTTTCTAGCTATTAAGGTTCGAGCTGGAGGGCCCTCTGACCGGACGGACGGACGGACAGCGGAGGCTTAGTAATAGGGTCCCGTTTGGCACCCTTCGGGTACGGAACCCTAAAAATGTGCAAGGTGGACACACACAGCTGTATTAGCTCTGTCTCGCTCCACCATAAGAGTACCAATACACCGTGCATTTTTTTTTATTAGTAACGGACCCAGATTTTACTTAAGTAATTAAGATTAAACGGCCTTTGATGCTGAAAATGAAAAACGGTAATTTTTTTCCTCTTTTTATTTGACAAAAGAAATTAATTCATTTTTTCTTATTCCTTTTTTCTTATAGTACATAGTAGTTATAAAGTAATTTAGTCTATCTACCTATATTTATATGTATACTTTATTCCGCTATATTTTACAAAAATATTTACAATGTTAATTAACTTCCCGTAAGACCCTTTTCTAGAAAATAAGTTCTAAATTCAAAATCAGATTGCAACTAATAAAATTGTAAAAGAATTTTGCCGAGATACATTTTTACTTTCAACAAAATCGAATAAATATTTAAAAAATGTGCACAAAAATATTCGTGAAAAAATACTTAAAATTATTTATCACAACAGACTGGTTTGTGTTTTTGTCTACTTTTGCATAGTTTATTCTAAATAAATAAAAACAATTTGTGTTAAAGCTTAATTTATGATTACAAATTCTGATTTTATCAATAATAAAATTAATGTTTAAGTGTAGTAGTGAAAACAATTTTGAAAATTATAATAAACTTATGATAAAATTGCAAAATTTTGATACAACCAAGTCTATGCACATTCATTTATGACCTTTTGGACATTTATTTTGAGTTAGCGAACTGTCTCTTGAATTGCTATCATAAAAACAGTTTGTTTAATATTTACATATTGACCACACATTTTTGAGCATATTTAACTCAAGTTACAGTTCACTAAATCACATTTTCTGTTGTTGATGAAAAATACTTAAAAATACAGACGTAAAACATAATTTTCTTATTGAAAATGCTGATTACAACACAACTTTTGAGGTAAATATGTTTTTAATGTTATATAGGAATGTTAATTAATATTTTTAATGCACATTTTAAGTATTTTTCACCGAAACACAATTTTACTAACACATAGGACAGTTATACTCCTTTCATTTTACACAATTAGTTTCTATTTTTATTTTAATAGTAATAAAAATGTACAATGTTTTTTTATTTATTAAATAGTCTCTTAAATTAAACGTTGGTTGTGCCGATACAATACTTGTCATTTTAGACTCCATTTTGTTTTGTTTTTTGCATGTCTTCTGTTTACAAATATGTCATGGGTATTTAGGTATTACTACCGATAGTACGTATTCCCAAAGTAAAAAACACTTTGAGACAGTTTAATCATGGCTAAGTTACCGGTAAAATAATCATGGCTAAGTTACCGGTAAACTAATCATGGCTAAGTTACCGGTAAACTAATCATGGCTATGTTACCTGTAAACTAATCATGGCTAAGTTACCGGTAAACTAATCATGGCTAAGTTACCGGTAAACTAATCATGGCTAAGTTACCGGTAAACTAATCATGGCTAAGTTACCTGTAAACTAATCATGGTTAAGTTACCGGTAAACTAATCATGGCTAAGTTACCGGTAAACTAATCATGGCTACGTTACCGGTAAACTAATCATGGCTAAGTTACTGGTAAACTATTCAGTAGGTACTACCGGTAATACTACTTAGACCGGTAACGACACATCAGTTTGCTGATTCCATAACGCAACATCTTTCTTGATCACTTTGCAATACGTATTGAAGGATATAATGGAAATTTGAGAGCACTATTTGACACTATCTAAAATTTCAGTCTCAATCACAATCACCTTTCAAAAGTTTCAAAGTTATCGAGATAGATGTCAAACGATATAGAATCAAGCTATCTGCCGCCATTTTAATGTGACATTTACATTAATTCTTACTTTAGTTTAAAGTTATTTTCTGTTTTCCGAATTGCTGTTATACTGCCGGCCACACCCTGTCGACAAACAATTTTGAACGTTATTAACTGAGCGCTAGAGTTCACTATTGTCTATGGCGATGTTTCATGGTGCTCCAGGGTCATTTCTATGGTCAAATCTGGTCTGGGGACTGTATCGGTGCAATGATGTTCCGTTCTCACTGTAATGTCAATATTGGGGTTTTGTGACACATAAAAAAAAAACAAAATTATAAAAATAAAGATGACATTTTTTGAAACAGGGGCCATAACGAAAACTCACAACGATGAGCGTTTCGATAGCACCCAAAGGGCGCAAAATTATTATACAGGTGCAACAGAAAGTATAGTCATATTTTAGGGGGTTGTTGTAGGGACATCATTCTGCACAACTTTTTTTTCACTTCTCCATACGATTTGTGCCGGGCGATCACATCGATCAGATTTGTATGGAGAAGTGAAAAAAAATAATGTTCTGATCAAATTGGTTTTATAGTAAAACTTGCTCAGAATCGTCTCCCTAACAATCCCCTAAAATATGTCTACACCTTTCTGCTACACTCTGTATAAGGCCATATTTGGCTTGTCGATGGCACCTATGTTTTTGGAGACGGACTGTCAACAATTACTTTGACCGAACCATCTTCGGAGCAATAGTTATACTATCGCGATGCATTTTCCTTTTAGTGGACTGGGCTCCAGGGTAATGATTACATTTTGAAATTGAAATAAGTGTTTCGCGGCTTGAAGAAAACAAGGAATCAACTATACGAAACAAGGAAATGAGGACATTAAATAATAATGCTTTCCACTGAATAAATGAATATATAGTTTAATATACCCTAAAAAAAATTATATAATTAAGGAAACGAGAAGGAGGGAAACTAGAAACCATGTACCTATAAAACTATCATGGAAACTTACGTCAGTACCTATATAAGGATGAGTATTTTGAAAATGGAACTTTATAGTTTGAATTCGGAAACTACGTCCACCCACGCACACACAGTCCTGTGTGAATTTGTATTTGCGACCGACCGACAGTCCCGGGATTTGAATTTGGGACTCATCTCGTTTAGGGGTTAAGTAGGACCAGGTTAAGTTAGCTTAGGTTAGGCTGAAATGTGGTAAAATTTACGTCAACAGTCCAGGGTAAGGTAAGATAAGATTAGGTTTTAGTTTAGGGTAGGTAAAGTTAGGACAGACAGTAGCGGAGAGATCATTTCAACTCACGTCAACAGTCCTGGGTTAGGTTATGTTATGTTTTATTTGGTTAAGTTAGGTCCTAATGTTAAGTTGCGACAGGTAATTCCGGAAGATGGTGCGGTACGTCAACAATCCAGGGTTAAGTTACGTTAAGTTAGGTTAGGTAACATAAGATTTAGTTAAGTTAGGTTAGCTCAATAAATTGCTGAGTGTGTCACAACTCACGTCAGCAGCCCCGGGTTGGTGTCGGCAGGCTGGTACCAGGAGTACTGCGGCATGTAGGGCGGGTGCGGCTGTGGCGCCCCCTGCTGGTGGAGCGCGTGGTGGCCCTTCATGTCCCAGGGGCCGGGCGGCGCGCCCTGCGAACAAAGATAGATATAGATTAATAACTGCCTGTCATGTCGACAACATACGACCTCTGTGGCGCAGCGGTTTTGGCTATGCCTAACATGCGAGAGGTCCCGGGTTCGAAAAACAAATAACCGCACGACGACGACTCGCGCACGAAGGGTTCTGTACTATTATCTATAAAAAAACCGCAAAAAAAAAAACGTTAGTTGTATGGGAGCCCCCCTAAATATAAAATTTCTTTTGTTTTTTAGTATTTGTTGTTATAGCGGCAACAGAAATACATCATCTGTGAAAATTTCAACTGTCTAGCTACCACGGTTCATGAGATACAGACTGGTGACAGACAGACAGACGGACAGCAAAGTCTCAGTAATAGGGTCCCGTTTGGCACCCTTCGGGTACGGAACTAAAAAGCAGGTCATGGATGGTTACATTTTTGTGATGTCACTGTTTCTGATTCCCTCGACACAGGGTATCATGTATGGGGCCAGAAGCAATGTATGTAACTGTATGTAAATGTTTTGAATGTTTATGTACCCATAGAGGCGTCCATCAATCTTATGGGCGATTTCACCAACCATCCCTATATTTTAGGAGAAATATTCACTTTCAGGGGCCATCTGGCAGTTGTTTCTTTTTGACCTAAGTTTAAGACGATCATGTATATACTCGCAAGCTTCCATACAAAAAGCGTTAACGTTTTCCACCCCCTAAACCTTGTCCGATTTTCACAATTTTTTTACATGTTTGAGATACTATGGAAAACTATGCTCGTACGTTTTGTTTTTTTTTTTTAAATATTAGATATTTTAGGAAATATAAGAAAATAACCCAGTCCATATAAAAATATAAGTTCCAATATTTCCTAAAATAACTAATCCCAACAAAACATGCATATGCATATACAAAAACGCCAGTCTCGCAGCCTGCGCAGTTTATTCTACCGTAAAAAGTTGTGAGATCTAATTTTAAACCAAGTCGGTTAATTTAACCAGTATCTGTGTATGGTAGAATCTTTCCAACAACTTTATTATCGTATACTGTTAAGTACCTACCTAACTAGTTAACTAATAACATTTATAGTGATCGGATCAATATAAGACATCTTTATTTCTTCAATAATAATTAGAATGACTTGGCAATCGCACGTAGAAAAGTTGTCGACTATAGGACCGTGTGTGCAACGTAATGTACCCATTGCTCTCGCTCCGAAATAATTCGTTGTTTTCTTATTAGTTAAGTTTATCTTTATTTAGAGATGTGTTGTGTTGAGTAATAATATTCATTTGTGCTCTGGGTGCTATAGAGTGGTCAGTTGAGCGCGATTGCCAAGTTATTCTAATTATTATTGAAGAAATAAAGATGTCTTATATTGATCCGATCACTATAAATGTTATTAGTTAACTAATTAGGTAGTTACTTAACAGTATACGATAATAAAGTTGTTGGAAAGATTCTACCATACACAGATACTGGTTAAATTAACCGACTTGGTTTAAAATTAGATCTCACAACTTTTTACGGTAGAATAAACTGCGCAGGCTGCGAGACTGGCGTTTTTGTATATGCATATGCATGTTTTGTTGGGATCTCATTTATTTTTGTAAGTAACTTTCCTTTTTTTCTTTTCGGGTACTATTTCTTGTGCGTTAGCTACCGACTTTCTCAAAGCCCACTCCCTATCTCTATGGGCTCTTCTCTGTGGCTTTGATGTTACGATTTGTGACAAGTCTGGGCGGTGAATTATATAAATATAAATCATACCTCAAACCAAACCATACCGCGATTCAGGAAATGCACACCTACACTCAGAGAAAAATCGGCTGACAAAGCGACAATAAATGCTTTGTTAGAAATTTATTGTTACCACACGTAAGTGCATCGTCGCTACAGCTATAGGCCCATAGTGCCTGTGACATCTTTTTTATTGTTGAAATTGTTTTTTTATTTCAGCTAAAGACACGTAGATACGGTAACTATGTTAAAAATATTTAAACGGGATAACTACGGCACGTTGCCAACTTATCACCTATTATGAAGTGATGTTGTAGCAAAGTTTAATCTATCAAAATAGGCGTTGTTACTATGGCTAGTTGTGTTATTGATACGGCTAAGTGTGTTTTTGATGCGGCAGTAGCTCAAAGTACTTGTTCGTCGCAAGCGCAAACCTTTTCTCTGACTCTGCCGGTTTCAACGTGAATTTCGTGCAAAGAACACCTGTGTTTGTGCTCGTGCCGTCGTCGTGCGTGAAGAAATATGGATTTGCAGAAAATTTAAGCACCAAGCAGTCATCAGCTAATTTGTATGGACAAGTGGAAAATAAAGATGCTCCGATCAAATCGGTTTCACAGTAAAAGTTGTCCGGGTATAGTGTCTCCTACTCCCCAAAAAGTGTTTTCACTTGATACACCAAACACTCGGTATTAAATTGTCGGTTCTTCAAATCCTATATATATATATATATATACATATATCACCATATACCACCACTAATGATCTCAATGTTATTAAATTAAAATTCTATTTTAACTAAGATAGGTACCTAATATTTATCAAACACAAATGTTAGATGTAAGTTAGCTTTTAAGACATTGTAGTGCCCTTACAGGGTTCATTGTTGGATATAATTTTGTAAAAGTGTACCACAATGACGCAATAAATATATGAGTATGAGTATGAGTAAATATTTTGTTCTTTGTTGTAATCCTAGTGTGACTCGAGTAGAGATTAATATACCATACTTTTGATAGAAATGTCTTCGTTTTTTCTTTTAGGATTCTCAAATACCGCTATCCTCTTTATCGTATCTTGTGCTACCCGAGTAATGTAACATTGTAGGTTTTGATCCCTTCACTTTGTAAACGGTACACTGAAAAAATTATATATTCCCCGAAGCTTCTGTGCCTTTATTATTAGAGGTATGCGTACTTTGACCGGAGTTCTCTATGTATGCACCATACGCATGTATGGTGTTTGGTGTACAAAATAAGCATATTTCAGGGTACGCATGCTCCTGGAATAATAGGCAGTAGCTTCGTGGAGTATATAATTTTTGTTCATGGTGTACCATTAACAAAGTGCAGGTATCCAGATCAACAATGTTACTTTGCTAGAGTAGCAAAATACTTTGACATCGGAACAAAGCAGATTTGATACTGTAGCTAAGGGAAATTAGACGTAGGGACAATATACTTTGATATGATAGTTAAAGGAATTTGTCATGGGAACAAAAGGACATGAAATCCTATTGTGACATGAACAATTTTAGCATTGTAATTTTAACAGTTGTTTTATTGCTGTTACATCAATGTTGGTAAATTTGTTGCATTAGCAATTGAAGAGTAACAATAAAAACGTTGTCTTCATTACTATGCACCTTTGACGACTGTCCAGCATCAAAGCTTTTTTGTAGCAATGGCAATATTTTTTTGAGAGTGTAGCGACATCTAATGGGGAATAGCGATATTAGACAATATTGTAACCGCTTTATTAGGGTTCCGTACCCGAAGGGTGCCAAACGGGACCCTATTACTGAGACTTCGCTGTCCGTCTGTCCGTCCGTCCGTCCGTCTGTCACCAGGCTGTATCTCATGAACCGTGGTAGCTAGACAGTTGAAATTTTCACAGATGATGCATTTCTGTTGCCGCTATAACAACAAATACTAAAAATCAAAAGAAATTTAATAATAAGGGGGGCTCCCATACAACAAACGTGATTTTTTTTGCTCGATATTGATAATGGTAGCAGGTAGACGCTTAAAGTGTTCACAATATATTGAGTATATTATTTATTTAAAAAATAAATTATTAAATTAAAATTAAATTAATATTTAGGGGGGCTCCCATACATTTTTTTTGCGGTTTTTTATAGATAATGGCACGGAACCCTTCGTGCGCGAGTCCGACTCGCACTTGGCCGGTTATTTAAATCATAGCTGGAACCAAACCATACCGCGATTCAAGATACACATAGCGACTAGCGACATCTAATGGGGAATAGCGATGAATCGAAGTAGTCGTGTACTGAGCTTATTGATAATTAATATATTATGAAATTGGGGCTAAAATTGCGCAATGTTTGAGTTTTCCTTGGCTTTGCAGGCTAAACTCTAACCATGCTCAAAATTTTAAGCTTGTGGGTTCGCTAGAAGTAACCTTTAGAGTTTTCATGATCGTGAATCAGTGAGTCAGTGAGTGTCAAAATTGAGGAACTTTGAATTGCTGTACCTTCAACTCTACTGGTTCAAATTTATTGAAATTTTGAGAATATGTCTTATGACATGGTGCCTTTTAGCTGCCGGGAATTCAGGTTTCTATCTTTATCCACAACGGAGTAACAGGTAGGTCAAATATGCTCTGAATGGCTTCCTGTAAAGGATGTTACTGCTGCGCCCGTATGTTTTGCTTTTTGCTCGACTTGGCTTGGGGGCGCTGCCGCGCCCCCAGATATTTCAAAAAAATCAAAACGTACGAGCATAGTTTTCCATAGTATCTCAAACATGTAAAAAAATTGTGAATATCGGACAAGGTTTAGGGGGTGGAAAACGTTAACGCTTTTTGTATGGAAGCTCGCGAGTACACGATCCTCTTAAGGGTCATCTAGGCTACTATTGGACTCCCTAATTTTAAGGGGTAATCCTTCGTAACAACTTCTAGAGAGCAAAGAAATAGAGCTAATGTCCCTTAACTGTTGGTGAAATCGGGCATTGGGTCCATTGTCCATCCTGCTGGAAGAGATCACTTTTTAGACATAAGCTTGCCTTTGTACAATCCTTCTCTGTATCTTTTTGTGTTTTGTATTTTATGTGCAATAAATATACTCTTACACCCGCCCGTTTGCACTAAAAGTAAGAATCACCTAAGTTATTTTCTATCCTAGAAAAAAATAAAGTTGCTGTGACATACGGACGGACGGACGGACAGACAGACTTGACGAAACTATAAGGGTTCCTTGTTTCTCTACGGAACCCTAAAAAATGCACTAACTTTAAGCCATCCCTAAGCCATACATTTTAATCTATGGCTAGGCTGTTTTTAGCCTTAGGTGTATCTTAGCTAGGACAAGACTAACTTACTTTTAGTAATAGGTGTTACTCTTACTAAGATTGAGCCATACTCCACCACGCTGGCTCAGTGCGGGCTGATGCAGGGGCGTCAGGCTAGTGGCAAATCCGACTGTCAGAAGTAACCAAGCTGCCCCTATTAAGGCCTCTGACACAGCTTTACGACTACTACTGCCGAGTAGCAACCGAAACAATGTCAGATAGGAATGGACACTTGGACACTTGACCACAGAAGAGATAATAGTACTCCGTACTTTCATTGAAATTACGATGAAGTTCATTCGTGTCAATAATGTGAAACTCTAGTATCTTTCGCCTTCGCTATCATAGAATATACGCAAGGATATATTTCCCTAAACCTGTTAACCTCTCGGCTTGTCTGACCCATGTCAAGCCTTACACCTGACACTGGCAGAATTTGTCGATAGGCAACAAAGTGCCATAAACTAAAATAGAATAGAATAGAATAGAATACTCCGTAATTGATGTCTGACAGATCTATAAGGTCTTATTCGACTAGCGACCTGTAGGAAATGCAGTCGACATATTTAATTACGACATTTCTTATCCCTAAAATCTAGGACATAATAACAACGCTTGGTAATTTGTTTTACAACGGCATTATCCGTCAATACTAGATAGAAGATTCTAGATTCATGACAGATTGTCAGTTAAAGGCGGCCATCTTGCTTTGGCGGCAAACGCAGTAAAAACGCAAAAGTGGCAATTATTGACCGGAAAAATAATATTTTATTGCTGACAATAACAAGCTATGGTCTTTGAGGAAAAACATTCATGTTTTCTATGGTGGATACAAAAACGGTCAAGTGCGAATCGGAATCTTAGACGAGTTGGAACTTCCTCATTGTTTTTTTTTCTCGTATCGATTTTTCGGAATATTTAGTCAAGCTCTAGTGCTAATGACAGCGACGTAGGTCGCTGCGTCACGTATCAAGATACTACTGCTTTACGTACTTAAATATAGGAATAATCACAAACACGTCTCATTTATGGGGACTTCATTTTGATAAACGCATTTTTTTTATTATTCGCCTTTGCACGGATAATGCCAGAAAAACATTATATTATGCCTGAAAGGCTTTATGCCATAAACGCATTATTCCAGAAACGCACTATGCCAGAAACGCGGAATGCCAGTTTGTTGTTGTAGCGGCATTTTCAATGTCCTGCAATGTCCGGCGGACGGACAAATAGAGGAAGCTTAGTAATACGGAACCCTAAAACTAGTTTTTAGCATATCTCGTAGTAATTATGGCGAATGAAACAAAAATATTATGTATTTTTTTTTCATTTGTCCGAGTTGACTCAAAGACCTGTTGCATGTCCTAAACAATTATAAGCCTTTTCATATAGCTAAAGTAATTCTACAGGATGTCACGGAAAGGTGTAGTTTTCAACGAAAAGCGATTTAGGTTGTTAAGTTACTATTACAAACGTATATTGAACAGACAAAAAATTAAAAAAACATTTTATTCAGCTCAGGCTCCGGTTGACAGAAGGCAGTTATGTAGTTTTGACAGAATGACTTCTGTCGGGCGGGTCACCTAGTTCCAGAAAATTTTCTATAAACAAATCACGTATGTTAGTCCATCCTAAAGATACCTATTAGGATTTTTACTAGCCCATATCTTCCATTTGCTACAAAATTATGCCATCCCCTAACTTTCCAGCATGTTGAAAAATCTTGATTCTTGCGGCCAACGCGCTGAAATTTAATTTAGTTGTAATGATTTACTGCGCCTTTTATTAACATCACCATGTATAACTATTTGTATATAGGAAAATGTGGAAAGGTGTGACGCCGGGCACTCCTATCAGTAAGTGATTACTATAAACGTTGCCACTGTTATTATATTGTTAAGATTAATAACGTTTATTCAGAATTACTTCCGTGTTCTACCGTTTTCGTAATGAAATGCTTTCGGGACGGCCATATTGGCCAAAGTATTTTTGTGTGTGTGTGTGGCAACACATTAAATATGACCAATTTTTTTAGACCTGACTAATAGATAAGACTATTTATGGGTGGTTATCATAAACTAAAATAAGTTTTGTTAAAAACACAACAAAACATACAGGGCACAGTAGTTTCTCTGCCACCCCGTATGAGGAATAGCGTGTTTTTCTCTTCCGGAGTGGCATAGCACAACTGTGGCCTCATTTAAAGAGTATCTTATCTGTTGTCACAGAAGAGATAGCACTCCGTACAGAACGGCCACTCCCTTCCCCGCTCTGAATCAGATACCGCACCCCACCCCTGGCGTCAAAGGATTGGTTAAAGGATCAATAGACAGGGCTGAACGCCCGGACGAGTGACGACGCGTATACTTTAATATCGCTGCATTTGCCGCGCCACCAGCCCTAGCAAAGTTTACGCATACATTTGCACGTATACAAACATCATTTGGTTATGTAGTAGTAATAGGTGATTATTTTACGAGCGTTCTATGGAGTGTCCGAGGTGTGCTGTTGTTCCAAACCTCGGATCTTAGAGATGATAATTGTTTTAGCTCCTGAGGTAACTACCTACCTTGGCCCTTGCAATTTCTTGACGTAAAACTGTATGTAGCCTAATGTGTTTTCACATAACGTATGGCAGAGGCTCAGCTATAGTCTTCACAAAATAAAAGGCCCGTTTTGACAGCTCACGCCCATGAAGTTTTAACCCCTAATGCGTAGGTAATAAAAGCCAACTGTTGCGTACAAGCAAAGCGTACAAGTTGCACCTAAAAACCTACGCGTTAGGGGTTAAAACTTCATGGGCGTGAACTATCAAAATGGGCCTTTTATTTTGTGAAGACTGTAAGTTACTAGGTGACCGTTAAGTTTAAGAGACTGTTTATTTATTTAATCTTGAATGTTCAAATATGTTCGTACCCTAGTGGAGGGCCAGATTCTGTGACTTACGTATCCGACCCTGGGGTCCCACGACTGGCTGTGTGGAGGCTTCACGTCGCACTGGGTTCCGTCGGGAGATCTACCCGCTGTGGGCTGCGAACAAAGAAATATGTTAGAGAAATGTGGAGAGCTTAGAAAAATGTTGAGAACTTACAATTATGTAGAGAATTTAGCAAAATGTAGAGAAATTAGAAAAATGTAAAGAATTGGGAGGGTAATTTGCATGCATGATCCCTTCTTTGCTCCATTCCTAAGCCCACAACTTCCGAACGGGCGGTTGTATACAAAAAATACTAATATTATATTGACGTTGACTAAGCAATCTGTATGATTTTATGGTCAATAAAAAAAATAACTTTGAACTATAAAGGTGCAAACTGACCAACGACGTTACGTTACATGTTACACAGCGAGCATTACATGTTACACAGCGAGCATTACATGTTACACAGCGAGCATTACATGTTACACAGCGAGCATTACATGTTACACAGCTAGCATTACATGTTACACAGCGAGCATTACATGTTACACAGCGAGCATTACATGTTACACAGCGAGCATTACATGTTACACAGCGAGCATTCATGCAGCAGCACGTATTTTACGGAGAAACCAGCGAGCAACGAGCGTAAACTGTTCCTGGCTTCCTGCTCGATGCTCAACATGCTCGATGCGAACATTACACGTTTTGGCCAGTTTGCACCTGAGATCTTACAGCAAACCTAGTATTGACATGATTATTCTATTCTACATCTTACATATCCAACCTTCACGTCCCATGTGGGTTGCGGGGGCTGTTTCACATCCCACGGCGTCCCTGTAGGGCTGAGTCCGGGACTCAACTCCGACACTGGGGTTGAGCTAGGCGTCGGCGAGTGCGCTTGTGTGGGGCCAGACTGGTAGGCTGAGGGTGAGTGCTGGGATCCGCTAGAGCTGCCGCCGCCGCCTGGGGAAATATTTGGGGTCAACAAAATATACGGGCTAGCAACCTGTCACCCAAAATGGAGTAATGAAAAACCTGCAATCTGTCACCACGGCACAGAAGAGATAATAGTACTCCGTACAGAACGGCCACTCCCTTCCCCGCGCTGATTCAGATACCGCACCCCACCCCTGGCGTCAAATGGATTGGTTAAAAGATCAATAGACAGGGCTGAACGCCGGACGAGTGACGACGCGTATACTTTAATATCGCTGCATTTGCCGCGCCACCAGCCCTAGCAAAGTTTACGCACACATTTGCACGTATACAAACATCATTTGGCTATGTAGTAGTAATAGGTGATTATTTTACGAGCGTTCTATGGAGTGTCCGAGGTGTGACCACGGGAAAAGGCGTGAAGCTATATTGTTCTTGCTGTTTTAAAATAAACGGTAGAGTGCGAGTAGGGCTCGCGCACCGAGGGTTCCGATCAGACTTGTCGATACTCAGTACTGCAGTATACATATAATATGTCGGGCTACAGAACAACTCGACTGTCAGAAGGTTTCAAGTTACTCACATGCTGAGCCAGGGCCTATTCACTGTGGAATATGCACATTTATAGTTTCTTTCTATATTTTTTAAGTTTTGTAAGAAACTTTATTGTATTTGTGTGTATTCTTACAGTGAATAAATGGATTATCTATCTATCTATCAAATCAAATTATCCCAGAAAGCCTAGTATTTACGCCATTTTGTCAAAAAATATTCTTAGTTTGAAAGTTTATTCTCGATCCAATGGACATATTTTATGTTTATTAGCTGTACTTACTTGAAAAATACGACATTTTAGGGAATTTCAACTTTGGGAACCCTAGAAAGGTTTGATATTATTTAAAGCAACTGTCAGATTTAACTACTTTTGTTTTATCTAGTAATGTGAAAATCGTGGTTAGATATACCCTACCCAATATAACAGCAACCTTGACAGCTAACCTAAAACTTCATAGTATCCACCTTTTAAATACTAGGGAGGGATGTTACCAAAACAATCAGAAATTGCTGGAAGAAATCTCTTTTTAGAGATAAGCTCGCCTTTGCCTATTTACCTTTGTTTTAATACTATGTATCACATTGTTTTCCGTGCAATAAAGAAATTATGAAATTATGAATCGAAATTTGTTTATTCAGTTGAATAAACAGAAGAGTTGTCATCGCCATCACTGCTATTAGCACTTAAAGATATTATTTCATTTTCAACCATATTTAAGGTAACTGAAGAATCAAGAATAAAATGTTAGACAACTTTCCGATTCACAAATGTTTAAAGGGTGTATCGATTATTTTGATTACCTAATCGATTTTTATGAGCAATATCCCCTTACTAACAGGCTAAGATAGATTTAATTTATGAAAGTCATACGTAATTTTTGATCTCATTTCCTTGTTCTAAATAAAAATTCTTTATAATGTTATCGTACGTTATTGTACGTACAGGTACGTTTATGATATGAAACTCTGTGTTAGATATAAGTTAGTTTGTAAGAAATTGCAGTGCCCTTACAGGGTCCATTGTCGGGACCTCCTTACAGGGTCCATTGTCGGGACCTCCTTACAGGGTCCATTGTCGGGACCTCCTTACAGGGTCCATTGTCGGGACCTCCTTACAGGGTCCATTGTCGGGACCTCCTTACAGGGTCCATTGTCGGGACCTCCTTACTTTAAGAACTCTACAACCACAATGTAGCAATAAATAATTTGGAATTTGGAATTAAGATTCACATTTGTCAGGTTCGCTATTATATTGGATAGGGTATAGTTTATTGAAAATAGACGTCATTAGGTAAGGTTCCGTAAGTTTACATAAGTAAGAAGAAGAAGAAGAATAAGAATAATTTACTGCGCAAAATAACAGGGTTTACATATTTAAGGTCCCTGCCTCGTAGGAAAATCTGTACAAAATAACAGGGTTTACATATTTAAGGTCCCTGCCTCGTAGGAAAATCTGTACAAAATAACAGGGTTTACATATTTAAGGTCCCTGCCTCGTAGGAAAATCTGTACAAAATAACAGGGTTTACATATTTAAGGTCCCTGCCTCGTAGGAAAATCTGTACAAAATAACAGGGTTTACATATTTAAGGTCCCTGCCTCGTAGGAAAATCTGTACAAAATAACAGGGTTTACATATTTAAGGTCCCTGCCTCGTAGGAAAATCTGTACAAAATAACAGGGTTTACATATTTAAGGTCCCTGCCTCGTAGGAAAATCTGTATCAGTTAAGTTAACCAAGTGAGTGACGTACCATGTAATAGCTGGTTATTGCTCGGTGGGCTGCCGGGCGGTAGACCGAGGCCAGGCGGTGGGCCCCCAACTTGGGCAGCCTTCATCATCTTCTTGTATTTACTTCTCCGGTTCTGGAACCAGATCTTCACCTGCGAAAGAGGGGAGAGGTTTGTAATCGGAAATAAAAGTAAAAAGTAAGTAAATGTAGCAAACGGGACCCTATTACTGAGACTTCGCTGTCCGTCTGTCCGTCCGTCCGTCCGTCCGTCCTGTCTGTCACCGGGTCCGTCTGCACGAACCGTAATAGCTAGAAAGCTGAAATTTTCACAGAATGTGTATATCTGTTGCCGCACCAACCACAAATACTGAAATACGAGAGATATTGCAAATTAAAGGGGGCCCCGATACAAGAGACGTGTTTAGATACACTTACGCATTTCAAAATGGAGATCTTGACTGAAACTGTTTATTTATTGTCATAGCAACCATGTCATAGACACATATACTACACATTTAAATATGATAGCATATTTCGCGTCAACCCACATGGTTGTGGTAGCTCAGCCGGTATGATGTAGACTCTCAATCCGGAGGTCGTCGGTTCAAATCTCGTGAAGGCATAAACTTTTTAAATTTTCTTTTTGTTTATTTTTTTATTGTTTTGAGTGCTTTTGATTTGTTGTACGATGGTACGGTACCCTTCGTGTGCGATACCGACCCACACTTAACCGATTTTTTTTCAATCAGAAATCGAAAATAATATTGTTTTTTTTTAAATAAAATTTCTACAGTCAAACAATAGTTTTCGCAAGAACTTCATACTTACCTAATTCATCATTTCGTTAATGCACACAATTAATTGAAAAAAAAAAGTAAATAAAAATAGTGTACAAAGGCGAGCTCATCTCCAAAAAGAGGTCTCACAGGCATCCAAGGCATCACCCAAGTTTAATATTCAGCTGTTGGCGTCATTTTAAGGCCCGTCTATGGTGAAAATACTAAGTAAGACATAATGATATTCTTAAAACTGAAAAACAGTAGGGATGTCTTTAGAATTATATTTTTCTTGGTGAGTGTCTCCTTTAGCTGGCATAACTCTTCAATGATGGACTTCTGACGATACCAATCCCCTTAAGGGTGATAAATTCATCGAGATCTCCAGGCTAGGTGGTCCATAAACCTTTAAGTCAAAAAGTCAAGTCAAAATATCTTGATATCTGTAGATATTATGAAATTTATATAGGACACGTAATTCTTTGACTCTTTACCACACCTCGGACACTCCATAGAACGCTCGTAAAATAATCACCTATTACTACTACATAACCAAATGATGTTTGTATACGTGCAAATGTGTGCGTAAACTTTGCTAGGGCTGGTGGCGCGGCAAATGCAGCGATATTAAGTATACGCGTCGACACTCGTCAGGCGTTCAGCCCTGTCTATTGATCCTTTAACCAATCCTTTGACGCCAGGGGTGGGGTGCGGTATCTGAATCAGCGCGGGAAAGGGAGTGGCCGTTCTGTACGGAGTACTATTATCTCTTCTGTGTCTTTACTCTACTTTGGACCACCTTGGGATAAGAAATGCGAAGATACTAACTAAACACAAATACCTACGTTTTATAACTTACTACACCATCCCTTAATACACTCGTGTACCTTTGGTATACATTGACGAAGGGTTTTATAAGGGTAGGTATAACTATACAACGTGTATATACGTGGTATAGGTGAGGGCGTGGGCGTAGCCTACATAGGGCTGGCTCAGTCACGGCATTGATTAGGGATGGGGTGAAAGATGAAAGCACTTTTATCGCTATATCGATATTACATTATTATTATTGCCACCCCGAATGAGGAAAAGCATGACGATATGTTTATTGTCCTATGTGGGGTGATAGAGCCACTGTGATACCCTGGTTAAGCCAGTTATTGTATGTAAACTATATCAATCCATGTTGATAATTAGTTTTTGAGCCTAATTCAGTTCTAAAACTGATACATGTTTAAACTGTGTAATTTATTCTATGGGCTTTTATGCCTGCAATAAATGATTAATAATAATAATAAAACTAATCACCGACATCGATCAATGGAACCGCCCTCAGCTAAGAAAGCTACCTATCATAAGTGCGTGAAAACGATAGATTTGAAATGGTAAAACCGTCATTGGCATAGTTGAGACATCTCTCAAGCTTAGAGCGGTTTCATAATACGAGCCTAAGTTTATTTTTAGGTTGTATAAAGAATACAAACACAACACGCATAGGCGTGAAGTTTTTTCCCATAAGGTGTGCCAGAGACGCATTTGCGGTCACTTTTAAATCTTGCTGTATTTCGTCCGAGAATCTTAAACTAACAAGACGTGTTATCGGTTGCTCCCGTAAAGTTATAATAAGTCAACCTCATTAGTCATTACAATCTTAACCCGTCCTCCGATTTGCATACGGCCTAATTCTCCGCGGGACCAGTGTACACTCATCCGCGCTGCGAGGCATCAGCGGCCCCCCGCGACTCCCGAGGAAAAGAGACAGCTGTCTCCGAGTCATCACCGTCCACTGAGATACCGTCTCCGCGAGTTACGTAAGCGGTCCTGCCAGCTAATTTTCACCCGTCCGTCTGGCCTGGCTTCTTCACTGTTCCTGCACTTCATTCAAACAAGATCTTGAATTTCGCAAGCGTATTGAAGAGCTTCGTGGCGCGGTTCTACTGGCGTTGGACTCGCACAATTATCATACATAGTTCTATCCCCGGTTCGCCGTGTTAGGGAAATAACATTTTATATATTTTTTTTTGTTGTTTTCAACATTATAATTTTAACTTAACTTGTAGAATAAGATTTTAGTTTAATTTATTACTTAGCTGGTACGTGGTATAACAAACAAGATGCCGCCCAAAACCCCTAAATGTGAAGCCTGCGGAAAATTCGTCGGTATCACTGAACTTATGAGTTGCTTATCCTGTACTCGCAGTTATCATCATCTGTGCCTGAATGTATCGGTAAAGGACTACAAAAAACTTCCTGGAGATAACCGTAATGTGGATAAATGCGACAGTTGCAAATCAGAGCAGCGGTCTCAGACTCCACTGCGCGCTTCGTCTACTAGTCATGTGAACCAGGATGGCCCTAGGGTTCCCGCGCCAGCACTACAAACATCCGCCGCCGCCTCCGCTGCCGCCGCAGCTGTTGTCGCTGCCACTGCTAAACTCGCGACGCACGAAGTGAGTTCACCCTCGTCGCCTAGCACTCCTCAACCTAACGTTACAGCCGGAGATAAACCTGAGTCCTCGGGCAACAGCGCTTTTGACATCACCTCCCTAGAGAGTCGTCTCGAAGCCCTAATTCATAAGGGTAACGAAGCACTGAAGAAGGAGATCAGGCTAATTATTGAGTCTGAAATTAAAAAGCAAGTTACATCTTTGACTGCCCAGCTCGAGACTAGGCTTGTAGAAGTTGAAAAACAATGCGACAAAATTGCAGTGCTCGAGAACAACCTATTGGCTTCTGAGAGACGAGTCACGGAACTTGAGTACCAGTTCGGCTCACATCAACAGTGGCTACGTATGAGCAACCTAGAGATATCCGGCGTCCCTGAGCTGAAAAATGAGTCGCCCCGTGACATAACTATCAAAATAGCAGCGCACGCGGGAGTTGCGCTCAAGCCCGAAGACATTGAGTTTGCGCACCGCGTACAGCCGATGAAGGCTAAACCTGGTCGCCCTAAAGTCATAATAACTAAGCTTCGCAACCGCTCGCACAAAGATGCTATCGTAGCAGGGCTAATCAAGTCAAAGGGTATCAAAACATCGGACATTGGCATTTCTGGAGACGAGCACAAACTATACGTCCACGATCATCTCACACCATCCAACAAAAAGATGTTTATGGATCTAAAAGAGATATGTAATAAGCATAACTATACATATGTATGGACCAAACATTGCAATGTTTATGCTCGCAAAGCCGATAACTGCCCCCTGATTCATATTCGTACTCCAGTGGATTTTCACAAAATCGTGTAATTTGTACTCTTGTCACTATTATTTTCTACATTTTGAAATTATTTTATTTGATAATCACCACTAGACACCGTTCACACGCACTATTACACACACACCTCCCTCACTTGTCTCCCCACCCTACGGCTTTAACGTGCTGTAAGTATTGTTTCATCACTAATGTAAATACTTTCTCTATAAAACCTCACTTATACTCCATTCGCGGCTAATCAATTTAACATTTATTATCAGAACGTCAGAGGACTGAGGACCAAAACGTTAACATTATATAATAGTATTTTAGCAAACAATTTTGACTTGATAATTATAACTGAATCCTGGCTCGTAGATGGCGTGCTGGACTCGGAATTATGCGATGACCGTTACGACGTATTTCGCCTTGACCGCGACCGTGTCGCCACGTGTAGGAAAGATGGTGGTGGAGTATTGGTTATCGCACGTCGCACACTAAACGCGGTTGCGCGACCTGAATGGACCACGTCTAACACTGAATACCTTTGGGTCACCATACCCGCTAAAGCTCTTCGTGGCACTTCAAAGGACTTATGCGTATGTGCTGCATATCTTCCCGAAAAAAGTGGCCGCACTCCGGTCCTCCATCTCCACATCAATAATTTAATTTCATCCGTGAACTCTGTGAAAACCTTAAACCCTGATTCAAATTTCATTGTCGCAGGTGATTTTAACCTACGTTGCTTGCGATGGTCACCCACCGGTGTTGAACAACTGAGTAGGGAACTTATAGCAGTCCAAGAAGCAGCTACATATTTAGTCGACGAATTTCAGGCACTCGAATTTAATCAGTTCAACACTATTACCAATGACAGTGGACATACCTTAGACTTAGTTTTTAGCAACTTCGCAGTTGAAATTTCACGTTCCTCCGTGCCGTTCATTAAGGAAGATCTAGCCCACCCATCTCTAGAAATACTGGCCAACGACCTAACATCTAAGCCTCTTAGTGAAGCAAACTGTCCTAGGTACCGTTTTCACCAGGGCGACTATGATGCAATCTGTAATACACTCAGCAAGTACGACTGGTCCAGATGCCTCAATGTGGGTACCCTTGATGATGCGATCGATAATTTTTATGTTATTATTAATAAAGTTATCAGTGAACATATACCTCTGGACACCAGAAGGAAAAAAACATCGCATCCTATATGGTTCAGTGAGGCACTTATTAAAATAAACAGAGATAAAGCCAACTGTCACAAAAAGTGGAAATTGTACAATAACCCTTTGGATTACATAGAGTTCTCACTACTGCGCAAAAGGCTAAAGACACTTCAAGATGAATGTTTCAAAAGATACATTGAATCAATGCAAACAAATATCAAAACCAATCCTAAGCAATTATGGTCATTTGTAAAAGCACGTAGGCGTAAATCGGCTTATCCGCAATCACTTGTTTATAATGGTGTGCAGCATTCCGACGGTCCTAGCATCTGTAAAGGGTTTAACGATTTTTTTGGCTCGGTATTCAGTCAACCAGCAGCATCCTACCCCGATCTACCTTTGGCTCCACCGTTTTGCAGCGACAACAATATTATCAGTACCACTCAGTTTCATCCTGACTCTATACTTAAATTACTTAATTCGCTCGATATCAATGGTGGTGCAGGCAGTGACAAGATACCACCATATTTCATAGTACGATGTGCGAAACAATTATGCTTTCCTCTGTGCATCCTATTCAACAGATCGCTAAAAGAAGGCTCGTATCCCAATATTTGGAAGAAAGCACATATCCTTCCGATCCATAAAAAAGGTACAAAAATTAATATTGAACATTATAGACCAATATCCATCCTTAATGTTTTTGGCAAGGTTTTTGAAAAAGCCGTCTACGAATGTATTTATCCAATTGTTTCTCGTGGAATCCCACCACAACAACACGGGTTCCTTAAGAGTCGTTCTACGGTTAGTAATCTTACCGAATTTTTAAATTTTGTACTCAAAATGATGGACAGACGCAGACAGGTTGACGTGGTGTACACAGATTTCGAGAAAGCTTTTGATCGTGTGGACCATGTCATCCTGTTGCGTAAACTGTTCCATTTGGGAATCCACGGTGATCTCTACCGGTGGATCACCTCATATATATCTAATAGACAGCAGGCTGTGGTTATCGGGGGACATAATTCAGACTTCATAAACATTCCATCGGGTGTGCCACAGGGCTCTCATTTAGGTCCTCTTTTCTATAATGCCTATCTCTATGACATATACACAGTATTTTGCGAATGTAGGTTTCTGTTATATGCAGATGATAAAAAGATTTTCCTTGATGTAACCAGTAATATTGATTGTGATAGGCTGCAATCCGACCTCGATCGTCTTAGTGTATATTATGAACAGAACAGAATTTCTGTAAACGTTAGCAAATGTGTCCAAATATCCTTCACCAGACGACAAGAGCCTATTCTATATAATTACAATATTAACAAACAACCACTCACCCGCGTCGACTCGATCCGGGATCTGGGTGTAATACTCGACAGCAAACTAACATTTCAAAAGCACATTGAGAACATCGTGGGCCGCGCGTTTCGAAATCTTGGCTTTGTCATTCGTATCTGCAAACCTTTCAGCGACCTGGGATGCATAAAGCTGATCTATTATGCTTATGTCAGGAGTATTTTAGAATACGCATCATGTATTTGGTCCCCGAACTACATTACCTACACCCAGCGTATTGAGCGTATTCAGTCCAAATTCCTGAAACACCTGAACTATAGATCACGTATCCAGGACCGCTCGTACGATGAGTCCTGTCACCAGCATCACTTCATCACTCTCAAAGATCGCAGAGTATTGCTAGATATGATGGTACTCCACGATATTCTTTCTGGCCGCCTCGATTCTCCCCCGCTGCTATCCGAATTATCTTTTTGCGTCCCACAGCGCCGCACTCGCCATACATCCAATAGACTATTCTCCGTCCCTCTCGCTCATACCAATTATGCCCAAAATTCTACCATGGTTCGCCTTGCCTCTGAATACAATAAACAATTTAGTGATTTAGATCCATTCTCATCCTCCAAAGCCAAATTTCGTCATGAAATTATAAAAGTCTTGATAGACGATGAGGGAAACAAGTGAATAAACACACAAATACACACCCTAACACACACCCTCACACACACACACTCACTTACCCTTACACAAACATTACAAATATACTCCTCACATTCTCCTTACTATATTTAATTTAAATCACGTACCCTATAAAATTCTTATTTCCTAAAACTCTACAACGTGCATAATAATAAGATAACTGTAAGATAAAGTTTTTTTTTCTCTTTTACTTGCTTATTGTATCTTCTGTGGATATCTGTTACCGGCTTAATTTTTGTATTTTCATGTTGTAACTCATTTATTGTATATGCTGTTGATATCCCAAATAAAATAAAATAAAATAAAATAAAATAAAGTAAATTAAGTTTAACATAAAGTTTTAATAAAAGAAACACTAGATTCTTCGATGTGACTAAATTGTAAGCCTAAGATTTTTCTTTACCTGCATCAAATACATAATGCTATTTTCGGTTTAAATAATAGTACTCCGATTTATCGATATCCAATGCCAATGTCCCAACACTAATCCTCAACCCCTAACCCCACCCCAATTACCCAGGTCAGAGGACACGACATAACTTAACCCAACTAACTAACTAACTTCAAACTAATATAATTTTGTTATCTATAACTTGTGCGTCGAGTGAAGTTTGGTTCTGAAGTTTCTTTTTTTCTGTGAATCTTGCCGTTGTAGGTTCTCGGATAAAATTGTATGTTACCTACATTAGTACAAAAGTAATTTATTAGGATAAATTAATATTTTTAGTTTTATGTGGGTTTACAATAATAGGAATGAATAATACGATGCGTATTTTATACGAAACGGTATCTACAGAAAAAGCGTAAATCGTTGCGAAAGATGTTCATGAAATGTAGATAAAAATTTGCCAATCTTGCTTATGTTGTAAGCAGAATAGCAGAATACTATGAAAATAATGTTTTCAAGTGATAATAGAGTAGGTGAGTACGTGAAATTTTTGTAAAACTACTGAGAGATCGGGGCACCGATAAAAATATAACAACGAAGTATGACAACATAATAATAATGCTGCTGTCGAAATATTTTTCGATAAAATTGACAATAACCGAAAAATGAATTTATTTTTGTGGTGAGGCGGTTGTGCTCCGTCGATTCGGAAAATTAGTGTTGTCACGATTTTTCTTAAAATATTTCGGTATTTTAAAAGGTTGGGAGTCCCAACTTGGGACCAGCAATAATTTTATTGCTTTCAGCCAGATCAATGGAGTCGGAGTATATGGATATCTTACTCGATTTCAAGCAAAGGGTTGTCTCTAGGTGGGGTCATGGACTATATTTTATGTATCATCCATCACTATCACTATCATCACTACATAGTATAAAAAAAAGTCGCTTCCCGTCGTCTGTCGCTTTGTATGCTTTGATCTTTAAAACTACGCAACGGAATTTGATGCGTTTTTTTTAAAACATAGAGTAATTCAAGAGGAAGGTTTATAATGTATAATACATGCATATTATAGTGCACCGTGCATTGCACCCGTGCGAAGCGGGCGTGGGTCGCTAGTTCTAAGCACGCAACGCAATGAGATGTAAGTAAATTGTCTGTGTACCTCTGCCATCTTGTGTGGTGAAAGGCTTGTTCCTAAATCAGTCTTCATTCAAATCCTTTATAGGCATTTATATCTACTATTTCCTAGTATTTATTGCAACATATTTACAAACGCAGTATACTTAATAACATTCGCAAAGGAACCCTAAAAGCAAACTTAGCGTGACGGAAACATACAAGAAGGAATATGTTTTAAAAATAAAAACACAAAAAAAATAACATTCCGCGTATTGTGGTTTCGACAAACCCATATGTCGAGGTTTACATAAAACGGTGAGAGTTTTTTTTTTGTTTTCAATGAAAATAAGACCAGTTGTTGCAACAGCCTTTTGTACCGTTGGTTGAAGATATTGTGGGTTTGCAGTTGCTCACGTCCGAAGGGAATACTTGGAACCTACAGCCCTTCACGTCCTCCCCGGGTGGCGATGACGAGCGACAAATCGACACTAACATTTCCAGGCTCTCGAAAGTATGACACGTGACAGTGGCGAAATTAACCCACTTGGGTTAGGTAAGTTTGTCAGCAATTATTAAAAAATGCGTTATTTTTTTATTGCCTTACATAAAATGTTTCGCAAAAAGGGACCTTATGGGATTGGAAACGCCTTTCCGTTTTTTAGTGAATTAATTTTCCTTGGACTTTTTCCTTTTTAATTTGGTCCGAATAGATAATTTTTAAATGGTATATAGTTTTTTTGACATCTTTTAATGTCACTAGTCGGTCATCACAATAACCGCGAATAGACACGACTCCAAACTTTGAACTCGATTATCTCGGAATCATTTTCGCAGAACCACTCACAAATATATTTACGTATAGGGTAAAGGGTACTAATTCCAGCACCCCCCCATTGATTGGCACTCTGGACTTTGAACACAATTATTAAGAATTACCAGATAAGAAAAGTAAAACAAAAAATTCTATTAAATCCACCATTTCGTAAGTGACAACACCAAATTGGTAGTTTTTAGATGAAACTACTGGCAACTCTGTGAAAAAATGTTCTTTCCCAACATGTCTCTGTGTGGTGCGGATTGTTGAAATCGTTACGATTTTTGTTAAGAAACAGGTGAGTGTTGAAGCCTTTTTACTTGTTATTTTGGAAGTCTAGATGCGAGTTAATGGTTTTGTTGTTATTATATGAGTCAAGTTATGATAATAAGCAGTTTGTTATTGTATTTCAACGCCTAAAATCAGTTTTAATTGGGGCCAGTCATTGTAACCTTAAGTTTCTATGAAGGTGCAGTTCATTGGCACCGGGGCTAATGATTGTTAAAACTATTTCAGAATTTTTAATTGCAATTAATACCTAAATTAATTGCGACGAATGAATTGTTTAAAAGTATGCACTCAAAACTGTCATCAGCCCTCTGTAAACAAATGATGGCACTGCTAATCATTGTACTTTTTGACCATTGGCACTGCTGATGATTGTATTCTAAGTGGGGCCAATCAATGTACTGAGTTTTTTTGATTATGCTTTTATCTAGTAGTGATGTGCACATTTTATATTTTATTTCATTAAAAGTTTGGAAAGGTTAGAGGTGGGTATTTTCACCAAAAATATTTTGTATATAGGGTATTATAGGAATAGATAGATAAGGTACCCACATTCAAATGAGTCGAAATCTGAGGTAGGTAGCAGGTTCTACGGAATCTACGGATAACATTCAAGAATATAATTCATAAAGTTCTAGGTATTTTATTTTATTTCCCATCACTATTACTCAATGGAGTACATTCATTGGCACCTCACGTGTATAATGATTGGCATGCCAATCTTTATACTTATTATAGGGCTAATCATTGTGCTGAAGGGGCCAATGAATGTACTTTTGGGTAATTTTTCACTATTTTGTGAATTGATGAATTAAAATTAGATTTTAGAAAGATAAATCAGGTTTTATTAGGTTCTTAGATCCCTATAGTAGTAGAAAACACAACATCGTGATAGTTTCAATAGCTAACTACATAGATATTGAACCTCAAACATGAGATTTTCCTTAAGGTGCCAATCATTGTACTGCTACCCTAGATAGAAGAAAATGAAATTATTATTTATCGAGTATTAACCCCTTCACTCTCAGAAGCACACCGCTCGAGCGACCGAATAATGGCGAACTATTAATCTAAAAGATGTGTCGGCGAACCAGTTAATAAAGTGATCTGTATTTAACAAAGCTGTGACGGCAATTGGCCAGAACAAAGTCGACGATATTTTCACCCGAACAAAAAGACATTGCATCGCGTTTCGTCAGGAGAAGCATTTCGTCAAGACGAAGGGCTGAGTATGCAGCATACGTCCACCCGGCCTTAACTTGGATGCCGGTATGCAACGAATACAGGGTGTTGTAAGACGCAATCGCAAAAGCGAGGGAACGCAGCGGTAAGTATTTTTCGTATTTTCATAAAATTACGTCACACCGTTTCCCATTACGGGGTGGCAGAGACAAAATGTCCCCACTTTAACCAGTTATTCAATACAACATTTTGGGTATTTTTCGTATATTTCGTATCGAGAAATCTAAATACAGTAGAAAAAACACTTTCCAAAGACTAGCTTGTCTATATTAAGAGATTTGGTCTAGCAAACCCAAGTTGGAATTAATAAATTTAATAGCAATGACAGGAAATTACAGGATTTATAATATTTCATTAAAATTATTTAAACAAACGACTTCTATCAAACCCTATTTTATTTTATTTTAAGAGGATCTCTATTTCTACTTCTCCTCCTAACTACTAACGTAACCCTGGACATAACTGTGAATCTGCCACCCCATATGGGAATATGCATAACGATGTGCAATAATACGCACGTTCGTTTATAGAAAAACATAATATATTATCGACGCATCTAATTATGACACCCTGTATACACGCGGCGAGTACAAAGAAATATCGGACATAGGCTGAATAACATAACCTCTTTGCGAAAGCCTCCGATGCCCTCGCTACTATACAGCCACTATACAACCTCTATACAGCCACTATACAGCTATTCCGGCACTTCCATGGATGGTTTTATGCGACCGCTGAGGAAAAATTACCATTCAATAAGTAAACAATGGAAGTAAATGCGGATGCGTGGTGGCGGCCATTTTGAATTTCAGGAATCTGAAGGATTTTTTGTGACAATGACAATGATTGCTGGTTTTGATACTGTAATTAATTTGTAGCTATTTTATGATATAGGTAGATTGTGTAAATGTAAGTTGGTCTTATCTTAAATGAGTAGGTAGATACAATACAACGTATGTTCTTGTGTTTTGAAAGTTATTCTAAAAACTTTTGTTATAGAATTATCTATGTACCTACCTACCTATTTGTTGAACCTATATATCAATATAGGTTCTACAAATAGGTAGGTACTGAAAATTATCAATTCTCAATGTAAAGTAGATTTGTTGGTTTCCTTTATTATTTTTTCGCCGCAACTTAACTAAGTAATATTCAAAACCCGTTTAATATAACTAGTTATCTCGGTTAGTTTCTTACACACCCGCAAATCAAAACAAACAATTCCTCTCGATTTATCGCCACTTCGAACGATACTCCAACTAATTAGCATTTTACGACAAAACCATTACGTCGCCATCATTTCTAAACGCATTCAAGTCACATCATAAGACGCAGTGTATCAATCACAAACGCTTACGACTCAATCTGTGAATGGGTCGAGGAACATATAAATAATTAATTATATTGGAATAAATATTAATGTGCTCGTTGGCGTATGACGCGATTCTTGCGTTGAAAAAAAACGGTAGCCACAGCAACTGCAGTGCGCCGCAGCGCAGGACATAAAATGACATGGAGTGGAGTTATTTTGTTTTTTTTTTCTTACAAAGTGGGGGCATAGTTTTACGCGCGTAAATTATTGGTTTGTTTTATTTTGTGCATGTTTAAAGTACGATTTAAGGGGATACCTACCGATTTGGTACTGTGTAGTTTTTGATGAGGAAAATAAGAATTATTTATATGAGGAATATGAATACTTAAAATTAAAATTTATGTATAATATCGTTACATATTTTCTTTACGGTATGGTGAAGGCTGTAACCAACTTTTTTTTAACAAAAACTGTCACTTACGTAATGAGCTCTATTAAAGTTAATTCTATAAAATTGCTTGCATAAATTAATAGCCTTGACTTACAAGTGATCAGTATATTATCTCGCAATATCGTTGTTTGCTGCAATTTTTACTTCCATTTATGGTAGATAAGGTACTGAGTACAACAATATACAATTGATAAATACCTTACTTAAATATTGCCAAAATATATTAAATGAGATCTTTATACATATTATTAAATAAAAAATATGAAATGGCGAGTTCCCTTTTCTCTTACGGGACAGTTATTATAACCGGTCATGCAGTTATTAAATCCTCTTTGCGTGGCATTTGGCTAATCATCTCAAGTCACAACATTCACAACTTCCCAGTCAATCATAGTACACAGACTAATAGAAATAATTGAAATTATCAATATCAATATACTTTATTGCACAAAATAACACATTTTACAATGGAAAGTTACACATGAAAAAGGCGATTGCGTTGTTTGATTGTTTTTGTGAAATGTTTACTTCTGCTATAAAAGTGTTCTGTTTTGTGTAAAATGACGTCTGAATAAACGCAAATTATATTATCTTATCTTTATTAGGATATTTCTTCCAGCAAACCTAGGATGGACAGGAAATCATTAAAATTACGACGTAATAATGAAAAACTATAAATACTATAAACGATATCTAGGCTAGGGTATTAATTATTATTTTTTAAATATAAATAAGGTACAATGTAGGCCAAATTTATTATTACTCTATTCTACTAATACTACTACACATATACTTCACCGATGTAGTACAACGTTTGTATAGATATTTATTGTTCACCATTGAATATTCATAGTTCGGGCGATCGCCGCGGGCCTCTGTGACAAGTGAACTAGATAAAGTCGGTGTTGTGAATAAAAATGATTTGCTGTGAGAATCGCGAAACGGTTGAGTTATGTTTTGCTGGTATATGGTTATGATTTAAATCTACTTGATCGAATTGAATCGTTGACGATTTTATGGCCAATAAAAAAAAAAAAATTGCCTTTTTGTCTTTGACTTTCTTCAGTTTAGAACTTATTTTTGTAGATCTTGTTTAGCATGATTTTTTTTTATAAAAATGGTTATAATTATTATTTTGCGGGCAGAGATGCGCATTGTTTATTCTTGATTCATCATTTATTTATGTTTGTGTGCAAACAGAACGAGATATACGAATATTGATGATAGTGTACGAAGGCGGGTTTAACGGACTTGAGACATCAGGAATTTATATTTTTATCTTGTTTTAATTGTATGTTTAAATGTGCTTTTCAATACAATTATTGTTACTTAAAATAGTAATATTTATTATTTTTAAACGTTTTATTTGAGAAAATGTATAATAAGGTAGAAAAATATATGTAAATAATATATACATGCTGGCCGCTGAGAGAATGCGATCCTGACACATGTATATGCCCCTGTCTGTCCCACGCTACTTTTAACTCTGTCTCACTCCCACAAGTGATACACATACAAATAAATAAAATAAATTGAAAAATCTAAATATTTCATTGTTACGACCTCTCCACGATTCTCTGTGTCGGTATCATTGACACCAATTCGTCGAATGCTTACAGACAGACAGGAAGACCCGCGCATACGCTGAATAGATCGTAGTATTTCACGTGGGGCTGCGAACCCGCCGCCGCCGCCGCCGGTGACCCAGTGGGTCTGGAGGGTGATAAAGTGGTAAGTATTATTATTAATTATTAGTATAAAGTCATTTTATATTAAGGTAAATTAGGTGTATTCATGACAGTCTCTACATTTTAAGATTTTAACATAAATTTTTCGTGAAACTCTGTAGTATGTAAATGTAGCCCATTAATGTCCCTACCGAGGGGAACAGGCCTTTACCCGGATCCGAGTAAGATTGAGCCATACTCCACCACGCTGGCTCAGTGCGGGTCGGTGGAGGGGTTTTACGACTACTGCATACTACGAAGTAGTGATAGTAGCCTAGCCGGGACCTACAGCTTAACGTGTGCCATCCGAAACACGGAGTGTCCGATAATGTACTTAAGACAAATTAATCATCTCATTGGTACATGGTCAGCACCGGGATTCGAACCTGCATCTCCTGCGTGAGAAGCAAGGTGAACCCTACTAGACCACGGAGCAGCCTAGTATATTTTAGGAAAATAATAAAATGTTTTCAATCAAATACACCACTAATTCTAATTTGTATGGGATGAGCACCCTGTGATTACACCTTGTAACGTTTTGGTCAGTTAGCACCTTTATAGTAAACAGGTAAACGTCGACTGCAACAACTATGATTGTATATACTATATCTAGTTAGGTTTAGAACATAATTTATCCTTGAAGCCCTGTCTAAGTTGATTTATTGCTGTAGGAACTGGTTTTCCAATTCTGTACCTGTTATGCTGGAAAACAGAGCGGCATGTTGGTATAGTCAGCGGCATGTTAACATGACGTAACTAAAATAAACGCCCACCGAGGGGCACAGGCCTATATTACCATACTGCACCACGTTGGACCAGTGGGAGAAGGTTTACGAGTACCACCACCAAGCAACGGTAAGGCAACGGTATAATAAGTTCAGAGATTCCGAAAATTATGAATTAATCAACTAGGTTTATTAAAATTGTATGTTTTAATGTCGTGCACAGGTCTGCTTGTTGTTTAAACTTAATCTATTTCAGTCTGTAGTAAAAAAAAACACAATAAAGTTTAATTATGTAGATGCAAAATTACTGTCTAACTGTTTGATTAGCAAAGAGTGGCAATAAGAAACTTAGTAATGAAATGAAATGAAATAATGAAATGAAATAATGAAATGAAATAATGAAATGAAATAATGAAATGAAATAATGAAATGAAATAATGAAATGAAATAATGAAATGAAATAATAATTTATTCAGAAAAAATATACATTTAAACTTGTTATTTACATTGTAAAGAACAAGGGATGATCTCTACTCCCTAAAAAAGGGCAAGCCCTGTGGCATAGGATGAGTAGATACTTCCCACCAGTAAATGACACTATCAGTCTAATAGTCTAAATAATTTCCGAATTGTTGCATCAATGATAAATTAAAATATGACAATTATTAACTTAAGAAAATTATTGAAATTAACATTGAAAATTGAAGTTTAAATTAGAGTAACAATAAAATATTAACTTAGTGTAGAGAGTGTGTGATGGAGTGTGTGTGTGTGTGGTGTGTAATAGAGACGGAGGTGTAATGTTTGAGTGAGTTATTGTAGTGAGTAGTGAATGGATGTGTTGATGATTATAAATTATTTATTGTACATTGAATTTTATTTATTATTGTTAATTACAAGGGTTTACTTATTTTTTTTTTTTTTATTATTGTAAGTCCGGTCGCCTGCGTTTAAAAGTCATATTACGAGTGAATCGCGCTGAAACTGCATGAATATTTTTAGTCGTAGGCCACCGTACATGAATTTATGTCCTATATCATGGCATATAATTAGCACAAGGATTCGAACCTGCATCTCCTGCGTGAGAAGCAACACACTAGTTTATTGAACGGATTTAAAAAAAGTTGTTTACTTTTTTAGCTGATGTTTAGGATGCGCTTGTGTCTGATTATACTTAATTTAATATTAGTATGACTAGCTTGTTGTAAGTCGCTAAATTAAGTAACTCCTTAGATTGATCGCTCAAGACCACGTTTTAATTATAATGGCGGAATATAAGCAGATCGTGTAGTAATTTGCATTAAAGTGTCATTTTAGTAGCGTAGTTGAACCTATTTTCAACCGACTTCAAAAAAGGAGGAGGTTCTCAATTCGACCCGTATGTTTTTTTTTTTTTTTTCTATGTTTGTTACGCGATAACTCCGCCAATTATGAACCGATTTGAACAAATCTTTTTTCGGCGTATAGGTAATACCTCAAGGGTGGTCCCATTGACACCAGGTCAGGATCTGATGATGGGATCCTGGAGAAATTGAGGGAACTCTTCAAATATTATAGGCAGACCTATAGTGATTTTTGTGTTTTTCATAATAACTCGTGCAAATGCACATAAGCATAATATTGTGATGCGGAACTGCTGATGAAGACCACATATGGCCACCAGATCTGCTCAATACTAGGTACAAATACAATGCGTGGCTGACGGGCAGGCAACGCATAGCCTAAACCGGTGGACCTAGAGCCATGAAACTTTGTACAGGGGTTCCTTAGTAGCGTGGGGTAGCACTGATATGGGATTTGACAAAATTAATTCCCCAAGGGGGGGGGATAAGGGGTTACAGTTTGTATTAAACTCAATCTAATCAAATAGCGTTTGTGGAAGTCGGTTTTTTCTAAAGTTTACTTTTTGTTTCGATTATTACATTATAGAATATGTTCTGGTCATAGATAAAAGCGAGGCAGTTGTGCTTCAAAAAATAAAACGACAGAGTCTATAGTCAGAGAAAATTTAAACATCGCAAACCGCGGCAAAAAAGTCTTAAGCTTGTAACACCGTCTAATCCAGCCTATGTTACCGCCAAAGAATCAACTCCGTCATTCTAAAGTGTTACTGGCACGTTGACCTACAGATGAATCCTAAGCCTAACCACAATGTTGCAATAAATATTTTGGAATTTGGAATTTGGATTTCATACTTTGACGGTGACATAAAAATCAATGTCACGATGACCAAAGACAATACAGACACAGTGTGGTCGCTATAAAAAAATCACTCGTCCGAGTTACGATAGCCAAGCTCTACCTAAATAGGTGAGTAGTACATAAAATTACTTATACCTTAAGTAAAAAATACCCTAAAGTACATGTTGAAATAAGTCACTTTTTTAAGATCAATAAATAAAATAAAATAAAACAAGAAATATCATGTAATTTATAGGCATCAGTTAGATTTCTTGATTGTGACGTAAATATTAAAAAAATACTTGTATAATAAACACAATAGGTGATCAGATCAGCCCTGGCCTTCTTGACTGGAATAAAAAAGTAAAACAGTTTGCAATATAATAACATGCAAATACATCTAACTGTATTCGCTTCTTTGCATAGATGTGGAAAATATAGATTAAAACATTTCTTTTTTATTATACTACAACATCCGTTACATTGCCTTATTTGAAAATCGGTCAAGTGCGGGTCGGAATCGTACCGCATTCAAAACAATAAAACAAAAACAATGAAATAAAAAAAAAAGATTATGCCCTCACGAGTATTTGAACTCAAGGCCTATTTCATACCCGCTCTGAGCTACCTCAACGATGTAGGTTGACGCGAAATATACCATCATATTGAAATGCGTGGGTGTATATTTGGTGTTGTTGCGGCCACAGATATACACATTCTGTGAAAATTTCAACTTTCTAGCTATTACGGTTCGTGCTCTAGGACCCGCTGACGGATGGACAGCGGAGCCTTAGTAATAGGGTCCCGTTTGGCACCCTTCGGGTACGGTACCCTAAACACAAACTTGTGCGGCATCATCGCACATAAAACATGTCAAGTGCGAGTAGGACCCGTAGAACGTAGCAGGGTAGGTACTTTCTAAAATAAATCAATAACTATCTTAAAAGTACTTTATTGCACAAAACTTTACGATATACGATACGTATCCGTCCGTATGTATACAACGGCAAATGGAGAATGTGTACAAAGGCGGGCTCTTCTCTTTTAAGACATTTCTTCCAGCAAGCCTAGGATGGGGACATATGGTTGGGTCACCTCCAGGTCAACAACTTATCCTCAACTGAAAGTTAACCCTCAAAACGCGTAGTGGTCAAAAATACCGCTTTGTTGTATTTTTTTTGTTACCATTCGGTTTCGGCACGCGGCCGTCGTCGGACCGACAGCTGAATAATTCATAGATCCAACACCTTGACTTGAAGCCTTTTTTGTCGGACTGCGATTTTTGTTGTTTTCGTTATTTCACTAATGTTTTCATTTGTTCGACTGCTGTAGTTTGCTAAGTATCGTTTTGATGTTTCCGCGGTGGTTTATACAGTATTAACTTAGAGTACATAACAAAGTATGTACTTTAGGGATCTAAAAGGATAACCTTATGCCCTACACTAGGATTCTATAGGAATCAGACACAGTGACATATGTGAAATATATATTAACCAATACCCGAGTGTTCTACTAAGAAAATATGACGTAATAACATTACGTCACTCTTTCTCCCATACGAGGTGGCAAAGACACAATTGTTCCTACGTTTAGCCTTTAAAAAACTGGCCAACTGCGAGTCGGACTCGCGCACGAAGGGTTCCGTACCATTATCTATAAAAACCCTTTAATATTTATTATAATCTGTTTTTTAGTATTTGTTTTTATAGCGGCAACAGAAATACATCATCTGTGAAAATTTCAACTGTCTAGCTATCACGGTTCATGAGTTACAGCCTGGTGACAGACAGACGGATGGACAGATGGACAGCGGAGGCTAAGAGTAATATAGGGTCCCGTTTGGCACCCTTTGGGTACGGAACCCTGAGAATGATAAAAGAATAAAATAAATAATTAGAGCTCCGTGGTCTAGTGGGTCTCATGCTTGCCTCTTACGCAGGGGCAGGTTCGAATCCCGGTGCTGCCACGTACCAATGAGATAAGTCATTTATCTTAAGTACCTTATAGGGACACTCTAACGGTGATGGAAAACATCGTGAGGAAACCTTCATTACTCCATAGCTGCGGCGATGAGCTAGCCCCCTGTCACGCAAAATAGAGTATTGAATCACTTGCTGTAAATGGGTACAGTGGTGCCTCTGCCACCCCGTGTGGGAAAAGGCGTGACGCTTTGTTATATTATGTTATGTTGTTAAGCCTATTAATATATGCTCCATTTGCGTGGCAGGGGCCTTGCCCATCGCCGCAGCTATGACGACAAATTAAATAGAAAAATGTTAGACTTTTAATAATCCTGTCTGTCTGTCAACAGGCAGAAAACTATATACGGCAAAAAATAACAAATGCCTCTTCATTACGAGATATGAATGTAAATAAACAATGTCGATTTGATTATTATCCGCGATCCTCATAATAGGGTAATAACTAGGGCTGTCACAAACATAATACTCAGACTAATTGTAATTACGCCTTTTCGTTTGCGATTTGACAACCCTGCTGGGAAGGGAGTTGCTATGAAGAGATTTAGCGGGTAATTTTGACGTATGGTATGGCGCCCTAATTTGAAGGCTAAAGTAATTATTTTATTTGTCAACAAACATTTCGTGTTCATGTAGCATTGTAATTTAATTAACGTTTTTTAAGGTAAGTAAGTATTTATATTCCTGAATGGCATATTTGACGCGTTATTTTTGAAATAAAAATAGGTAAGTAATCCTATTTACATCTTGTCACGTGCAAATTATTGTTTGTATATATTCTGTGGCTGTGCCACACTAAATAAGAAAAGACATAATGCAAAAAAAAACACAGAGGCCAAAATTACCTCCAGATATAAAATATATTTTAAAAAATCTAGTTAGCTGCTCACTTGAAACCTCCTTATTCGGACGATACCCTTAATCCCTAACCCCAGCAAGCAAATAGTTAATTTTAACCCTAATAAAGTAATTTATTGAACGCTCTCAATTTTGCTCCAGTCTCTTATTACGGGGTTCATTATTTCGCTACACGAGCCCCCTCACTCGAATAACCGAATGCAGTTTAAGGGTTAAGTTTGGTCTATTGGAGTTATTATTTGGATTTGGTTTGTTTTTGTATGAGTAGGTACGTGTGTTTTTGTCTAGATTTACAAAAGAAAACACATATTTCCCAAGCGGGGTAGACAAAGCACAACAGTTGTATTTTACACATGTTAAGACCAGTTTTGTCATGTTGGTAAGCTTTTCTTTAGACTGGCTAAAAAAATGTAACAAAAAAGCACTTTGGATAAGTACAATGTAAGACAAAAACATGTCATCACAAAAAATACACATTTCTCACGGCCCAATCGGAGTGGCATCTGTCCAAAAACACGCTTGTCCGAAAATCTTACATTTCGTTGACTAATTCGAAAATAATTATGGCGACTTCCGTCTGCGGGGGAAAAAAGAAAAAGCCACAATCGCCGAGTTGCGTGCGACATAGAAACAATGTGGAAATAAAAAAGTTAACAACAAGGAGGTAACAAAGACTTTCAATGTCAGGTTGCTGGCTGGTTGAGTGCGCGGGAGATTCGGATTCGGAACGAGAACAAAAGAAAGAAATAAATTCGAATTCAATTTACGAAAACGATGAAAATTAAGTTTAAAGTATGTGCTTTTGTTTTTTTGATACTAACAACTAATAACTCCTGTGAAGACGATATAACGCCTGGTTTGCTGGAAGAGATCTCTTTTTAGAGATAAGCTCGCCTTTTTACATGTGTTTTCTTTTAATGTTACTGTTTAAATTATTGTGTGCAAAAAAGAATTGTGAATTGTGAACTAATCTAACCTACAACTGTTGTACTTAAAACATAAAATCATGCAAACGAAATATTATGTTTGTTATATTTTATGATTCAGATTTAGTAATTAGAAACTTGACATTTTTGAAAGTACCTACCTATAATAATTATACTTTACTCTCATTTGAAAATTCGTAAGTATTATTTTAAATGGTTTGCTGGAAGAAATCTCTCTAAACCCGTTAACCTTTTACCAATCACATATCATAATCAAACTGTCATAATTTATTTCATGCAACACCATATACATGAACAACTTTACTAAAGTATTTAACTTTGCTGTCATTGCGAATAAAATGAAGGAAAATATCAACTTGGAACCCAGCATGCAAATCCATAAAACATGCAAACTAACGCTCAATCTAACCTACAACTTCCACACTGCCTTAATCTGAACGATACAAGGAACACTTTAGCACTAAGGATAAGCTTATCTTGACAGTTGCAAGATGACAGGCTCGTGAGACGGTTTGACAGATCAAGGTATGAGAAATCACCAACAGGCTAGTATAGGCGTATAGGCTACGTTTGTTTTTAGGTATATCTTTGTTTGCTAAGGTGCGTTCTAGCACTAAGTTTACAGTAGAATCTCTATAGAATAGAATGCTAAAAAAATGTTATTGAATCGCATCGCATAGGCAAAATAACCTTCCAAGTGCGAGTCGGACTCGCGCCCGAAGGGTTTCGTACTATTATCTATAAAAAGACCGCTAAAAAAACACGTTAGTTGTATGGGAGCCCCCCTTGCTATTAAATTTATTTTGTTTTTTAGTGTTTTTTTGTTATAGCGGCAACAGAAATACATCATCTGTGAAAATTTCAACTGTCTAGCTAACACGGTTCATGAGATACAGCCTGGTGACAGACAACAGACAGACAGACAGACAGTGAAGTCTCAGTAATAGGGTACGGAACCCTAAAAATGGCACAACTCTTACTGTGCTCTAACGCCCTCTAAGGGACAAGGCATGGCGCTATTACGTTTTGTTTGATTCATAGATTGACTGTACTGGAAAAAAATCTGGGACTAGGATTGAAACCTCCTTGGTAACAACCAATAAAGTAATAATGCTTCTCTTGATTTTCTTGTTTTTATTTTTTCTTGAATTCAATAATGATCTCTGAGTCCAAAGATGCCTTACCCAATGAGCGTAATCTAACGGTAATTATTATACCTACTCGGACACCGATAGCTATCTGAAACCCACTGCGTTTGAATTTAAAATTATTCCTAGGAAAACGAGGAAAACTCCACGGAAAATCTTCGTAAAACTTCAACAACAAACAGCTAGATGGCAGCACCTGCCAGACTTACTGCCGATTAGTCTTCACCACTCTACCGAGGTAATTTATGCAATGAATCACTACCACAAGGCCGGCTGAGTTAAGTACTTACATCTCTCTGGTAGCCATGGGAGCCTAGTACTTTGTCTTTGAGTGTGCAAAATGAAGAATAGGTTGGGGATATAAAATAACGTTTTCACTTCTCATGCTCGTAAAGTTCGTCTTTATGTCGGGTATAGCCAACATAAAATCAAATTTTATGTTCTAGACTAGAGCATAAAGTAAAATCTTCGTCTAAATCTCAGACTCTGACAAAGGTCGTCAGGTAAACAGCCACATACACCTATGCTAAGTGCCACTGTCGGCGGCCAGAGCCGGCTGCGGAGGCACGTCCAAAAAAAAAAATACGCGTGTAGCACCGTACACGTGTTAGAAGTAAAACTTCTGTAGCTAGATCATTAAGTGGTACCTATACTATTACACCTATACCTACCTATACTAAAAGAGATTTAAATTTCCAATTTTGAGATCCAATCTCTGCTTCAAGTTACTTTTAAGTTTCAGACGTCCGATTATTTGAAATTATTTTATACTTGTACTTACTTTTAATACGTCATGTCATTTATTTCCCACCATTCCTTATCTACAATTTGTCGCGCTCATGGTGATATACTTAACTCATTCAATAGTGTCACTACTATTTGCATCTCGCTCAGATTATATACCATCTGACGTCACGTCTTTAAGCCGCCTCGCTCAAATGTATGCATTGCTTTGCTTGTTTTAGAAATCCATATCGACCCGTGTGACATTGATCGCATCGCACAGCTGTCAAACATAAGTTCCGGTTCCAACAAAGAGGTTGAACGAAGTAGTTTGAGTCATGCTAGTTGGTTTTGTTTTTCCCAGCCAGCGGCGGCGGCGGCGGCGGCGCCATCTTGGCCATACCGGAAATCAAGAACTCGTGGAAGAATGCTTAAAATAATTTTTATTTGTTAACGTTTCATCAGGTTTTTCTCTCACTAATTAACATTCTTTATTGTACGAATGTATTATTATCTTATCTGATTAGTTAAAAACCGTATTGAAAATAGTTGCGGTTTTAAAAGTCTTCAGCCGACCCTGACGTCACCGATTCCAATTTCCGTTACATTTCTTAGCCACTCGTGATAGCACCCGGCTAGAAGCAATTGAAAAGCAAATATATGAATAACCCACAGTTGAGAGGTTAAATAAATTTTACCCCCGTGCCCCAAGAAGTTTTACTTCAAAAAGTTTAATGGCGGGAAGTTCTTATTTTTTCTCGGTAAATTTCAATTTGCAATTATTTCATAATATTTACTTTTTTTGCAATATTTCTGTTTAATTTCCTCACAATCGAAGTGAAAAGCAGAGTGTATAACTCGTACATAAAACCCATTTTACCCTCGACATGACTATCCACCCTCGCCTGATACGTCTCGGGTAAAATGGTGCGTTTTATGCCCTTGTTGTACAATCTACTATTGTTGGATTCCGAGGCAATGGGATTACCCCCTGTGTCATACATAAGATTGAACAGGCACAATTAAATCAGTAATCATCAATGTAAAGGGAAACATGAAAACGATTTCACCCGACCTTAGGGCAACGGCAACGACTTGTGAAATCATTTTCCTAAAATATTTTTCCTGTAGCCGTTTTCCTATACAGCATTATAAGGCCATAACATGCTGAAAATAGGTCCAAAGTACAGACTTTTGTCGACAGTTGAGGTCTATTGTCATGTCAGAAAATTCTATGATAGGGTGGTCTAATAGGGGAAAGATCTCGGAACCTATTTTTATTTATCTCTTGACAGTTTCTTATCGTGTAGGTACAATGTTCTTTCGCTTACTCCTATCATCTCCATCTCCTACCCAACATGGTTTGCTGGAAGAAATCTCTTATTAGAGATAAGCTCGCCTTTAGAGGTACATGTTTTTTCTATCCTAAGCTATCTGTTCTGTACCCATGTCATGTGAATACAATAAAGAAATTACAAAATTACGTAGGTATCATGGCTATTTTGATTGTTTACATCAAAAATGTATTGGTTTTGAGTTAATTTACTCACAGACCAAACAAAATAGCCTTGTATTATAGCGAATAGTTAAACCTGTAGTTGACCATCATCGTAGCGTTATTGTCACTAACCCGCTATTTTGTTAGTGGGATAGGGTCCCAGACTGGTATTGGAGGAGGGTCACGTCCGTAGTACGACTCGAGATCTGTCATTATACTGATAACAGCGTCCGTACGACTGTCTGTCTGTACGTGTTTGGTGAAACGCGTAGGGATGGGGTTGGGCTGTATCGATAGTATCGATGGTGTCGATAGCATCGATAGTTTCGATAGTGTGCGGAGACTTATGAAGAAGATTGACTTAAGCCATGTAGTTTAATGTGTCTCGTGTTCGGACCACAAAATCTAAGATTTTTTTATTGAGATAGGTTCTCAAGTTCTGGCACTGAACTCAAACATCACGTCATCATATGTATGACATGTAGATTAGTGGTAAACAATATACAAGTTCTAAATGAATTAACACAAAATTATAAACAGCTTTGTTAGGGACATCATTCTGAGCAACTTTCATTATGAAAACGTATTGATCAGAGCAAAGTCATTTTTCACTTCCCAGTACATTTTGGCTTGAGTGGTTCAGCTGATTTGTAATGCAAAAAATCATACCTTCTACAATTGAACATGGAAAATACATGTCCAACAGCGAGGTTATCAGATATCTACGACACCGTCTATACAAATGAACAAGAAATAACAATAGACGGCAAACGAGAGAGTTGAGAGCAACTTACTCTTAGCGTATTTTATCGATAACCATTTCCCATCACTATACAACCTACTGCTGCTATATATGCCAACGGTACACAGCTATAGCTGTAGTGTTTGTAAACATATAATTACTCGGTAACTCGATGCATATCAACATTACTGTACGTACAACCAATGTTATCTGTGTGTGAGTGTGAGGGATGTGAGGGTGTATCATCGAGGTGACAAGTTGGTTGACATACAGTTGATTACGGGTTTGATGGAAGAGATTTCTTTTACTTGTCAGCTCGCCTTTGTTATTTGTGGGAGTTGGCAGGAAATGCTTTTCACCGGCCCTACAGAGTGTACAAAATACATGTCAGATTACTTTTCAGGGTTCCGTACCCGAAGGGTGCCAAACAAATATATATCACCATATACCACCACAATGTCGCAATAAACGTTTTGAGTTTGAGTTTGAGCAGCGTCGATATAATGATCTCACTGTTATTAAATTAAAATTCTATTTTAACTAAGATAGGTACCTAATATTTATCAAACACAAATGTTAGATGTAAGTTAGCTTTTAAGACATTGTAGTGCCCTTACAGGATTGTTGGATATAATTTTGTAAAAGTGTACCACAATGACGCAATAAATATATGAGTATGAGAAAAAAAAAAACAAGACCCTCCTCTGTTCGTCCTTCCGTCTGTCCGTTAGCGAACTATATCTCATGAACCGTATAATACATATAGAGTTGTAATTTACAAAGAGACAGACCTCACGGGTTTTGAACTTACGACATACGGATTGAGAGCCTAATCATACCCGCTGAGCTACCTCAACGATGTAGGTTGACGTGAACCATCATATTGAAATGTGTGGGTGTATCAAAACAAATCTCTTGTATAGGGAATCCCTTTAATTTGTAATATCTCTCGTATTTCAGTATTATTGTTGTTGCGGCAAGAGATATACACATTCTGTGAAAATTTCAACTTTCTAGCTATTACAGACGGACAGACGGACGAATAGACAGAAAGACGGACAAACTGACAGCGTGGGCTAATAGGGTCCCGTTTGGCACTCTTCAGGTACAGTACCCTAAAAGGGGGGTATTTAATAACTGGCTAAAGTTTGGCGTGTGTGTGTGTTTCCCTGTATCCATAGTAAAAGACATGATTGAGCTTTACCTCCAGTATTGCCACGGCCAAGTCATCTGAGAAAATCCTTTTCGGAACCACTATTCGTATCGATGATACATTCTCTTGAATCCTCCCTCACTGTCCCTTGGTCTTACAGAGAGCCAACAAAGATTCTGCATGTAACCACAGGGTTCTCATCCCATACAAATTAGAATTAGTAACCCTTCGTAAAAAAGACATGGCGTGAGGAGTAAGGCTTGTACTTTAAACGCCATGGTTTCAGTTAACATAGTTCTAGGTGGCGCTCATCTTAGAATAAATCCTATATATTTTAGCGCCAACTCGTGGTAGGTATTTGCAATTTCTGCACCACGGTTGGCCTCGAACTGAAGAAGCTTCCGTAGCAACTCAGTTTACGCCGGTGTCATATTTTGTTCTAGGTGGTCTATCTGTATTAGTATAATATTATAGTAGAGCTCGTCTGAACTGTAATGACGCGCCCCACTCCTTGGTTTTGTATTACAACTAAATACAAAACCAAGGAGTGGGGTGCCTCATTTCATATTAGACGAGCTCTATCTGTAATGTAAGCTACATTATCTGTAATGTAAGCTACATTATCTGTAATGTAAGCTACATTATCTGTAATGTAAGCTACATTATCTGTAATGTAAGCTACATTATCTGTAATGTAAGTTACATTAAATAAATAAATAAATAAATAAATAAATTGGTTACTTACTCTACTCACTCACTAACTGCCTTACTTATTTTATACTTTACTAACTCTAGCCCACGACTTCGTCTGCGCTGGTAAAATTAAGAAAATACTCAGTTCATTAAGTCCATTATCTTCCCTTCCTTATAAAAATATATTATTAATGTCTTTTTACCCCCTTAGGGTCAGGACTTCGGCAAACTTCTTCAGTCTCATAGTCGGTCCATACGTCGTCGGATTATGAAAGTCATAGTTACTGCCTATATTCAACTGTTCTGTGCTGGCTGTTGACTTTGTACCAAATAAATAAATAAATCAAACGACGCTACTTTCCAAATGTCAGCCTTCTATATAGCTTCAGCCTTTAGGCCCCTGATCAACGCATGGGCCAAAAGGCTGAAGCTATTTAGACTCAGTCAGTCAGGACTTGTCTTTTATAATATTCATAATTTCTCGATTCAATAGCCTGCAAAACCTTCCTATCAGCACTGTAACCTAAAACAAGTTTCCCCGGGCAGCTTTATGAGTGATTGTACCTCACATTAATTCCGCGACCACACCGCTTCGCCAACGTGTTGTATTAATTAATGATTTTAATTCACTTTATTAGTTCTGTCACTGTACCTGTTTTAACGGTTAAGGGCACGTTTTGAGGTAACTTGGGGGTTGTGAGGAAATATGCAATGTTGCGTCATGTCGTTTCCCATACGGGGTGGTATTTACTTGATACTTTGAGGAAACTGTACTCGAATTAATTGAATCGTGTAGCAAAATCCTAAGCCAGTGGCATAATTCTCGCGCCTTCGAATGTACGGATATCGAGACCTATATTGACAGATTCCCATACAAAATCACTCGATATCTACACCTATATCGATTGTACGGGAATCTGTCAATATTGGTCTCGATATCCGTGTGTCGAAGGCGCGAGAATCGACCCGCAAGCCTATCGACGCCTATATCGAGTAATTTTGTTTGCGAATCACTCGATAAAGGTCTCCATATCCGTATATCGAATGCGCGAGAATCATATCATACCGTCTGTACACAATCGACATCACAGTCATGCTGTCACTGAGAAAAAGATTTTAATTTCTAACGATTCCCAAACTTTTCAAGGATGGAATATAAAGTCTTTTTTCTGAATCTGGCTCCTAAGTTCGTGTCTAACACTCTTTTACTAACCAATTACTCAATTAAATTACTATAATCCAAATCAATTACGCACAATTACTTAGTAAACCACAGTTTTCACATGAGATTAGAGTAAAATTAAAATTACACAGCCACCTATGATATGGCTCGTTGAATATGCAAAATTTTGCGCTAAATACACGATTAGTCTGACTGTTAGTAATTTGGAATAAACAATACCTTAATCTGATAGTTATCTGTCTAGTAATAATAGTAATTATGTCGACGATTACGCCAAACAATTGATATGATTTATATCTATGTTTCATTGGCTTTCGAGGATTTTTTTAAATTCTTTTTGTTTTTATAAGTAAGTGACAACCTAATAAAAAAAATAAAACCATTTTTGTTGAGCCATTTAAACACAACTTTTTCCCATAAGGAGTGAGTGAGTGAGTGAGTGAGTAAGTGAGTCAGTGAGTGAGTGAGTGAGTGAGGGCACATATCAAATGCATTGATGAGCCAACATTTAGTCTTTACAACACACAATTTAGCGAGACGGTGGGCTAGACAAATCCCCAGCTATGAAGGTTTCCTTACGACAAACCCATGTGTGATTTCCCTACAAAGATAATACCGACAAACAGGTAATACGGGTTCGGAAAAATCCAAAAAAGACCTTCAGTTACATCCGTTTCATAGACAAACGTCATAATGCAACAGGGAAAATTCTGTCCCCCACACTTAGCCTTTGTTGGACCAAGATAATAGAGCCTGGCCACAAAAGAAAAAAAAATAACAGACCATTGACAATCCTCGCGTACAATTGTGAACATCAATTATTATTTTTAAAATAACAGTTTTGTACGAACAAAATATGTTCGCGCTTCGGTGAGCGTGGGTTTGACAGTGTGTGTCGGTGTGTAGAGGCTCAGATGGATGTGTGAGTTTGATGTGAAGTCGGGTGATAGAGGGTGTTTTGGCTTTTGGTTACCTAATTCATAAAAAACTCCCACCAAATTCCCACCGTATTTGGATCAATGTAATCAAATAGTATCAATTTTTTTAATTTCGTCTTTAGATACTCGTCCATGTTTTTTATATGCATACGTTTTTTGCTGAAGGTGTTTTGTGAGGAACCCTAACGTCTCCCTTGTTACGGCAGGGCGATGCGCTAGCCCCCTAACTGGCTAATCAGATATTGTGCCTCTGCCACAAAAGCCGAAGTTAAACCGGCTTCAAAAATAGAGGAGTTCTCAAATCAGTCATAAACCTTTTAAAATAATTTTGTTATAGAAACAGATAAATAGCGGCGTGAGCTCCATTTTTTTTTTGTGAAAGCTTGAAAATAATAATGTTATATTTTTTATTTACATTCTACGATTCGAGAACCTGATCACGATTGAGCTTGATCTCGATTTTCCAAGTACTTTTTTTGAATATTTTATTCCATTATACGATTCGAAGGCACCCCGTATGTGCCGGCGTGTTTATGCACATCAATTATAAAGGCACCGCGCGGAACGTCTGTCCGTCCGTCCGTCCGAGGGAAACACTTTCGGAGGTCAGCCGACTAGTCGCGCCTTCACTTTTGCAACACGGCATTTATTTGGGTCTTTGCCATGCCAGCGGAGAAAAGTATTGCTTGGAGAAACGTCGTATGATCTCTCTTATAGTCTATTCGTGATGAGAATGCGGTAAAGACATCACGACGACCTCTGTGGCGCAGCGATTGCTCATCTGACTACCATGCAAGAGGTCTCGGGTTCGAATCCCGGCTGGGGACAAAAAAAACCCCAGGTCTTGGATGTTTACATGTTTGTGATGTCTCTGTTTCTGGTTCCCACGACACAGGGTATCCTAGTGTGGGGCCAGAAGCAATGTATGTGCCTGTATGTAAATGTTTATGACTAAATGTTTATGTTTATCACTGTCCGGCGGCCTAGACGCCTCGTAACCAATCAAATCGTTTCCAATTATCAAGCCAAGTTCACAGTGACCAGTTGTGTCCTGTCCTGTGAGTGTGTGTTACAGATTTAAATTTAAATTTCACTGCATTCTTATCACAAACAGACTGTAGTACCTCCACTAACGGTTAACCCGAGTAATCTTTGTCTACGCCTTAGCAATGTCTTGTCAAAGTCTCTTTGCCATGCCAACAGAGAAAAGGTGTTACATACTGATTTCAGTATGATCCCTCAGGAAAATATCTCTCAGTCTGTGTTTTGTTTATCTTTCGGAGGTCAATTTACCTTCACTTCTCAATAAGAAACGGTTTTTAAGTCTTTGCCTTGCTAAATATTGCATGGAGAAACGCGGGTGATTTTTGATACCATAAACTTTTTTTTTTTTGGTTTTGCCATTTCAAAATAACTCTTTAATTTTGTGTTTATACAATAATTGGCACGTGTAATAATTGTTTATTGTCAGTGATTTTAGAAGTTGCTTATTTCTCTTTACCTCATGGGTCTTAGATTGTATAAAGTAGATTAAAATGAGATTACGCTTTTAGCCAACAAAATATCGAGAATAATTCTCACTATCAAATAACTCTACAACAGAAGAAAGAGCACCGAAGCGAATAAAATTACAATGTATTTTACAAGTATCACCTTATTTGTGCATTAAATGAATTTGTGCTTAATACAGTACTAAAAAATGTCGTCGCGTCGGATTGCTCGAATTTAAATTGGTTTCTGTACTATGGCAATGAAAAATGTTTGAGAATTCATTAGTTTGCATATTTCTGTAAATATGCAGGGGGGCAATTCTCGCCGATTAGAATTTGAAAGCGTACACGACAATATTGTCATTTTTGTATGAAATATAGTAGACAATTTGGCGTCTACGCTTTGTGAATTCGCCTCGAGAATTGGCCTCCAGATCTTAATACATATTTATGCTCTGGAGGCTCAGAGAAAGTTTGAGAAACAGTGTATTATACTGGGGCCAGATTCTGTCATAAAGTCATACTCGTAATAAACGTAAAGCGGTATCCGAAGTGAGAATAAAGGCTCGAATTGGCTAATTCTAATTATAGACAATGGTACAGTCAGCACTCGACATAGATACTAATTTATGAATACAAATATATATATATAAAAACACGAAACTTATAGAGTTGGCCACATGGTGGTCTTTTTTACACAAAATTAGTATAAACATAACTAGGTAGCTGCTGCAATGAAAATATATAATTCGAATAATGACGAACCCCTTTGTTTTTATGTAGTTCAAATTCTGACATGATTTTTATATTTGTTAGACAATTTGTGCCCGTCTGTACTTCCGTCCATCACAAAAAAAAACTAGTATAGGGGCGACTGCCAATAGTGGAGTCATTAAAAACCAATAAATAAACGTCTTTACTGTTTATTCGAATGCGTATTCGTATCGACATCTGTTGCGCGCGCGCACGATTAAATAACTAACTTAAATGCTACAGGAGGGATTAAATTTATGGCTATTTGAGGGAAGCTGTGCCTCTGCCACCTGGTATGGGAAAAAGCGTGACGCTTTCTTAGTTTGTGTTATACGAGCATTTTGTGTGTCTCTGGTTATTAGATATGAAATTCCAACCAATCAAAAAATACTTTGTTAGTAGATATGGACTTTGGAGATTATTTTTATTTTTCATGTATTTTACAGTACTTTGGAAAAGAAAACTGAAATTAAAGCACCAATTAGGTTTGAGTTAGGTAAGGTTTTAAAAAAAATATTTTTACAAGTTTTTTTTACATCGTAGTATCGTTTAGGTCAAGGAGGATGTATAATTGAACTTTTCCGTCTCTATACGGCTGGGGTTACTCCATGCAACATTGACATCAAACTCACGAGACACGCGAGTACAAACGATATTCTAACACAGTCCTTCATATCTCTAAACAATCAAAGACGCAATTTTCATACAAAAACCATAAGGCCAAGTTCACATTCGCTGCGGATGCAACTAAGGCCGATGCCACACTTAAGATAAAACCGCCATTACCGTGTGTGTCGCCCGTGAAGCCGCCATTTTGTCTATTAACTATGCCATACACCGTAATAGTGGGAAAATGTACAGCAAAATTGGTTTCACATTTTTAGACGATTTATTTTTTCTATTCCGCAACCGCTGGGATGTTTGCGCAAGCCGTTGCGTGTTTTTCAGAATTAAAAAAAATAACTGATTCAAAATGGCGAATTGAGAAGATTGCCGATGCACGCAGTTACTTACTCGGGTTTGCCACTTATGTCAGATTACGCAATAGTGTTAAATCTTACCTGTAACAAAAAAAAACACATTTAAATATTTTACAACAAAAACTGCAACTGTTGATAGACCTTTATAAACATTTGACAATGATAAGTGGTACTGGCGCTTAAACAATGGCCATAAATAGCGTTCCAATAAAAAAGCAATTAAAAATAAAGAAAAAATGCGTTTGAGTTCACTATGTAACTTTACCATTGACTCTTGACCCCTGGTTTTGCTACAAGGTTAACGACACTAGGGGTAAATGAAAATTGGTTTATTGTCTTGCTAGGGTCATGTACCATGACCACCGTTCTATTCGGTGGTCACATTGAACAAACGTTATAGCTAGCCCCCTATCTACTAAGATTATCGATAAGCATTGTTCTATTTGCAGCGAAACCTGTTGAGACTTTTTATTTTGCGAACCGTTGGTTTTGTTCGACGTTTCACTTTCAATTTGGCATTTTAGTGATATAAGAGTGATAAAAAGTTTCTGTAATTGCAGTAAAAGTCAAGTTATCCAAGACGAATTTAATTTCTTCTCAACAAAAATATTTTTAAGTAATAGGTACTTCGTTTGCATAGAATCTCACGACAAAAAAGAAAAAGGAGTTGGACGCAACTCAACCTATTTAAAAAAAAGTTAATCTAAATGCCACTTTTGTTTAAAAGTTGCGTCATTTCGCCAGCACGCGAGGCGGTCACAAGTTTTGTTGAAACATTTTGACGTTTCCGCTTCCTAAAAACTTGACAGAAGTAAAATTAAAATTAAAGTTAAAGAACACCGCGCTCTGGTGAGCTCTTTAGGGTACCGTAGGGAGTGTAATTTCGTCATGTCATGTCTGTCTGTCTCTCTGTTAGGCGTTCTAGGTTAGCTGCGCTAGTTTCAAAATAATAGTTTCATAGATGTATGAAAATATGTTTTGTTTTTAATTGCTGCAGCTTTAGTTGTAGGTATAATCTAGTAATGTCAATATTTTATAATTCTTCAACAGTTTCTAAAAGTACAAAAATTTTTTGCAGCGCGCTATTTCGTTCAAGATCCATAAAATATACAATACTATATATAAATATAAGTATCCAATAGATTTTGTAAGACCTAAAACAAAAGATCTACTGATAATTTTTATCAAGAATACTCGCCGCAGACCTTAAAAAAATATTTTATATTTTTTATTGCCAAATTAGAACTCTTAAATTAAATCATATACCTAGCCAACAAATGTGCAGATGAAGTAGTGGAAAATTAAATTACTTACTCTTAGAGTTTAATATTTTGTTGCAAATTGGAAACAATTTTTTCTGTCAGATCTAATGTGGCTTATTATAATATTACTAGCAATACCTAACCTATCACTGAAAATATTAACTTAAATCTGTGACACTTAGAAGCATTTTTTTTAAAAGAGCATCTGACCCTGACTGACCCCACAAATATTCAAATTTAGAACGCCGTTGCGGGCGCCACTTTTTTTCCAAAGGTCCTCACTGGTCCGTTTTTATCAAATAGGAGAATGATTGATAGTAACACTGATGTCTTTTTTTAGTTTCGTCATTAGTAGATAATTAGTTGTGAACTCGATCATTTGTAACCTTGCCAGTTGGTGTGTGGACATGGATGTAGGAAGCACGGTAGCGAGGAGAGATCTCCACGGTTTCAGAAAACATATAATTACATATTGACTGCGATTCTGGAGGGAACAGAATTAAACGAAGCAAAATTTAATCAAAATTGAGTTTGTAAATTGAATCTATGACCACCCGCGTAAGAGCTGTTGGATTTAAGGTTGGCAGTTTAGTGCCTTAGTTTAGTGGTTTTGACCTCCCAAATAGGCCCCAATGTTTGTGTAAATATTTTTTTACAGTATTACGTTACATAATGAAGAGCGCAGATAGTTAATGATAATAATAAAAGTGTATGCCCAACAGTGAGACACTCACTGGCTCCAAAAAATATCTTAATTAAATGGAAAATTATACTCAAATTATTTAATTTAATAGGTATTGCACCAGGCGCAATCAACAAACAAAAAGGAACTGATTGTATTATATCTATCTTATTATCCAATTTGAATGTTTGTTTCATATCTTAAAATTATCACTACAATAAAATTTAATAACATATCCATTTACTTCTGACATCTATGTCAATGTTGCCTCATTCGACATACAGGTGTTTATGGTACTTGAAAGATATGATTTATGGCAAAACCAAAAAAAACTCGCTCGATTTAATTGGAATCTTTTTTATGTGTTTTGATAAAAATTGCCTGATTCATGAGGGGTTATGATGATGGTTCATAAAACACGGATTTATAGATTATAGGTCATTCGATTTATGTCCTTATCGTTCCTTCGATATTGCAGCCAGACATTGAGGGCAATTTGGGAGGTGTCAAAACCACTAAACTAAAGGAACTAAAGGCACTAAACTGACAACCTCAAATCCGACAGCTCTTGCACGGTGGCAACAGATTCCATTTTCAAACACACTATTTTAATTAGTTTAGTCAGTATAGTTCGTGTCGCCTCCCAAATCGCAGGCAGTATCCAGCTGCTAAATAGAGTTTAAACACAATACAAAGCGACCATGTTGCTAGGGAGCCTGGGTGACAGACACATCCTTGCCCCATTTTTGCTTGCCTCTCACGCAGAAGATATACCAATGAGATAAGTAAATTAACAGACGGTCATGGAAAAAATCGTGAGGAAACCTTCAATACGCCGTAACTACGGCAATGAATTAAAGTTGGTACGATTGTGTGTCTACCACCCCGTATGGGAAGAGGCGTGTTGTTATAACCTGTCTCGTGCGTGTAAACAAACTGCCGAAGTCTAAAACTGTTACAAATCTGGTCGCAGCGCCCGCGCACGTAAGTAGGAAGTCCCGATTAAGCCGTAATGCGCTCAAGTGAGGCTAGAGCCAGTTGAGCTGGGGCTGCGACCCAGCACTTGAAATGTTTAGACATCTTTGCGACAGGGGAATGGACAAAATATTCGTAATTTCGTAATTTCTTTATTGTACTCACATGACAGTAAAAATAGCTTAACATAGAAAAAATATGTACAAAGGCGAGGTTATCTCTAATAAGAGATTTCTTCCAGAAAACCATGTTGGGTGGGAGACGGAGATGATAGGTAAGGGGAAGAATTGCGCGTACAATAAAACTATTCTAGTACCTATAATACATAGATATTATTATTACACATAGGTACATGATAGGAACCTATTGCTAAGGAATAGACTACATACACAGTTACATAAATACAGTTACATAAATATGTAGGTAAGCAGCTATTGTAATAATCTTCTTCATCTACTACCATCTCCTATCATTATGGCAGTTTGTGACCGTGATGTTGCGGCTCGGAATATGGCAATGCTATTAAAATTTAACCATTCTGCGAGGATTTGCAGCCAGTGGTTTCTTCTGCGGCCGAGTCTTCGACGGCCTAGTATTTTTCACTGCAGGATTAATTTGAGAAGGTGGACAATAATACCAGCTTGAAGACCGGCGCTCCCTTACAAAGATAAATAGATAGCTCAGAAGATTACTCAATCAAGGCCACGCTCAAAATTCTGCCGAATTTCTGGGCTAAGAGAGCCACAGGCTGGCTCCCAGAAAATGCAAAGAGAAAGCGTGGCCGACCCAGGATGAGATGGAGTGATGAGTTGGGGTTTAAGGGACAGGGAGTGGAGGGAGACCGCTCAGGATCGGATAGAGTGGAAGAGGGGGAGAGAGGACTTTTCCCAGCAGTGGGACATCGTAGGCCCATAATATTGTTAATACGGCATATACGATATTTGGGCCCTGTATATCCAAGTACCGGAGGCCAGCTTATACCGGTTGTAGCAATATATTGGCTCTATTGGCTGACAGGATGCTTAGTCAAGACGTCCCGCCTGTTCTCGGGTCGACCTAATGTTTGAATACAGCATGCTTGATAAGGTAGGTACTATGGATACGGGAGACAAAATATTCAAATGTAATTTTGTATTAAATATTATACATCTTACATTGCTCGTGGCTCTATAAGAACTAGGAACGAGACGTGACGCATACGAATAACCAAGAATTTGATGTTGTTTTTCCTCCCAGCCAAGATAGGAAACCGGGACCTGTCGTTTGGGAGGCAGCAGCCTCAGACCGCAATGTTTTCTAGTTTAAATATCTGGCACAAAGCAAATGTAGCACATACAGGGTTAATTTGGTCATAGACAATTTCAGAGTCTCATATGATTAAAATTTATATTCATTTTTAAGTAATTTTTACAGTATAATATGGGATGGATTAACAAAGTGGTTAACAAACTTTTTTTTTTGTCGATGCGTATAAAACACATGATGATGAATTTCATTGATGAAATAAAAGCAGAGGTTACTGACCATAAAACTTGATAACGCTTTTATAGTTTTTTTTGGTATTATAATGACTTGCACCAGAAATTATGTAGATGAAATGTATAATTCATGAAATATGAGTCATAAAAGTAACACCTACAACATACTTACATAACATTATTGGCAAGACCGCACACAGAGTTAAATTAAGAAGTAATAATGTCATTATCTGTTGTCCATCTACTCTGTGACAAAAAAAGGAAACCAGTAGGTTACGTTACGTATGAGATTGAGATTTCACCCTGTTTAATGAGAAAATACATATGTACCTACTACGTATTATAAAAAATCAGTCAAGTGCGTGTCGGAATCCCACAAGAAGGGTACCGTACCATCGTACAACACAATTGAACCACTCAAAACAATAAAACAAAAACAAAAAGAAAATTAAAAACACGTCTCTTGTATGGGGACCCCCTTAAATTTGTAATATCTTTCGTATTTTATAATTTGTTGTTGTTGTGGCAACAGATATACACGTTCTGTGAAAATTTAAATTTTCTAGCTATTACGGCTCGTGCTCTAGGACCCGCTGACGGACGGACGGACGGACGGACAGACAGACGGACAACGGAGCCTTAGTAATAGGGTCCCGTTTGACACCCTTCGGGTACGGTAACCATAAAACAACACATAACAAATAGCGTTACGCCTTCTTTCATGCAGAGTGGCAAAGGCAGAATTATCTATAGACTAATTATTTAAACACAGAAAAAAAAAGTTTACTTACTTATGGATTTGTTTTCTTTGAAACAGTGTAAAATTACATAAGACTTGATAATTAACGAATAAGGTATCCAGTACCCAATAGACCAAGAAGATTCAATATCCCCATGCCACGGGAGGGGGTTACCCATAGGTAATGTCCCATGGTAACATTACAATAAAATTGCACGCTTCTACCACCCATTAACTTATTATAAAGGTTAGATTATTATAATGTTGACTACCACCTGTCTTGTTAGTGAATTATAAAAAATGCAAAAAAATATATATAACCCGGCGATAGCGAAAGGAGTTTTATATGGAATTCGTTGTTAATTTTATATGGCTTTATAATGGCAATAAAACTGCATCTGAGGTAGAAATGGTCATTTAGTGAAAGGGCATTTTAGTTTCTAATGAGTCTTTGTCTGATGATCTGGGAGATTGAATGAACACATAAAGTCGCATAGCTGCGGTGATCGGCCAGTCCCATTCCCATGTCTCGCAAGATGGATATTTGAACAACTGAATATAAAACGAGTCAGGTAATTTTGTTGATTATTTAGTGGCGCGGAATAGATTTTGTTGGCTGTACTTAGTACAAATACTACCTGACCTACCAATATTTTTAACCTTGTGTTGTGTCTCATGGCGTGTGTGAATAATTACACACTATTTGTTTTTATTTGAAGAACATGTGGTGGTAATTTATTTCTTTCGTCAACCTCTCTGTGGAGAGGACCAGGGTTCGAATCTCGGCTGTAGGTAGAGGAAGAAGGCAAAATCACAGGTCTTGGATAATAACATGTTTGTGACGTCACATGTTTCTGGTTCCCACAACACAGAGTATCCAAAAGGGGGGCCAGAAGCAGTGTGGAAAACGTCATTTTGTAGAGTTAGCTGTTTCGCACTTCAACTTATTTCCGATCAAGTTATGAATGTCACAGCAATTCCTGTCGGTAGCTGATATAATAAAAGTAAACCAGTTCTGCAACTTTTATATACAAAACATGTATTTATTGATTGACACATGCATTAATTTATTATTATCATCTACCCATATAATGCCACGTGCAATTCCATGCGGGTTTCCTAGAAAATATTACATTTTTTCCCCTACATTACCGATTGCATTTTTGTACTTATTGAAGTTGACATATTATTGTTAAATGAGTCACTTTTATGTCTAAAAGCAACATCTGTGTTTTGTGTATATTGTGTATAATTAGTGTTACTGTGTTCTAAATTAAATTTTCAATCTATCTACATATTCGTATTCACCCTGTATTCATTTTAAACGCACGGCTGCAATATCTGAAATGACGAACGGTTGACTTAAAAACAACTGAACTGTCTTTTTATTAAAATTATCAATAATAATTAATAATTTGCCATGAATAAGGCTTGCTGATTCATATTCAATTCATTAACATCAATGGCCCCTGTCACTCTAAGGAGCCAATATCTTATAAAACCCTGTAATAATATAAAATTTATAACTCTTTCGCAACCAACTTATACAAGATCTGATAGATATCGCTGAGCATTGAATATTAAACCAGGCATCACCTTCGTACTTGTGTTGTGTATATTATATATTATACACTTTGTATATTAAATATATACAGGATGTGAGAGGTGGTATATCAATAAGGGTTAAGTCTTAGGAGATTTGGTTTGTATTGAAAACGTAAATTAAAAATATACCAAGTTGATTCAGATGACTGTCTTTTACACGCAAACATGCTTGTCAGACCATTGTAAGCTCGTCACTCGATAAGTTGTTTTGATTTTGTCTATGGTCTAATTATAATACATACGTGACAGTGGGTACCAAGACGTCAATTAATGTCTATTGCAAGGGAATAAAAACCAAATCTACACATTAGGTTAAGCCTGTAAAGAAAGTGTAGGACATATGGAAAAATAAATCAATAATTTACGGGATAACACGTATTACTGTACCCTGTTCGCACGAATGCTAGCATTACGCACAAACCTCCGTGGTTTATGTGATGCAAATGGACTGAATTAAGACGACTCTATTTTTTAAATTAACACCCACGGTAGCGTAAGGACAAAAGAGTCCTTGGAACAATATTGACATTAAAATTATAAAAAAAAAATGACATTAAAATTATTTTGACAGTGGGTACCAAGAAGTCAATGAATGTCTAATTTTTGACGTTGGTACCCACTATCAAACTAATTTTAATGTATTTTTTATTTTTTTTTATAAAAAAAATAAAAAAAATGGCTCGAGCTTGGGGGTTAAAAAAAAAAACTTAAAACAGCGCAACGTACAAAAAACATAAAACATTATATTGCTTTTGGCCCACAGTAACATATCCCGTGCAAAATATACATCAACGAAAATTGTCTTGACCGAGACGGACGGACGGACAGCGCGAACTTAAAAGGGTTCCTTTTGATCCCTATAAGACACGGAACCCTAAACCCAACGATATTAAACCACTGTAAATACACACAAACACAGCTTTCTCATCCCAACCTGATGCCGGGCTCGTTAATATAAATCCTACAGCAGCATTACAACATTAACACCCTGTATATGGGTTTATGCGTCGTGTATGAATGGCTCGGGCGGGTCCTTCGGCCTCGTTGGGGTTACAGGGCTGCTGGGACCGAATTGTGCACACTAGTTTAGTTTATTCCTTCATATTGTCGTAGTTTTAGTTTCAGTCCCAGTTATTGTTTTAGTTTTAGTTTTAGTCTTAGTGGTAGTATCTACCAAGTTAGTATTAGTTTTCTTAATTTTAGTCAGGGACTGTCTGAAAACCAGCGCTGCAAGCTAGCACTGTGCTAGCTTGTAGCAAACGCTGAGACTGTTCCCTTTTTTGCCTTATATACCTACTTACGCATTCGCTTTCCTCAGTATTGTTTTTTTTTTTAGGCAAAATAAACAATTTCTATTTCTATTTCTATTTCTATTTCTATAGGCGCCATCGACATTTAGGGCTGAATTCACCCTCAATAACGTAATTTCAAAATAATTATTTAAATAAATGCGTCGGGTGGAACAAAGTTCCTCGCCGAATGAATGGTGTCGTTTTTGAAATGTTGTGTTGAGAAACGACAAGGCTAAATATTGTATAGGCACAACCTTCAGCAGACTGCCTGCACCGCACGTAGCCTGACACATTCCTGGGATGGCTAAATATCACTATTTAATTTTTCAAAAGTTTCAGGAACGAGTCAGATATTCTGAAAATAAAATCGTAAATCTCCTGTAAGAGAAGTTGTTTATTTATCATCGAAGTCGTCAGAAATGGTCGTCAAATGTAATTTTTTTGTACGGCTCTGGACAGAGAGTTTGAAGTATAGTCGCAAATGAAAAAAAAATATCGTCCCCCAGTACATTGCCCCGGTCAGCTGATTTCACGTTACTATGGGAGACCCACAAATTTTTTTCGTTTGCGACCATATGTTCCATGGGGAAAGTTCTTCATAGTGATGGGTACTATCATTCCTTAGTTTCATAAAATGTTACATATCTCTAGTTTTAAGGTATTTGTCAATATGGGTTTTATACCTGAAATAAAAAGATTATTATTATTATAATTATTCCCCAAAATATGGTCATCTAATTAAATGTCACCTGTATAGGAATTATGTGCTTTGATAATTCGTAATTTCTTTATTGTACTCAAATGACATTAAAAATAGCTTAGGATAGAAAAAAAATGTACAAAGGCGAGCTTATCTCTAATAAGATATTTCTTCCAGCAAACCATGCTTCGTGCTATTGCTCGAATCGGAAATTTATGATACACTAACAAAAGCATAGTCATGTCTACATTAGCAAAATTATCTTAGCCTCAGTGTATCTTGGGGGTGTACCGACTCTGCTAAAATTAAACCTTATTACGTTGCAGTAAGGACGCGAAATAAATTAGTATAGTGACTTGGTATACTTAGACTTCGGGCTATAGTTTATGGGGATTCTACTGCAGGTCAATACTGGTAGCGTAAAATATGTAATAGTTGATGTATTTACTCGGTATAATGTAATGGAAAGTGGATTTAATGCATCGAATGAAGGAAATTAAGATGGAGTCACGTTTTTTCCCATACGGGGGAGGTTTCTTGCCCTTCTTTGCTCCATCCCTAAGCCCACAACTTCCGAACGGGCGGTAGTATACAAAAATATTAATATTATATTGACGTTGACTAAGTAATATGTATGATTTTATGGTCAATAAAAATTTTGAACTTGAACTTGAGTGGCACATTTACAGCTTATAGCAAATCCAGTAAATAGGTCTATTCTGTATATCCTTTTTGTCAACGTGTCTATAGAAATTCATACTAAAATTGTTCGACCGGTGTGCTTCTGAGAGCCAACCTGTTAAATTCGATAACTTTTTGAAGGCAGTTCGCAAACTTTTTTTTTTTTTTTATTTTTTTTTTTTATTATTATTAGCCTATATCATCCCACTGCTGGGCAAAGGCCTCTCTTCCCCGTTCCCATGCATCGCGCTCCTGGGCCGATTCCCACCAGCTCTTGTTGTGGTCCCTCATCTCGTCACTCCAACGTTTTCTAGGGCGGCCTCGACCTCGCCTTGCGTTTTGTGGGACCCAGAGTGACATTTGTTTGGCCCGTCGCGTCGGTCCGGTTGCATACGAGCAACTTTTATTTATTGAACAAAAATCCACAGCCGTACATAAAAATTAAACAAGAAGATTAAGTAACTAGGCCAATTAAGGATTTCATTATGCAAATAGTCAAATAAGGACAGTGAGAGTACATTCAATTGACTCTGTCATCTAAAGCGATTGTAATATTTGAATCGGGGCGGGTAATGCTGTCCAGAATCGATCCAATTTTACATGACAAGAGGTTACCCTATCGCCATAATAGTTCACAAATGGCTGCTCTACAATGTGTAAATGAATTAACGCAAAATAAGAAACTACTTTGTTAGGGACATCATTATCAGCAACTTTCATTATAAAACCGATTTGATCAGAGCAATTTTATTTTTCTTTTCCTTGTACATTTCGGCCTGAGTGGCTCAGCTGATTAGTGTGAAGAAGTGAAAAATAAAGTTGCTCTAATCAAATCGGTTTCATAATGAAAATTGCTCAGAATAATGTCCCTAACAAAGTAGTTTCTCATTTTGCGTCAATTTATTAACACGTTGTAGAGCAGCTATATTTGTGAACTCATATGTGATGATGGATGATTTTGGCGATACCCACTTATATTGTAAATAGATCGTAAATAGATTGCAAGCAAAACGTATGTTGCAATCTATTTACGATCTATTTGCGATTCTTTAGGAGAAACCAAATGACGCCATTTTGGGTGTTTTAGAAGCGGTAGCGATCCAATATAAGTGCGTTTCTCAGAGCAGCGTCGGGCCCCTGTAGTCACGTAAATTGGATTGATTCACAAAATCTAAGTATTATATGACGTCACGCACGACTCCATCTAAACATACAGGACCAAAGTGATTCTACCTCACCCAGGATTAAAACCCTAGTCTCTGACTTAAGTACCTTTTACCGATACCCATACTCATTAAACCCTAACCTTAAGACCTAGTTAATTAGGCAGCTAAAACTAAGCAAAATAGAGTTATTAAAAAAAAACGCAGTAAAAAAACTGCACGCTCCAAGGCCCAAGCGGTTGCATAGGCACCGGTAAAATGTTACGATTCCAGTGATAAAACCGAATCCGACCTAAACTACACCATTTAGTGCCCCCGGCACTCCTATACAGCCGTTGTAGGAGTTAAAGTTGTATAGCAGCAGTATAGGTTAGGGTGGAGTGAAAAAACCGCCGTACGGTACCAGTCGGTTATACAACGTATGAACGAAATTATACGGACAGACAAAGTTGTTTTATAGCTGTGCTGATGGGCTAGCTCCCTGTCATACATGGGAGTGGTGGATTTACTGATACAATTTGTAAATTTTTTATTTTAAAATTAATTTTCCAAACGAGTTTGACTAAACTTACAGATGATCACATGATTCAAACCATTAATATTGGTTTGGGCTAAACTTAACAAATCTGTCAATAATTCAATATTTTAGGGGGTTGTTAGGGACATCATTCTGAGCAACTTTCACTATGAAACCGATGTGATCAGAGCAACTTTAATTTTCACCTCTCTAAACAAATCAGCTGACCGCGCCTGGACGAAAAGGTATAGGAGCAATGAAAAATAAAGTTGCTCTGATCAAATCGGTTTCATAGTGATAGTTGCTCAGAATGATGTCCCTAACAATCCTCTAAAATATGACTACACCTTTCTCTTACAACCTGTAAATACGGTATGTTAATAGAAATATGTGTCGAATCAAATATTGTAACTTTTCAACCTACTGTAACGATTGAGACAAACCAGGACCCAAATCCAGGCCGATTAAAATAACCGGCCAAGTGCGAGTCGGACTCGCGCACGAAGGATTCCGTACCATTATCTATAAAAAAACCGCAAAAAACACGTTAGTTGTATGAGAGCCCCCCTTAATATTCAATTTATTTTGTTTTTAGGTTTCCGTACCCGAAGGGTGCCAAACGGGACCCTATTACTGAGACTTCGCTGTCTGTCCGTCCGCATGCATAGATATTTTCATAGTTATTCAGAAGCATACGCCAAGAACTAATCGGAATTGTTGTTGAATGTTGAATTGTTGTTGTAGTGTAAATGCACCTCAACAGTGGGTGTGAATGTGTTCGCAAATACATGGCATGTATATACCCTGTTTATAAGATGCGAAAATTAATAAATAAAAACAATAAAGACACTGCCTTTGGAAAATATTCAACCTTTTCCCTAATGATAAGAGATTTTCTCTACTTTCATAATTCATGTCGTTGACTTTGCAGTATTAATTAAAACTTTTAGTAGTCATTTTGATAAGTCATCTTATTTTGATAAAAACTCTTTGCTGTCATTACATGTCCAAAAACTATATACATTACCACACTAGTGCGGTAATATTATTACCGCACGCGAGTATAATAGGCAGCATTCTTATGATTTTAAAACTAACGTCAAGACAGTCACATTACGAGCAGGACCCGAATTCTACTGTACACAAGCATACCACAAGCCTGGCACAAACTTGAATACGACGCATTTGGTATTCTACTAAATCTCACAAGCGCCAGCGAGACGCCGGCGTGACGCCAGCCTACTTCGTATTCTACTGTCCGCTGGCGCCGTTCCAACGCCGCCGGCGTCTCGCTGGCGCTTGTGAGATTTAGTAGAATACCAAATGCGTCGTATTCAAGTTTGTGCCAGGCTTGTGGTATGCTTGTGTACAGTAGAATACGGGCCCAGGTGTGTTGAAAAATCAGTTATTGAGCCATTGCTTTCATTACAGCAGCGGCACCACTCAAGGACCCGCGCAAATGCCAGCGACTCTACGTAATAAGTAAGATCGCGGTTTACCTTGAAGTTGGTACTAGTACCTTGAAGTTGGTACTAGTGTTGAGTTGAGGGCAAATTGCATTATTTCGACTGTTTGCAATATTGCGGTAAGATGGACGAAGAAATCTTACACACAGGACAAATACAAAACGTAGAGAGGACCTTATAAGAACCAATGTCAGTCTTATTTAGATCTGTAGGCGCGATCTCCACGGACAGACGAGACGAAGACTGAAGACACACATACATACACCCTTCATATTATCCAATTAGTATTACTTATATTAACTTCATAACTTAGTAACTTGATTATTTTTACCCATTTCTATGTTATGGTCACACAAATAAGAGTCCTTAATTGGCCTATGTTTTAGGGTTTTTAAGTTATAAAAATGTATATTGTGCTGTGGGCTCAGTTCCCACATAAACAAATAGACACAAACAAATAAACAAACAAACTAGCTCTGTTTCGTAGTAACTCCCCGGATTAACTTTATTGCCACCGCCTTATTAATATAAAAAAATACTCCGGGAACTTGCTAAAATCCTCCTAAAATGAATCCGGGAGTAACAGGAAATGGGACAGAGCTAGACTGCATAACTTTTTATTAGTAAGGTGTTATTAACATATTTGTCTGGTATTTGTCGACTAATCTTGAGTTTCACGAAACAATTTTGAAATTTAAGTTGTCACTTAACTAATTAAATCGCGAGAATCTCATAGCATACTCATTTGTCTCAGTTGCTAAGCATTTACTTAAATAAAAAAAATATACGCGTGTAGCACCGTACACGTGTTAGAAGTAAAACTTCTGTAGCTAGATCATTAAGTGGTACCTATACTATACACCTATACCTACCTATACTAAAAGAGATTTAAATTTCCAATTTTGAGATCCAATCTCTGCTTCAAGTTACTTTTAAGTTTCAGACGTCCGATTATTTGAAATTATTTTATACTTGTACTTACTTTTAATACGTCATGTCATTTATTTCCCACCATTCCTTATCTACAATTTGTCGCGCTCGTGGTGATATACTTAACTCATTCAATAGTGTCACTACTATTTGCATCTCGCTCAGATTATATACCATCTGACGTCACGTCTTTAAGCCGTCTCGCTCAAATGTATGCATTGCTTTGCTTGTTTTAGAAATCCATATCGACCCGTGTGACATTGATGAAACTCTTTTCTTACAAACTGTATGGATCGCATCGCACAGCTGTCAAACATAAGTTCCGGTTCCAACAAAGAGGTTTTTTGTTTGTCCCAGCCAGCGGCGGCGGCGGCGGCGGCGGCGCCATCTTGGCCATACCGGAAATCAAGAACTCGTGGAAGAATGCTTAAAATAATTTTTATTTGTTAACGTTTCATCAGGTTTTTCTCTTACTAATTAACATTCTTTATTGTACGAATGTATTATTATCTTATCTGATTAGTTAAAAACCGTATTGAAAATAGTTGCGGTTTTAAAAGTCTTCAGCCGACCCTGACGTCACCGATTCCAATTTCCGTTACATTTCTTAGCCACTCGTGATAGCACCCGGCTAGTAGCAATTGAAAAGCAAATATATGAATAACCCACAGTTGAGAGGTTAAATACATTTTACCCCCGTGCCCCAAGAAGTTTTACTTCAAAAATTGTTTCGTGAAACTCAGGATAAATCTTCCGGTTTTCCTACGACGTTGCCATCCCCTCCGCACCTGCACCGTTGTTGCATGACTCTGTCCCTCTCCAACGATTACGCAAGTTTAGATCACCGACAGTGCATGCAAAAGAAAAACCTTATGAAAAAAAAACTATTTTTTAACTCTACAGACGTTCTATGGCATTGCGGTTGAGGCTGTGCTTCCCCGAGTCCCGGGTTTGAATCCGGGAGGAAAAAAAACAACTTGGATGTTTACATGTTTGTGACGTCGCTTTTTAGGGTTCCGTACCCGAAGGGTGCCAAACGGGACCCTATTACTGAGACTTCGCTGTCCGTCTGTCCGTCCGTCCGTCCGTCCGTCTGTCACCAGGCTGTATCTCATGAACCGTGGTAGCTAGACAGTTGAAATTTTCACAGATGATGTACATTTCTGTTGCCGCTATAACAACAAATACTAAAAATTAAAAGAAATTTAATATTAAGGGGGGCTCCCATACAACAAACGTGATTTTTTTGTTTTTGCTCGATATTGATAATGGTAGCAGGTAGACGCTTAAAATGTTCACAATATATTGAGTATATTATTTACTTAAAAAATAAATAATTAAATTAAAATTAAATTAATATTTAGGGGGGGGGCTCCCATACATTTTTTTGCGGTTTTTTTATAGATAATGGCACGGAACCCTTCGTGCGCGAGTCCGACTCGCACTTGGCCGGTTTTTTATGGTTTCCGTGACACAAGGGTATCCTAGTATGGGGCCAGAAGCAAGATTAATAAATGGATACACAAAATTGTGCCTTTGCCACCTCGAATAGAAAAGACGAGAAAGAATTTGATGTTGTGCTCATTCTTAATAGACTAGTTAAAGCATAGATAATTTTGTAAGCAAATCCATCATAATGTTTTTATAAAACCCATACATTCAGTTCAATTGTTCCTGATGACGTTAATAAATTACGAATTTTCATAAAAGAATTAAAATCGCCTATCTCGATTCCATTTTACGGTAAAAACTGGGAAATTTACATTTTTATTGGAAATCAACTTGCGCGGTTACATCTCAATGTCTTAACACCAAGTCTGTGGTTAATTGCTTTGAGATATCATTCAAAATTCAACCTTGATGTGTTCACCGTAAGGTGCAATTAGTGTTACAACTTGCAAGTGTAGTTTTTAGATTACTTTGACAGTTGATACAAATAGTCTGAAAGTAGGCTCTTTTATAGCGTCACGCCTTTTCCCATACGGGATGGAAAAGGCACACTTGTGGCTATGTTCAGCTAGGTATTCAATACTCCACTTTGCGTGACAAGGAGCCAGCCCATCGTCATAACTATGATAAACGATAGGGGGAGGCAGTTTCTCACGTCCGAAGGGAATACTTGGAACCTACAGCCCTTCACGTCCTCCCCGGGTGGCGATAACGAGCGACAAAATCAACCCTAACATTTCCAGGTTCTCGAAAGAGGACCTCTCCAAAACACGTGACATTAGTGAAATTAACCTGAGTTGTTAGATTAATTATGAAATTGAATTGAATTTATAAACGATAGCATAGTTGTGCCTCTGCCACCCATATTGGGAAAAGATGCATCCATGCAAACGCAAAGCCTTGAGGTAACAATAAGCTAGAAAAGAATACGAATTATAGGAGAAAAAACGCAACCAACTTGCAATGCAAATGGCGTCTTTTTTGCCAAAGACACGTCCGAACATTTCCCGGGAAAAATGATTCGAAATTCAAATTTTATGCGTCTTTTCTTGCGACTAACGAGCATTGAAATGTTGTTGTTTATCGGGAAAAATGTTTGTAATTTTAATTAGTTTTTTAATGGAGTTATTGTACGCCTGGGGCCCTATTCCGGTAGATGACGGTTCAGTCACAATGACGCGATGAAGACAACTTTATGAATACATTATGTGACTTTTTGTAAACTCTTTGATCAATGATGATTAACATAGATACATATATTTAGATTATTTAGCATTACGTTTACTCAACTTCACGTCTATTTTAGGCGTTTACTTAACTATATTTACTTATAATATCTAAATGACAAACCTAATGAATGAAAATCTGAAGTTGTCCGTTCGCTTTTCGGGTAATAGTCAGCGAACCGTCACGTCATTGTATAATAGGTTAGAGCCCCTGATCGATTGCGATTGCTGTTCATAAATCAATGACACCAACATACTTGACATTTTATTATTGACGCGAATCACATGAATGTTGATTGGATATTATTTACAGTTAGTGGTCTATCAGGTGGAAGATTTTATACTCAAGGCTGTGTGTCTAAAAATGGGTAGGCAGAGGTGCGAGATTAATATCCCCCTGCTCAAAAATATCTCATATAATTTTCGATTGATACAAAGCGATCAGAAAAGAGGCTGAGGTATCCTAGTAACCAATTTGGTTCTATTTATAAAAGGTTTTTTCAAAGAAAACGAAAAAGGTTGGTTCAACCAATAACATAACCTTAATTACTATAAAAACGAAGTAAACTGACAACATCAAACGTCACTTCTTCAAATAATGTTGCCATGTTCAGTTTGATAGTGATGTTCTCATATTTTATTTAGGATGAAAATGAATAGAGTACCTAATTCTTTACAAATTCTAATTTCTTCTTTACCTAATTCTTTACAATTAGGATTTGTAATAAATATTTGTCACAATTTAATATGACATTGAAAGCCTTACATACGCTTTTTCCCATTTGAGGTGCCAGAAGCAAATTGTGCCTACTTTTTGAGTTATTCTATTGCAAATGCTTAATTTTTCTTACTTATTATTCGCAAACAAAGAAGGGAGCGCGTCATTTCAGTTTGAACAAGCTATATGCACTAGAAGAGCTGTGCTAGTCCAGCACTTCTAGCTCTCTTATCATTTCTATCGATATCATTCTATATTAGAATGATCAAAATCATTCTTGACCCCATCACTATTTATTTTCTAACAAAAGCGGTAACATCGGAACTGTCATTTTACTTCGTTATTATAACACTAGGGGTATAGGTTTTGTTTGACGTCTTCAAACACCGTTATAACATCATGTGGAAGCCTTCCTTACTCCATAGCAGCGGAGATAGGCTAGCCCCCTGTCCCCCAAATGGAAAACAGCGTGACGCTATTATAAATTGGTTACAATTTTCGACTATTTCCCCATGTGTGACGAAAGACGACTTTGCAAAGTAAGTATGAGATACAGAAAAAAACACTTTACGCATCGGTGAGTACTTGTCAAAACAATAAACGTATACCGCGTTCAACATAAGCTACACATTTACAGTGCCATTTTAGTCTCCTTGGCTTCAGAGTAAAGAGTTATAATGATATGATCTACTTATCAAAACAGCAAAGTTAAGCCGCGTTCAAAATAAGCTGCACCTACAACACCATTTCAGTCTGTTTTCCTAAGTAATAAGAGTTATGAAAATATGGTCTATTTAATCCTGAACGGCAATTTACATCAGGCCCCTGTGGTGCTGGCGTGAAGATACATATGGTAATTAGTATGATTTGTATGAGAATTGAGTATATTTTCATAATAAAGTTAATAATTAAATCCGAGATTTCATAAATCGGTGATGTTTCGACAAAAATCCGGAACCTTTTTAATGTTTCTTTTAGGGTTCCGTACCCGAAGGGTGCCAAACGGGGCCCTATTACTGAGACTTCGCTGTCTGTCTGTCTATCTGTCACCAGGCTGTATCTCATGAACCGTGGTAGCTAGACAGTTGAAATTTTCACAGATGATGTATTTCTGTTGCCGCTACAACAACAATTACAGTTGACGCTGAATTCGAGTGACAACTCCATTGTAAATCTGGGTAAGTAATAAATAATGCATGGCCATAACAAAATTGACTTTTGTTAAGTTGACCCTATAGTGAAAATTATCACTTTTACACAATTTTCGGTCGATTTCAGCAAGCGTTAGATCATTTCCAGACCAAAAACTCTTGACCCAACAGAAACTATTGATCTTTTAACTATGTCTGTGTGAGATTATTATTATTATTATTAGGTATTCATCATCATTCTGGCTTGCGAAGTCCCCGCTATAAAATTTAAGCGGCTCTTAATCTGAGGCGCAGTTAAGTCTATTCGGCGATCAATGAAGTCACCGACATCTAAATGACTTTATTGCGCTTTCCACTGCGCCTGCGCCGTCTGGTGTGGCCAGTTTTTATAAGCTTTCCTGCCTAGTAAGTCATGCGGCGAAACGGGGTGGCCAGCGTTTGGGGTTAACTTTGGGACTTTTCAGACTTTTTTGCGTCTTTCCGTACATGCAATTCTCGGAGCTTTCTGACACTTGTCTATTCGTTAAGATTATAATTCATTGTATTTTGTGTACAAAATAAAATACTCACGGCGATTCCGCGGGAAAAGGGTAGGTAGAGCGCGAATAAAGACCCCCAATTGGTATGACCCTGGCATAGATCTTTTGCTTTCTTAAAATTCGCTGTTATCTTTGTTATGAATACTTTGAGCAGTCATTGGGCAGTCTACTTATTTAAAGGGTGGTTTTTTGCAGCAGATTTTTCATCAACCGTAGGAATCAGTCAGTGTCAGCGTACGCTAAGTCGCACGCAACGCAGGTCACGCAGTGCAGATTTTGCAAAGCAGGGCAGTCGCCGACGACAACGTCTCGTATTTAAATGTGATCTGTGAGCCAATCTTCCTAGTGAAGATCCCCGCACATTTGTTTTATTTTATTTTATTTATTTGGAGAAAAAACAATAACAGGCGACACATAGCCCAAAATATAGACTTACAACATAAGTAACACAAAATCTGACATCTTAAACATTTCTAACTAGGACCACACCTCGGACACTCCATAGAACGCTCGTAAAATAATCACCTATTAATACTACATAACCAAATGATGTTTGTATACGTGCAAATGTGTGCGTAAACTTTGCTAAGGCTGGTGGCGCGGCAAATGCGGCGATATTTAGTATACGCGTCGTCACTCGTCCGGCGTTCAGCCCTGTCTATTGATCCTTTAACCAATTCTTTTGACGCCAGGGGTGGGGTGCGGTATCTGAATCAGCGCGGGGAAGGGAGTGGCCGTTCTCTACGGAGTACTATTATCTCTTCTGTGCTAGGACATAACACAAGACCAGTTTTTGCGGGAGGTGAGCAGATGAAGCGACACCGTTATTCCTGTGCTGTCCTAATTCTATTTTGGATAAAGCAATAAATATTTCCTAGTTTTTTTATAAAACCAAACCAACCTTTCCCCATAAACACATGGTGCGGCGGAGATATCAATAAGATATCAATAAGATGGGAAATTCCCATAAAAATCCGCACTCATGGTCACTATCTATCCATCAGTTTGTACTCAATTTCCATACAATGGGCTTCTTGCGTCCTTGACGTAATCTCAGCATTATCTTATAACCTTCCTACATTTTGTACTTAGCTGTTTGAATATCTGCTGCTAATTAAAAATGTGAAGATCATTTAGTTTTGTTTTTATGACCAGCCGTTTAGGGGCTTTTGGCCCGTATAAACCTCTCTCAGCTGTAAGAGCTATCTCGAGCGCGAGAAAATTACAGTTACGATATGGGAGAGCAGTCATTTAGAGCTGAGAGCGGATTTTTATACGGGTCTTATGGCTGACTGTCATTTAAATTAAGTCTAGCTGTATGCCTATAATAGGCTTGTGGCCTGTCAAGTCAAAATAAACTCTTTTTATGAACTGTCAAAACGGAACTTTTGTTCCCGAGTTCTATGAAATAACAACAGAATGACGTCATGTAAAAGTGCCATCAAATGCTGTCTTTTTTGCACAAAATTTACTTTATAAAATATATCTGCTGGAGATATACAATTCTGAGAATGTCAAGCCATTTTGTACACAATGCTTGAACTTAAGACTTGTTCCTAGATTTATTGGATTACCTTGGCCACAAGCCTATTTTTATGGGAAAGTTAATAGTATTACAGCCTTCCAGTGATCTTTTGGACGATGACGTTTACAGGGGGGCGCCAGGTAAACGCACCATAATGCAACGAACTTGTCAATTCAATTCAATTCAATAGACACAATGTGTGTGTGACATTGTGTCAGTGTGCGTAGTTTCTGGAGTGAGCGGCGGCGCGGGGCGGCGGGGGCGAGCGGAGCGGAGACTATACGCACACTGACACAATGTGCATGTGCACGGCGTGCACGGCTGACAACAACTAAAGTCAAACCTTCTTCGTGAAATGGTTCTGTAGTTAGTTCCTCCTGTAACCGCAAGCAAAAGATCGTGGAAAGCTGTAGTTTGGTTGAGAGCGCCTTGACTTGCTTTTATGTCAAGGCATCTTCACAGAATTCAATATTGTTAGCCTTTGTCAAGCAAAATGGAGTATTGAGTCACTGGCTAAAAGTGGGCACAGTTGTGCTATGGGAATAGGCGTGACGCTATGTGTGTTTGTGTGTGTGTGTTATTATTTTTTTACGTAGCCTGTATACTGCGCTACAGAATGGGCTCTAGGAAGGCCAGGCTGAGGAGGAGCTTCAGCAGCCTCCTGAAGGTATGGGCAGACCGCACGGACGGTCATATCCTGGCTCACTGGGTGATGACACATTAAGGCTGGATTTCGCCAACAAAAAGTTATACGAGAATAGAATAACTTTCCCGGGGATAACTTGTATGACAAATGAGTTCAAATGACAGTTCAAAATGAGGTGATCTGATCTGGGTGTCACTGGCGTCTATGAAAAAGTAGAAGAAACTCTCCAGTAAAAGTTACTCATTCGTTGGTAAAATCCAGCCTAAGTGTGTTGGAATTGAAAAACTCAACCAGTTTTTCAATCCCAATTTATTTTCTGATATTCTTGAGATAAGTATAACTCTCTTACCCCGTATGGGAAAAGGCGTGACACCAAATAATGTGACCTATTTTAAAATGGTATTTTTTTAAATATGATTTTTTTAAAGATGAACTGAAAACTACCAAAACAAATAAAATATTGAACCGAAACAATCCAGAACCGTCTTTCGGACAACAGTTTTCTTCGTCTCATGAAAAGTTTTCCCTCTAACTAGTAATTATGATAATTAAAACACAACAACATATAATTATAAACTGCGAACTAAACTTCTGCTAGTCCGAATGCACTAGTCCCACTTAAATAAATAATAGAAAAGTTTGGAGTTTGGATGAAAATGTAATTTTATACAAACTTACTTAGAGACAATACAGACAGCCACAAAGTTTTCAAACTAACATTTATAAAATGAGTAAGCATGAAAATTAGTTTAACTAAATATTATAGACACACATTCACCACACTTCATACACCAACACACACAGATGATGTATTTCTGTTGCCGCTATAACAACAAATACTAAATAATCGGTTAAGTGCGGGTCGGTATCGCACACGAAGGGTACCGTACCATCGTACAACAAATCAAAAGCACTCAAAACAATAAAAAAATAAACAAAAAGAAAATTTAAAAAGTTTATGCCTTTACGAGATTTGAAATTGAACCGACGACCTCCGGATTGAGAGTCTACATCATACCGCACCGGCTAACCACAACCATGTGGGTTGACGCGAAATATGCTATCATATTTAAATGTGTAGTGTATGTGTCTATGACATGGTTGCTATGACAATATATAAACAGTTTCAGTCAAGATCTCCATTTTGAAATGCGTAAGTGTATCTAAACACGTCTCTTGTATCGGAGCCCCCTTTAATTTGCAATATCTCTCGTATTTCAGTATTTGTGGTTGGTGCGGCAACAGATATACACATTCTGTGAAAATTTCAGCTTTCTAGCTATTACGGTTCGTGCAGACGGACCCGGTGACAGACAGGACGGACGGACGGACGGACGGACAGCGAAGTCTCAGTAATAGGGTCCCGTTTGGCACCCTTCGGGTACGGTACCCTAAAAACTAAATAAATGTAATATTAAGGGGGCTCCCATACAACTAACGTGATTTTTTGTTTGATAAACGTCATGATACGTCATGAAACGAACGTCGTTAACCTCCTTCGTTGATAAACGTCATGGCGCGTTATTTTTTTCAGGGATGCAAAATTCATTTTCCAAGCTGGTATTGTACATGAGGAGGCATAATTATGCTCCCTGAAAGGCTGATGATGATGATGAAAATGACGAAGTAGGAAATATAAAAGACATCACTTATTTAAATTAATTTCACATTGAAATAGAAGCTAGTTATACAAATCAGAAAGTCAGTTACTATTTTCGCCAACAGTAATAGAGTCATATAACGGGTCGGACAGGATGTCTGGCCAGTCAGCACAGCGGTATTTTCCTCTTTGATCACAGACCTATCTGACCTCATTAGAGAGATCAAAATGGCTGCCGTGTGAAATGAACTGAACACTGCAGTTGTAATTACAGTGGATCTGCGTTGGTCTGTCGGTGAAATTTTTTTACGCAGTAGAAAATTATATTGATACTTGAAACTTTGTTACAATATAACACACACTCACACACATACTACATAGTGTGATGCCTTTCTCATAGATGGCAGAGGCAACGTTACGTTGCGAAGGGTTACGTTATTCAAAAAATGTTCTGCTGATCACGGTATCGTGTGAAAATACTCTATGTAAGTACCAGTTAAAGTTACAGAAATCCACAAAAACATCAAGAAATCAAACCACGCAATAATCCTGTAATTAGTGATGAAGATGTCACATTAATGTTCTATAAAATTAATTACGTGCAAAAAGCGAAATTGTTTTAGCGTCAATTAAGTTTTAATGGATTAAGATTATAAGCAATTATTCAGGTGTTGAGATTATAATTTGTAGGTCTGTTATGTTTATTCGTTTGTAGTTACACGTTTTATTTACTGTAGGGAATGAATCATTAAGCTTGTTTCGTATAGTTTTTTTTTTGCCTACTTTCCACTATCTAACGAATACATATACTCACGCCATTTTCCCGCGAGAGGGGAAGGCTGAGACTACTTAAGTAGTCTCTTATTATTGTCCGATTAATTAACTAAGCACATATTCTTATTTTTGTCCATCAAAGGTCAATACTGGAATAACCCAGATTGCCAGCGATACGTATACTAATATCCTGTTTTTAATACACGCAATATTTTCTAGATTTCGCGACAGCCTTGCGTGGGGTGGACTGGAGTGACCTGATTTTTTTGCTTTTTATTAATGGCTGGCCAAGGCTTCGGTTGTACAGCCACTGACGTCCTGTTTTGATGGAGGGGTGCGATGCGATGCGTCCGATTTATTGGGTAGTGTTTGAAACATAGGAATTATACCCTACGGTCACCTCCTACTAATTAACTTTGTCCTACCGTCGGACGACATGTACTTTTTTTCCCGTTAGTCCGACTAACACTAATCAATTTGGGAGTTGAAATTGGGTGGTATGTTCCAAGGGGCACAGGCCTTTCATTCGAATGAGATTGAGCCATACTCCACCGCACTGGCTCAGCATAAAGTAAATAACAGTCTTTAATGTTTTAACGAACACAACTTCACCGTTCTCGCAGTTTGAAAACGTAAAGACATAGGTAGATACTTATTCGATATCAAACATCGATTATATCTCGATTCTGCATCGAGTGAGGACTTGTGAATAGCTGCCAAGTGACTTAGCGCCACCTGCTGTAGACTTATATAAGTAACTTGTTTGTCGACATCCATGTTGTTGCAGTCCGAGGTTCTACCTCACAATCGAGAGGTCCGGGGTTCGAATCTCGGCTGAAGGAAGACAAAATAACCACAGGTCTTGGATTTTATATAAGTGTGTGTCGTCGCTGTTTTCTACGACACAGGGTAACCTAGTGTGGGGCCAGAAGAAATGTATTGCCTGTGTATAAATGTTTATACAAGGTGTAAATGAATTAACGCAAAATGAGAAACTACTTTGTTAACATCATTCTGAGCAACTTTCATTAGGAAACCGATTTGATCAAAGCAGCTTTATTTTTCACTTCTCCATACAAATCGGCTGACCCACTCAGGCCAAAATGTACTGGGAAGTGAAAAATAAATTTGCTGTGATAACATCGGTGTCATAATGAATGTTGCTCAGAATGATGTCCCTAACAAAGTATAGTTTCTCATTTTATTTAACTGGTTGAGTTATTTACAAAGTGTAACATATTGTAAAATTAAATCAATACAGAGCCGAAGCAATGGGCTAGTCTACTGTCACGCAAAATGGAGAATTAATGAACTGGCAGAGACTTGGCGCTAGTGTGCCTCTGTCAAACCATCTGCAAAAAAAGGATGCGATGTATGATGATTTCTGATGACTTGGAAATAATTAGTTCCTCTTCTGTTGACTCTACCACCAGTAAAAATAATCGGTCAAGTACGAGTAAGTCTCACACACCATGGGTCCTGATCACACTCGGAGAGCGCAACACGTATAATTAGGTTTCCACATAAAAAACTAAAGTAAAGTCATCCATGTAAACCAAATTGAATATTTTTGTAGAAAGACAGAAATTTGCAGTTTTCAGACTTTTCCCTTTACTTGTGCTATAAGACCTTGCATTGTGCCAAATTTCATGATTGTAGGCCTACGGGAAGTACCGTAGGTTTTGGGTCCATGCGATTACTATGAAAATCCAACAATTTTACAGCATAAACAGTCGTAGCGTTCGATTGCGTAGACATAGAGGGTTGACTTTTTCACGGTGTTATCCAACTACAGACTTTAACAATTGGTATGAATTTCGTTTTAATACGTCCACGCGTTCCTGATGGTCCTGACACACGGACAGACGGACGGACAGATTGACAACAAAGTGATCCTGTAAGGGTTCCTTTTTTTCCTTTTAGGGATCGGAACATCGGAACCCTAAAAACATGTAAAGAGCCACCAAGTTAGCTGTAGAACGGCCAAAACGACTACTGACGACGCCACTTTGAAAACGTCACTTCGCTGTCAGTTGTTGTAGTGTGCGTGGTGGCGCCACCGCTCCATTCTACAGATAAGATGGTGATACTGTAGCGGTTGAATAGACATCAACTCAATACATAGACGTATATTATTTAGATGCAAATAGATAGCCCAAGCCAATCGGTCGCAGACTCACGTACAAAACTGAATTGCGTCGTCACCGTCTCGAATGTTAAGAAAGATGACTTTCGAAATTTGAAATCACGCCTCCTGATTGGCTGTCAAACTTGAGCCGTCTACCAATGGACGCTCGTCAAATCTCATGACTTGGCGGTTTTAGAACAATTGCATTTGAAAAAATAAGATAAAAAAAATCGCTTCTGGTTAAGTGGCGGCTTCTGCTGTTTTGTTCTTTGTGATAGAGACCGTCTTTTAGCCTTGGGAATAAAAAATAAGCAGTTACAAGACTCTATCGTTGACTTGCAGTTATTTTACAGTACCTTTTAGGCTGACCTTTGAAGTTTTTGAACTGATTTAAAGGCTATGACCAGTAAAAGACAAGGTTAAAAACAAATAAAGTCACATATCCAGATGTATTGAAGATATAAGTAAAGAAATGTTATGAAAAATTCAGTAGAAAGCGTAATGATAAGCTTTCTACTGAATTATTTATAACATTTTTTACAGTAGTAAAATGTTAATGCCTCTTACTCTAAAATCATTGAAATAATCAGCCAAGTGCGAGTCGGACTCTCATACGGAGGGTTCCGCACCATCAATGTACCAAAAGTACAAAAAAATATGTTTCTTGTATGAAGACACCTTTATTTTTTTAACATTTAGTGTATTTCAGTATTTATTGGTGGAGCGGCAACAGATCACATTCTGTGAAAATTTCAACTTTCTAGCTATTACGGTTCGTGCTGAAGGGCCCTCGGACGGACAGACCGACAGACGGACAGCAGAGGCTTAGTAATAGGGCCCCGTTTGGCACCCTTCGGGTACGGAACCCTAAAAAGAAGTAAAAAGTCAACGTTCGTAGCAAAAAGTCTTTAAAAAATAGAACGTTATTTGGCCCCCGGCCTGCATGGGTAGAGGAAAACAAATTGCTAAATTGGAAAATTGTTTTCAATTGTAAACAATTAAATTCGATTGAGGGATAGAACACACTTTAAGTTTAAACTGTTAACCGGTCTTCCAATACCCTATTGACCCTGTTGAGTATCAATGTTGCTTCCCGCCTTTTTTTACAACTGGTTGTTTACGATTTAAGAAAAAAAAACGAATCTGGGACAAAATGTATTGAAGCTGGGTAAGCTAATATTTTTTACAGTTTTCTTTCGATTTAACTTCAACAGTTCAAAACCGCAGCGGATATAACTTGAGGTTTTTTATAATATTTTTGTGTACTTTTCGTCACAGTCTAACAAATGTAATTCCGAGTCACAATGGGTACGGTAGTCGGGCGGTGTGTGTGACGCACAGAGTCATCCATCATAATTTTCCTCGTGACATGACGTTTCGAATGGTCACAAATGAGATTTTTTCGTACAAGGCTGTCTTATCGATGGGAAATGCGCTTGAGGAAGATATGGCGGCTGAATGAGGTTTGTTTTAAAAACGTTGTACATCCATGGAAGCCTTTCCCCGTCGAGGTGGCACAAGCAGTTATGCGTTTATGTTTGCTCAATTATGGGAAGAAGTTTTTGCGATTGAAATATAGAAGGTATCTAGAGGCATATGAAACTAAAAAAAATTTTTAGAAGATTTTAGGGACAATTTTTTTTTAAATTAACAACTCACTAAATTTATCAAAATGCACTTAATTTAAATTTATAGGCGATTGACGAAATAATTATAAAAAATCCATCAGGCAAGATATTTTAATAGAAATCTTCGAAACCGGTTCATAAGTTCATATCCAAAAACGTGTGTGTTAATGTCAAATTTTTGGTCACGCTATTCCGGACAGGCCAGTTGGTTGATTAGATTTTTATAATTATCAATCGGAATAGGCGTGACCGATAATCTTCATAGAGCTATGGTAAATCGAGAACCGGAATCGATTCAACAGAACCGTTATCGAAAAAAAACCAACACTAATATCCGCCGCGAAAATGAGCTAATTACATAATTTAAAAAATCGACATCGATACACATCTGACCTTACGAACTAATCCAATAATCGAAAAAACAATGGAAATGTCAAATATACAAAGAAAGAACAACAATAGATCGTAAACATCACGCCAAGACAAATCCTATAATTTATTATCTATAGCAAAAAGCCATCGTGTAAGTTGTCGGTCTGTTCATTAGAATTACTTGAATGTCAGTGTTAGAGCGAGATGGGAGATGGTTGGTACAATTCCGCGTTTTTTATTCGTTAATGTGGAATCGAATCGAGCTCGAAATAGGGATGGGGGAAGGGTTGATAACAATTTGATGTCGAGATTTGAGATAGAAGAACGTTGCAAAAACAAATAAATATGAGGCTCGTGTCTTCTTACTACCAGTGTTACAACAGCATTAAAGATTTGGGAAATATTTCTGTAGTTCAGTAAAAACTGTTAACTTTTTGGTCATCGACTAAAGTCATATAAAACTTAGTAATTATATCACGTGGGACTCCACCCAGAATCAGTATTAGAGCAGTAACTAATATGGGTATATAAAATCATGATAAATTCATCGTAAAAACTATCTCCCAATCAACACCTCATGCACATCACTAGCGCGTTTCATCGCGGGCGCATCATCAAAGCGCGCCATTCAGACAATAACTGAGAAATATTAAATTATAATAAAATTAACTCTGGTGTACTTTTTATACCGTTACCGGGTAGAGCTGCGAGTCGGATCGAATCGAGACATTGTATCGATGATTGAGTTGTGAGGTTTCGTGTGTTTTTTTAACGATTTGTCTCTTCGTGATTTGTTTTTGATTTACGAACAAGTTGAGGTGGAAGCGAATGTTTATGTCATAAAATCTATTTAAGAGTGTCTGAGTTTGTGTTTATCCATCATAATGTTAAACTTGAAACCTGCTAAAGAGGAACTAATAATGTGAGAACGGTAATAAGTATATATAAGGATATTTCAGTAGATTTATAAGTAGTCGTGTAATTGTAATTATGTATTTACCGCATTAGGTCTGTGCCTGTAATGGTAGATATTAATAGATAAATAAATAAATAAATATAATGTGAAACGGTAACAGTCTGTTCGCGTTAAGAAAATAGTGAAACATCGTTGTCACTGGTCTTTTTTTTCACTTGTTTCTTAACTCGAACAGACTACAGTCTTCATTTTCTACTTTCTAAAACCTCTTGAGGATATCGTGTTTAGTAATTTTTAAATACCTATAAATGTATGGAGGTTTTACTACATCCAACCATAGACCATAGAACACAACCTTCTTGGTCGTCTCACTAACTCTAAACTCCTAAGGTCCGACCCACACTATCCGATAACGATTATTCATTCACCACGGGCACATGACGAATCAATCCGCCTCGTCGCCTCGCTTGGTGTGGTACCAGCCTAATTGGTTTTGACTGGATGTCGTGTCGCGTAATAATGGTTTGCCTTTTTCTCAGGTTCGATGGGCAATTTGTATAGGAGTTTAATAAGGAACCCTGCTGTCTCCAGAGATGCGGCGATGGGCTAACCCGAATACGCGAATTTAATGCTCAGATCGATGTATGGGAAATGGTGTTTACTCGTTGAAAAATTTCAAGAAAGTTTTTTCCGATATTAATATCGATAATTATTAATAGATACAATTGCCACATCCGTTTAACTTGACACCTGCTGAAACAGAGTAGATAACTTTTACAAAAACGAGTACGAAAATAAAAATAGACAATATTTTTTAACCCAAAATGGAACGATTTTTATCACAAACATAAAAAACTATTTTTCATTTTCTTAATTACTTGTATCCTGAAAATGTGATTGTCGATACCGACATTTATTTGTGCAACCTATTATTTATTGTAATGCCTTCATTTGAAAGTAAATTTTTGTGTATCGAGTTTTACTGGTATGCTAAATGAACCCGTAAAAAAAGAAGGTGCGTGAAGTTTTTCTTTTAATAACACGTCTTGTGACATTAATTACAGTGCGCCACTTCCTGTATTTTTTGTACATTTTTGTCTATTGTTGTGAATGGGAGAACTGAATGTAATGAAAGTAGAAAATTTTAAAGTCAATTGGATGACGACAGACAAGTACACAGCCTTCCAAAGATCTTTTGGCGTGTGAGTGACGTTTTCAGGGGGCACCAGTTCTAAATGTAATGAACGTGTCAAAAAGCGTTAGTTTCTACCTGTCACCGCACGCCAAAAGATCGTTTGACAGCTGTATGAAACTTTTCAAAAATCTAAGTACAGAATTCTGAATTTGATGAAATTATACAACATTAGTAAGTTCATAGCTCTTGTCCGGTTGCTAAAGATAATTTGTTGAGAGACTCGTCTGTCTCACTGTAATGTTTTCGACAGTTGACTGTTTTGACAATAAAAATACCTATCAATTTGTCCTCTTGACCCTTTGACACAACAGAACTAAAACAAAAACAGCAAAACAATTTCCCCCCATCGCGAAACTTTCTATTCTCTACACATTTTCTGTTCCCGCCCCATCGCAAAAATATTTTTTTTTCACAACTTTTTTCACTAACCTGTGTCTGCGTAAGCCCCAGACTGGCCGCTAGCTCAGCCCTCTCAGGTAAAGCCAGGTACTGGGTCCTCTGGAACCTCCTATTCAGCTGCTGCAGCTGAAGACTGGAGTAGATGGTGCGGGGTTTCCTCATCTTCTTGCCTTTGCCGTTCACGCGGAGACCAGGGTCGTCGGAGAGGCCGCATTTTTCTGGAGAAACAAAATGGCGGTTATTTTTTTATCATAGGTGTCGCAAAATGGTGTACCTACTTTTAGGTTGTGTCTTGCTAGTCAAAATAGATTTCTTCTCTTTACAAATAAACATAGCGCCACGCCTTTTTCCGTACGGGGTGGAAGAGGCACATCTGTGCCCAATTTTAGCCAGTGATATAATACTCCATTTTGCGTAACAGGGGCGAAGCCAGAAAAGGTGTCGGCAGTTTCCTGTGAAAATCCATTACTGTCTTGTTTTAGCGACCGGCAGTTACTTGTGAAAATCCATGATTATCGAGCTTTGTTTCAAAAATGGTGACAAAAAAATATTTAAAAATAGATCAAGTGCGAGTCGGAATCGCACAAGAAGGGTACCGTACCATCGTCCAACAAAACTCAAGCACTCAAAACAATAAAATTGAAACATAAAAAAATGCCCTCACGAGAATTTGAAATCACGAGCCACGCATTGAGGGCCTACAACATACCGGCTGCGCCACAGAATAATAAAGAGTGCTGCTTCACGACAGCCATGAGAGTTGACACGAAATATAACATTATATTAAAATGCGTGGGCGTATCAAAACACGTCTCTTGTTTGGGTCCCCCTTTTAATTTGTAATATCTCTCGTATTTCATTATTTGTTGTTGTTGCGGCAACAGACATACACATTCTGTGGAAATTTCAACTTTTTAGCTATTACGGTTCGTGCTCTAGGATCCGCGGACGGACAGACAGACAGACAAACGGACAGACGGATAGACGGACAGACGGATAGACGGACAGCGTGGGCTTAGTAATAGGGTTCCGATCGGCACCCTTCGGGTACGGTAGGTACCCAAAAAATCATGACAGAAGTTAAAGCCATGTTATGTGAAATTTAATATTTATTTGATTACTTATTATGAAACCACCGTATTGATCTATGTTTGTCTATAACTTACAGGATGTTGACTGTCTCGTATAACTTAGTTTATATTTTATTTCATCGATCGTAAACTTTTATGTGCAGTGTGTAAATATGAGGGTTTCTAAAGAAAATATTAATCATTAATCATTATAATCATTGAATTCTTTTGAACCACACAGTCTCTCGCCTGTTCAAATTCACCGAAATCTATGAAAAAGCGGTTTAATGTTTGCAGTGGCATTGACAGCGGTCTCTACTCACGATGCAACCTGACTTGCAATCTTGCAGCAACAAATCGCGAGGCAGATTGCATTGCGAGGAGATCCCTTCGTCAAATTACCATGAATTCGTCAATTTACTGCGTTTTGGTGTGAATAACGACTCCGATTTTTTCTTATAAAAAGCCTCCGATTCTCTGCAAAAAGTATCCGCACTCATCCAGCCAGTATCAAAATTCACAACAAACAACGCACACACGGACAGCCGGCTATAAATCTGCAATATAAATATTTCCCGCCATACGAAGCCTGGCGTACGTTCGCCATCCATTTTGTAAAATATATGAAAGCCATTCGCTACTTGATAATGGCTGGTGGTAACATATAATTACTCCGCTCATATCTACCATCGCATCGTACCGCAGACACCGGAGCGTTTTTGGAGAATTCGGAACGCACGCGCAAAAAGTATCGACGCAAAAAGGTACACTATCTGATACTCGCCTGTTTGTCTGCCTGTCACGTTATCATTAAAAACTTATATTTCCATTCGAAATTCAAAATGTCACGCGAGTTTTAAAACTAATACGGTTTCATGCTGCACGACCTCTTTACTCGACGACGTTTGAGGCCGAAAAATATCCTTTTACATTTTTAAATTTTCCTTCCTACCAGTGTCATAATTTCTGGAAAACTTACACGTTTTGTTGCTATTATATCACTTATGATAATGCAATAAGAAATATAGACGCGGCAAATGCATCTTCGCACGATATTATGAATGACCGGAGGTTTCACGTTTCGTTTTGCATATCGTTGCCATCAAGTAACTGGATGGTTGCTTGTAATAGAATTTCGAATTGAAACTCCTTGGAACAAATACGGCAGTGGACTGTTGAACAACCGCATTGTACATCGCTTTAGAAAACTGCATTATTTTGCGAATCTTTGGTAAGGTAAGGTAAGAAACTACTTTTCGCCATCCTAGGAAAGTTTTTAGCTGTTTTCAGGTTACCAAAGATGGAACGAAATTATAATAATTATGAATATTTTTTCTTCGGAGTTTTATCTAGCTGTTCTAACTCTGTGCCTAATATCTAATATGGCGTTGAAGTAACACCCAGTATACTGGCGTATCGTCGGCACAAATTTGCTTTCAACACACTGCACGTGAAAATACTCACGCTAGGCTTGTTTTAAGTTTTTGTAGATCGAAAAGTCACCTAACTTTCCGAGAATCAATTCCGATACAAAAACTGGATAGTATAGTATACTATACGGTGTCCTGTATTGTAAAGTATACTGTTCACATGTCGGTCCGGACAGACAGACGGACAAAACAATGCCGTGTGCCCCGAGGTAACGACACACCCCTGAGCGATAGTGATGTGACACGACAACACACGATGTGTATTACTTATAGTGATGTGTTTTTATGTATCGACAGCGATGCTGTGTATTTTAATGGATTTAATTTTCTGTTTATGTCTAGGTTGTTTCTTGGTAGTATTATTGTATCTTTATAGGCACTTTACTGAGTGGTGGAGTATGGCTCAATCTTACTCGGATCCGGGTAAAGGCCTGTGCCCCTCGGTGGGGACATTAATGGGCTACATTTACTATTTACTATAGGCACTTACTTAGTTTTTTTTTGTAAATAAAGCAAATCATGGATCTTTTATGCTCAGTAATTTTAAACTTGTCTGTATATCGTCAGTAGTAAATAAATAATTAGTTTCTTCAAAATATTTGCAATATCTATGTATGTATGGACTTTTAGCTAATTATATCCAAGACAAATGAAATCGTCATAATTTTTTGTACATATTCATATTCATATTCATATTCTTTATTGCACAGTACATATACATTAGTGCTTACTAAAAAAATATTTCCATTTTTGAAAACGACGACGTAGAGCAACATACCAGCCTCACCAAACGCACAAGACTTTAAAACAGCGTTGCCCGCCCATATGTAAACGCCTACCGAAAAAGCCGAAGATAAAACGAGCCTCAACAAAAAACAATAAAAACCCTTTGCCTTCACGAAATAAAAAAAAACTTAAAAAAAAAACATTTCTCAAGCGACGACGCGGCAAAGATTATGCACGGTTTCGAACGTAACTTTCAATCAATACGTATTATTATATAGGATTTTGCTACTGTGGTATTGGTACAACGTATTATTATGATTTTGGTTTGATCTTGATCAGCACTGGTTTTTCATGTGAGAATTGGTACGGGATCCTGTTGGCTGCTGGAGATGGATGAAGAGTACGGTGTGTGATGATGATTGTGATAATGGTGAGGTATAGAGAAACAGCAATGTAACAGAAAGTCGATGTAGGCTTATGCATGATGATGATCAGAAATTAACATTATACGTAAAGATAATTGACATGATTAAGATAGGGAATACTGTAAGTAAGTAGGTAAGTATCTTCAATTGATCTAAACTTGAAAGTACTGTTAAAAAAATATGAATATGAATACATTTTCAAGTTTTCACAGTAGTCATTGTAATATTTTCATGGAAATGGAAGATTTTTTGGATGCTTTTCAATGCTATTTGCTTTATGCTGATTTATTCGAAAAATATTTTTAAGATTGAGTGTTGCTGTTGATTAAACTAATTTAATCACAATGATCCACTGGGTTTTTGTGATTAGTTAGTCTAAACACTACATACATTTTTATTTTTATCGAACAACTTAGCTTTAATATCTACCTTAGATATAAATAAAACGTAAAACTAGTTTACTAACAATTTGTCCTACATTATACCTTCAGTACAAATATGTGTATTGGTACCACCATAAAAACCTCATTACAAAAAGTTCAAAAACTCGTCTTTCGTGCCGCACAAGTGAAATAAAAAAACCGACGCTGACGTACGTCAATGGAGAATTTTATTACAGAGAATAAAAAGTAAAAAAAGTTACATTATGTGAAGTTTAATTATGATTCTTAATTACTTTTGGCATGGGCTGCCATTATTTTATTAAGCTAGAGCTGAAGCAATTTGAAATTACTATTATTTATCTGGGTTAAAAACGCAATGATGGTCTGTCTATAAGTTTAGTTTGTATACTGACTTCAACGAACATGTAAGCGTTGCCAGTTTGTCTTGTTAAAAATATCGATGACACAAAAATATAGTTTTAGTTTTCACAACCATAGTTTTATTTTTTTGCATCCCGTTTGATTGTCAGTTTACTTACAATAAAATGAAACTGACTTATTGAAGTGAGTTTAATTAGTATTTCAAGATACTTTCAGGATATTATGCCAGATGAGATGCCAAATTCTTATCATTCGTTTATATGAGTAGGTGCCCTGCGGTAGTATGTCGGTGCGGGAGGGGTGTGTCGTGCGTGACGTCATAAAGTCAGTGCGGGGTTGGCATAGCGTTGTGTGTGACGTCACCCCTCCCTCTCATCCAAAAATAAAACTTATCAAGATACTTACATTCTAGTTAGTTGAAATTTCTGAATGGATTCCTGAGCGGCATTCTTGATGCCGTCGAAATGAATCTTGAATCCGAGCTCGAAAGTAAATCGAGTTCGAACTTAGTTTCTAGTCCTCTGTTTCATCAAATCATCAAATCAGTGTTACCATTTTATTTAAAAAACCTTTAACAAAATTCGTTTCACGCAAAAAAAAACCGGGCAGCACATAACTCACAGATTTTGAAAAAAGGTTATGTACTTATCATTCAAGAAATATTCAAGAATATACAATATTTCCGCAATGTTGCTGGCTCGGCACATCTACAGGCAGGACCACTCGTTGTAGAAATCACGGAATGAATTTTCAAAAATGACTTTTTTATAAAATTCGTGCATGAAAGTGGCGCTTTCGAACGCGAATTGGTTTTCGAAGGCTTCACAAATGCACCTCTTGAACTCCAAAATAGAGGGAGTACCAAAAGGGAGCAGACAGTAGACATAGGACACGCCACGCGGGCGCCATTAATTTAGGCAAACTAGCGATGATACGGAAAGTGTTAAAAACAAGAGAATCAAACAGGAATCCTATGGCCTCATTAGGATTACTATTTGTACTACGCTCTAGCGATTAAAACGTGCAACTCAGTGTAACACAACTAACGACATCTTACATCTAAGTGGCTCTTCAGCAACCCGCTGTACAACCGCGGCACCGTGCAAAGGGGCCCAAAAACCCCATTTTTCCTGCAGCCAACTTTTTATCGTTCTCGACTAAACTGTCTAACGCTAGCCTTCGAGCGAGGTCGATGGTACCCCGCCCACCATTCGGCGCCTGCCCGAAGTGTGCTCTACTTGGGAATAAAAACTTTTATCACCACCAGTACCACCCGCATTGGAGTATATCATATATTTCGTATTGCACATAAAAGACAAAACACAGAAAATACAGAGAAGTAATTTACAAAGGCCAGCTTATCTCTAAAAAGAGGTCTCTTTCAGCAAACCCAGGATGGGTAATGCATCGCTCTGGTTAAAATTACGTACAGTTGCCTCTGCCACCCCGTATGGGAAAAGGAGTGACGCTGTGTTATGTTATATTACCACCCCGTATACTTAGTACCACTATCTGTGGTACCACCACACGATATATCCGGTTGAGAATACAGTGGTGGCGATGTTACAATCAAACTTACATAGTGGAACGTGGCATATGATGCTTTGAAAATGTACCCACTTAAAATGAGCCAAAACTAGATGTTGGATGGATCTTTTGAATAAGGGTGTGAGTGATAGTGACAGACGACGTTGCCAAACCAGCTTTACAATGATCTTTTGGCGAACTAACACTTGATGATCAATGAGGAATGAATGGTCTCTGTTGATGACCGTTGCATTAAATTGCGTAGAAGTGGCGCCTCCCTGCCAATGTCACTCACGCAGGTCACGCACCAAATATCGTTGGAAGACTGTTAGTAAAATGCCAACATATTCCAACAGAGGCGCTTACTAAAATAGTAAGAGGGTGTGTTTGATAAGGCGCCTACCTACCTACTTACATTTAAATTGATGATCCTCTGTATGTTTATTATTAGTCTAAGCGAGGATGCTTCAGTACCACCACGATATCTAGATAGAGGCGCCACCATCTACGCCAGCTGAACAGTAAAGAGTTTCATTACCTGACAACTGACAGACGAAGTGACGTTTTCATAGTGACGTCAGTAGTTCCGCTTTGACCGTTCTCTAGCTAACGTGGTGGTTCTGTAGTTTGTTTCCATCTAATAATTTTCTTTTTCCACGCCTGATTAACTTATATGCTTATACCGCCTTTTTACAACCGTTCTGGACCGTTACGAAATAAAAAATAAAAAACGGCCCATACAACTGTCTCTTCTCACATAACCTGAGGCTACAAAAAATGTCTAATAACATACTAGTACAAACTATAGGCATTTTTAATTAGTATCTACAGCATAAGGTTGATTTTTATACAGTTTTAAAGAAAAACTTGTGCTTGGGGCGACCGCACGTGTTTGTACTGTCATGTGGAAAAGTGGTTTAAGAAAATGGCGTCGTTTTCAATAGTAAATTTTACGATACCATAGCTTCTATGGAGTTATGAGGGTTGAGTGAAGGGTGGGTTTAGTTTAGTTTTTATAAAGCATACAACAGGCACAATGTTTTCTTTCCCTACCACTAGTACTACATTATGTTGTGGGAACCAGAAACAACGACATCACTCTAATTAAAATCCACATCGAGACATCCAAAAACTGGATTTTTATTTCCTCTCCAGCCGAGATTCAAAAACGGGATTCTGGCTTGGGAGGCAGAGCTTCGAATCGCAATGTCAGAGGTCGTCAAACGGTTTACAATTTTATGTCAAGTGTAGTTGACATAACGATTTGAAACTTACATTGTAGAGCTATTCGGATGGCTCCCACCATTCATCATTTTTATAATTGATTGAAAAAAAAAAAGTAGGTACATATCTACGTTGGAACAAATGTACACAGGCAACCTTATCTCTAATATGATATCTCTTCATTCAACTTAATGTTAACCGCCTGGCTGCAGCCATTTTTTTTATTTAAAAAAAAAAAAAAAATACATTAAAATTAGTTTGACAGTGGGTACCAACGTCAAAAATTAGACATTCATTGACGTCTTGGTACCCACTGTCAAAATAATTTTAATGACATTTTTTTTATAATTTTAATGTCAATATTGTTCCAAGGACTGGATTGTCCTTACGCTACCCAGCGTGTTAACCACTTTTCGTCATAACAGTACCGCCTAAAACGAGAGTTTAGATCCCTGGGCCGATTAGGAACAGAAAGGGTTGCAAGCGAAGTGTCGGCCACACCTACCAGAACCCTGCAGACCTCTGACGAAGGTACCCTAAAAGCATGTTTGGTTACTGTTGATGGTTTACTCTCGATATTCTTATGAGAGCTACTCTCCACACTTTCGTCATAATGAATCAAGAATCAAGAAATTCACGACCTTTCGATTAAACTAATTTTTCTTGTTCCCAACGGTAATTTGTCATATACAGACAAAGGGTCGGAACTAACGCAATCAATCCACTCATTCAATCGATCAATGTTGCAGTGGCGCCCCCCTGTAAGTGCCAAAACATCCATGTAGAACTGTATGCTCGGACGCAATTCCCAAATACGGCAATACTAGACACTCTAGAAAGCCACTATCGACACGAAGCCACTTCCCATACGGAGTGGCAGAGGCACCACTGTGCCCACTTCCCATACGGAGTAGCAGAGGCACCACTGTGCCCACTTCCCATACGGAGTAGCAGAGGCACCACTGTGCCCACTTCCCATACGGAGTAGCAGAGGCACCACTGTGCCCACTTCCCATACGGAGTAGCAGAGGCACCACTGTGCCCACTTCCCATACGGAGTAGCAGAGGCACCACTGTGCCCACTTCTCATATGGAGTAGCAGAGGCACCACTGTGCCCACTTCCCATACGGAGTAGCAGAGGCACCACTGTGCCCACTTCCCATACCGTGTAGCAGAGGCACCACTGTGCCCACTTCCCATACGGAGTAGCAGAGGCACCACTGTGCCCACTTCCCATACGGAGTAGCAGAGGCACCACTGTGCCCACTTCCCATACGGAGTAGCAGAGGCACCACTGTGCCCACTTCCCATACGGAGTAGCAGAGGCACCACTGTGCCCATTTCCCATACGGAGTAGCAGAGGCACCACTGTGCCCACTTCCCATACGGAGTAGCAGAGGCACCCACTGTGCCCACTTCCCATACGGAGTAGCAGAGGCACCCACTGTGCCCACTTCCCATACGGAGTAGCAGAGGCACCCACTGTGCCCACTTTCAGCCAGTGATTCAATACTCCATTTTGCGTGACAGGGGGCTAGCCCATCGCCGCAGCTATGGAGTAAGGAAGGTTTCCTCACGATGTTTTCCATCACCGTTAGAGTGTCCGTATAATGTACATAAGATAAATGACTTATATATCTCATTGGTACATGGTCAGCACCGGGATTCGAACCTGCACCTCCTGCGTAAGAGGCAAGCTGAAACCCACTGGACCACGGAGCTCTTCGAGCGAATTTTTTTTCGAGCGACAGAATTCAACAAGTGTCAGTTTATTTGATCACCAAGTATCGACCTAGTTAATTTATTATCTCAGATATATTTCGCCTTCGAAACGGTTCATGTATGAAGCGAACTCTGACATTTTCTGGTAGTGAAAGGCTTTTGAAGCCTGTTTCATTGCAAAATTCTCGAAGGCATTTCGAAACTGTCGTCAGTATTTTGAATGCACAAAAAAAGGGGAAATCTTGATATTAATTACTTTGAGATATGCGGTTGTCGAGCAAGTAAGTATGTAATTTTTGTACTATTAATACCAAATATTTTTAGGGTTCCGATCCTCCAGATGTTGAAAATTGGGTCGTGATTTTGAACTTTAACACTGCGATAAGTTTAAAATCCTATGAAACAAAATTGATCGTTTTAACGATCGGTAGTAACATTTGGGAAGAAAAAAAAAGAACCCCTATAGGAACACTTTGTTGTTCGTCCGTCCGTCCGTCCATATTCTGTGTGTCAATCAAGACATTCTACATCAAGAACGCGTAGACGTATCAAGCTGAAAACATCAATTGTTAAGGTCTGTGGTCGCATATACTTAGCTGTGAAAAAATTAACCTTCTAGGTCAACTCAATGGAACGCTACGACCGTTTATGCTGTAAAATTATTGGATCCCAAAACCTAAAGGGTACTTTCCGTAGGCATCATGAAATTTGGCACAAAGCAAGGTCTTATGTCCTAAAGCACAAGGGAAAAATCTGAAAACTGCAAATTTCTGTCTTTCTATAAAAATATTTAATTTTGTTTACATGGATGACATAATACTTTAGTTTTTTTTTACTTTACACATCTCTGTAGTGTGATCGGAACCCTTGGTGCGCGAGTCCTATTCGCACTTGTCTGTTTATTTTATGTGGAAACCTGATAACACGCGTTACGTTCACCAAGTGTGATCGGAACCCTTGGTGTGTGAGTCATACTTGCACTTGACCGTTTATTTAAAGAGGTCTACAAATCAATCCGTGGGAGTTTCTTTGTCTTTTCTTAAGAAGAGGAAAATAAATAAGTAGTTATATATTTTAAAACATCTACTGACTAATAAGCTGCCTCTAAGCCAGCTTAGACCAACATGGCTCGGTTGACTCGTGTATACCTCGGTAGAGACATTATTGAAAGCAACTGACACAGCGATTCATATCAATCTAATACAAAAACCTAAAACAAAACCAACACTTAACCATTTAAAAAGTTAACCAAACGAGCTCCATACATTATACTTTGAATGTCATTCATTTTAATTATGGGTTCATCTAAATTCAAGTGAAACATAACCAATTTGTTTGTTTAAAAGATTTGGAATTTGGACCAACCCTTTCGAACGCATAAAGTAGGTTCTAATTGAAAAGAGTTTTTAATGTCTTTATCAAACTCATTTTGTGTTTAAGTTTTTTTAACTGAACGAATTACCTTATGAGAAAACCTTCTTACCATAGCAGAGGCGAGTGGCAAGCCCCTTACCACGCATTACGAATAACGGGGCACAACTCTGAGAAAACGCGCCATACAGGAAAAGTAATGTTTATAAAGAAATAGTTTAAGGGCTACAAACGGGTGAAAATCTATGCTTTTCCCGGGAAGAAGGGGAGGACATAATTTGTGTTACGGCTACAAGGATGTCTTCATCAAGTGACGTCATAGAATGCAATGAGTCTAGTTGTAAATCGATTGGTTACTGATCTGCTTATGACAACAGTATGACATCATTTTTGTCATCGCTTCATAATCAATTCATCATTGTACGATGATAATAAGTACTACAATCTACAATAAGGCAAAAACTAAGTCAAAATTAGCAATGTAGTTTAAATGTAATTTATTTAGGGTGGATTTCACCAACAAAAAGTTATACGAGAATTAATCCCGGGGATAACTTGTATGCTAATGACAGTTTAAAATGAGGTGATCTGATCTGGGTGTCACTATAGTCTATTCGTGATAAGAATGCAGTAAAGTCATCACTGTCCGGCGGCCTAGCCACGCCCCGTAACCAATCAAATCCTTTCCAATTATCAAGCCAAGTTCACAGTGACCAGTTGAAGGCAAACTTTCGAACGCGTATGTTGTGTCCTGTCCTGTGAGTGTGTGTAAACAGAATTAATTCACTGCATTCTTATCACGAATAGACTGTAGTGTCTATGAAAAAGTAGAAGATACTCTGGAGTTAAAGTTACTCTTTCGTTGGTAAAATTCGCTGTTAGTAAACGTAATTTGTTGCTTATACCCTGCCTCTCCATCCAACCAAACGTCTCTTCTCTGACAGATACAAACAAATGTAACGTCACGTCATTTCCCAAACGGCAATGGCACACACAAGAGCCATGCGTTAAAACAGGGAGCACTCTTCCAGTGGAGAGCGCATAGATACATTTTCCTTTGAAGCACAACTTACCAATTTTCGGGCGGCGGGACGAGCTAAGAGAGCTGTGATGGGTCAGCCGCTGCGAAACTGTCTGGCGGCGGCGGCCCGTCATCGTACATAGGTTGCGTATGCGAACGTTTGTTGAATACAACAAACGTTTGGCGAGCCGCATTCCCCCGCAGGCGCAGTCAATTGGATATATAGTCTCTGCGTTAAAACAATAACATTTTCCAAGAAACAAACCGGTTATTGCTTAACCAGCTGAAATAACTCCAACGGTTTTCCGACAGTATCATCCTGCGGTTCCAAGGCCGCTTTTCACATGTTTCCCGAATGTTTCCCGCCTTTTTACACATCCTCTGGCAATACACCGGGGCTTAGAGGTCAAGGTTGTATGGTACACACGCTATCGACTGCTGCACCACCAAGCTTCTTGGGCCCCTGCTAATAATTAGACTTTGACTCTATCACTAGGGCCGAGAGTCTCGTATAGAATAGGCTATAATAGGCATGGCAGTGGCTATAGTGAGGACGCAAAATTCAGGGTTGTTTGTTGCCCGCGCGACGCTTCTAGGCGTCGTCGACAAGCATTCCTTTCGCGATTCCCGGCCCTGACATTTGCGGCTATAGGAATATGGTTGCTATTTTTTAATTAATGGTATAACAACTTAGGTTAATTTCGCGAATGTCACCCCCCTAGACAAAGTTAAACGCTAACGCTGGCGAAACGAAACGATAACTTTTTGTGTATGCGATTTGACATTTGGCTTTGATTTCACGTTTTGTTTCGCTATCCTTAGCGTTTAACATTGTCTACAGGCACTGGTCTGTTTTGTAGATTTTACCTGGTGGACGCAGTTTCTCTTTCGAGCTGCAGGTTCCAAGTATTTCCTTCGGGCGATCGCAACAGCCTCCGCCAATGTAAATTGCGCACAGCCGAATTACAATTAGTAATGATTTATTTAGTAAAAATGTTACACTTAGGAGTAGGTACACGGAAAGGTATGAAGATACATACTTATAACAATATTTGTTTGCTCAAGGAACCCTAAAAAAATTAAACTAAATTCAAATCCCGAACACATTTCTTGAGAACTTACCTGTCATAAAACATTCACACAAAATGGCCGCCACTTTTCTTTGGCGCGTTAAAAAATTTACGCCCACTAAACGACGGCTGTGCCTAGATAGTGTGGTGTAGCGTTCTCAATTATGCAAAAGTGTCCGTCACAGACTGTTATGAAACTTTAATTAGAGTATAGCCACTTGTTTTGACGTCTTAGACCGCTTTAGACGTTTTAAAGAAAAAGTTAAAGTTTTTTTTTATATTTGTCAGCTTATGAAAACATCAGTTGAAAACTATGAATGTTATTGGAGCGTGGAGGCAGCGTCACCGATCCAAGCTTGATGGTTTAGTTTACAGATTTTGAGGGTCAGACAAACTTAGAGGTTGTGCCGGGCCGATATCATTATGTATAGTGATGATGACAGGACATGATGGTGACGTCAATATCAATAACAATACGTTTACTTTATTGCACACAAATCAATAGATACATATTCCCACCGATTTCGGTCACGGTAACCGTTTCAACTTAGTCGAGTAGTGAGACTAGTAGTGACCTTTAAATTACTGCCTGCGATTCGACTGGCGATACAAACTAAACAAGCAAATTAGGTAATTAAAATTGTCTGTTTGAAAATAGAATCTGTGGCCACCGCGCAAGAGTTGTTGGATGTAAGGTTTTCAGTTCAGTCCCATGTTTTAATATTTTTGACACCTCTCAAATCGCCCCCAACTAATGAATAAATTGGACCTTATAAAAGTAAAAATTGAACATGCTAAATAAGAACACGGAACCCTCACTCCCAAGTCCGACTCGTACTTGACCTGTCTCTATAACTTTCGTAATAACACAGAAAGTTTGTAGTAACTATTACTACACCTCGTCCATATTATAAGTACGTCAATTTCACTGAAAACCGTCTCAGGTAACACCTTTTTGATTAATCTAATAAACTGTTAAATGTACTGCATAACAATTTCTTTATCAACATGCTAAATAAGAACACGGAACCCTCACTCCCAAGTCCGACTCGCACTTGACCTGTTTCTATAACTTTCGTAATAACACAGAAAGTTTGTAGTAACTATTACTACACCTCGTCCATATTATAAGTACGTCAATTTCACTGAAAACCGTCTCAGGTAACACCTTTTTGATTAATCTAATAAACTGTTAAATGTACTGCATAACAATTTCTTTATCAACATGCTAAATAAGAACACGGAACCCTCACTCCCAAGTCCGACTCGTACTTGACCTGTCTCTATAACTTTCGTAATAACACAGAAAGTTTGTAGTAACTATTACTACACCTCGTCCATATTATAAGTACGTCAATTTCACTGAAAACCGTCTCAGGTAACACCTTTTTGATTAATCTAATAAACTGTTAAATGTACTGCATAACAATTTCTTTATCAATTGTATTTTTCCATAAAATTCTTCGAACAGTTTTTTAAAAGAAATTCCACCGTAAGTATACAGTGGAAAAAACTAGTTATAGTCGTGAAAAACTTAGTTAGAGAAGTCACATACGAAATAAGTAATAGAGCTTGAATAGAGCAGGAAAATTGGCACCAGTTTTTTTCAACAAATAATCTTGATCGTCTATTTTTTCTTCATATTCGTCATTGTACTTGAATATCTTATCAAATACAAGTATATCATCCAGAAAAATATCTTTGAACATGTTCAAGCCATTTTGTTCAACCCGAACAAGGCTAAGTACTAAGACTTGTTCATGATTCGTGCTATAGCTGCGTGCGTCTACTGTTTACTTCATTTGAAGGAAACCAGATATAATGAGCTAGCAACTCAGCCTGTTATTAAAAAAAAACATTACATAACACTTTCCGATTTCCCATTCACGCTATTTCATTCCTGCCGCAAGACTCTAGTAAGATATATAGTTTTTTTTTTTTTGCTTATAATATCCCGACCGAGGGGCACAGGCCTTTATACGGAGTATGATTGAGCCGTATTCCATTACGCTCAATCGGACTAACGGGAAAAAAAGTGGCCAAGTGCAAGTCGGACTCGCCCATGAAGGGTTCCGTAGTATCATGTAATTATTAGACTGGATGTTTGTGTTGTAACTTTGTTTTTCATAGTCTTTGTATGAATGACAAAGTTATCTTTGCAGTTTTTAATAAATGTTTTATATCTTAAAAACTGCTCATTATTTTTTGTTCAAACCAATTTTCATCGAAAGTTTATATTGAGATACACAGCATATTTTTTTATAGATTTATCACTCTCTCACTTTAAAAGTTAGAGGGGGGGGACACAATTTTTTCCACTTTGGATGGGTCTGTCTCTCTAAAGATTGACTTTGAGGAAAAATGGTTTTAGAAACCTCCACTTCATTTTTGAAGACCTATCTATAGACATCCCTTAAAATTTAATTTTATCAGTTTTTGTATAAAAATCGTAAAGCGGTTCATAGAATACATCTACGTACCAAGTTTCAACTGTGTAGTCTTAATAGTTTTGGAATAAAGTTGCTGTGACATACGGACGGACGGACGGACAGACTTGACGGAACTATAAGGGTTGTTTCTCTACGGAACCTAAAAAGTACATGTCGTCCGTCGACGGTAGGACAAAGTCAGTAGGACCACGTGCCCGTAGGGAGTCCGGATTGGTATCACTTTTTTTCTGCCATGCCATCCATGGGATAAAAAAAACCCAGGTCTTGGATGTTTGTGTGTGATGTACTGATGTCGCTGTATCTGGATGCAACGACACAGGATATCCAAGTGTGGGGTCAGAAGTATTATGTGTGTGCCTGAATAAAAATGTTTATGTTTATAAAAAAATAACAATAAGTGAAACTTACCATCCTTTGGTGGACTGGCACATTGGGGAGCGTAGGACCCTAAGTGGTATCCATACGTGTTTTGGTGCATAGGAGGGAAAGGGTACCCCAAGGACCTCGGACTTGGGAAAGACTCATGAGGATTCTGCTGCCCAGCCCCCACCGGACTCCCAAAATGGTGGGGGTGCTGATACCCCCCCTTAAAAGACCCATACCCATGCTGCTGCAGCTCAATAAACGCCGACTTCGAGCTCACATTCGAAGGCGTCGAATTCGCAGAGTTGGAAATATCGTGGGGGGTTTGTGAGCCCCCCAAATGTTGATGGTGGTGGTCTAGCGCCTCTTGGGAAGTCATGGCGGGTTGGGGGGTTGAGGGGGCCCCCCCGTCGGCCGACTGGGAGGGCCCGAACGGGTCAGAGAAACTCAGCGTGGGGGGCGGAGGGCGAGGGGATTGGATGCGGGTAATCTTGATGGTTTAGGGCGCAAGGGTTGAGCGCCGCTGATGCCTGAAACAAAACAGAAGGTTGTGGGTTAATACATTGATATCTGCATACCAGTATGACACTTTTTAACCGACTTCAAAAAGGATTTAGCTCGCCGTGCGGCGCGGTAACGCAGCCAGCGTTATGGGCACCTTTGGTCCGGGTGATTCTTTGGGGGGTTTGTTTGTATAATTGCTCATTTAGTTATTAATTACAGCTATTGTTATTCTTCTAAAAAAAAAAGGAGGGGGTTCTCAATTCGGTTGTATTTTATTTAATCATTAAGTATGTTTAATATGTGTTACATCGAAACTGGTATCTACTATTTAAGCACCGATTTCAAAAATCATTTTTTTGTTTGAAAGGATTACTCATAAGTTTGGTCCCATTTTTTGAAAATAAGGAATCAGTCCAGTAGTTTGGTTACAACATGAAAATATCTGAAAAGTCTAATGTCTTATCGTAACGTAAATAACGTATTGTTTCCTTTCTGTGACTGTGGGCTGACTTGGGACTTGGACTTGGCTGATTCGTCCATATTGTGTAATGTGTGTACTTAACAGCCAGAATACAGATGTTGTAGGCTCATTTTCGTGTTTTTTGACGAGCAGAGAGGATTGAGTAATAGGTCTCGAAGTCCGTTTTTTTTAAGTTTTCAACTTTGTGAACTTATAAGATGTGTGGTCCAAGCGGTCCAACCCAGGGACTTTTTTGCCCAGTGGGTCACCGTAGAGGCTAAACAAATGAAACAAAACCAGGCCCTGCATCTCAAGGGAGAAATATCGGTTTAGAAACCCAGCCGGGAAGGAACATCGACACAGGGTATCATAGTGTGAGGCCAGAAAGAAATAGAGCTTGAAGCATATATTTTTTTGATTTAACTTGGAGATTGTCTGACTAACATTATTACGATCAAATAAAAACCCGACAAATCTCAGCAATAAAGCTATAAACCGATGAATTACAATCTTAAAACGTTAAAACACTACAGTCGAATGCGCCAGCGTTATTCCGAAAATCTTCACTGAGCCGTAACGGTTTTTCTTCAAATCATTTCAAACTTGGAATTTCGAACGCCCACTCTCACGGGGTCATTTCGGGTCGAGGTGGAATTGGTAGTTTTTCTGGAAACAATTGAAGTGTCGACACGGTCAATTGGGTTCAATAAGAGATGGGGTCTTTGGATCAGGCTCAAAGTGGTTTATATCCACGCGTGTACGAACGAGGGGTAGCCAGAGCTGTGATGCAGTGATCCTGCAAAGCGAAATATGGAACCAAGGTCAACGAAGATTGCGGAAGTGAGAAGCGAATATAACTCGGGAATAGGAACTAGTGGGATAATGGCAATTGTGCGCTCGCACCTAATCTGAATCAACGTAAGCGCCAAAACGAAAAAAAAATTAAAAAATAAGCAATTTCAGGGAATTACATTTCAATCTTCAAATCGCTAGTAACAACAATTCCCCACACATTACAATTAATAGAAAGATTACCGTATAATAGGAAGAAATATTCGAAAAAAGGGTTGACGGATTTATTTTCTATCGAGAAAATTTTATCCAAACACGTTTTCCACCATGAAAACCCTAGATTATATAGTCAAATTACAAATACCAGAAATTTATTACGATTTGCCGAGTATTTCCTGAAATACACATGAAAAAAGCACCCCTAATTTATTCATATTCGGCTGACATGTTTCCGTACTGATAACTTTCGTACTACTGAACCGGAAACTAGGCTATAAGAACTATCGTAGGAATGTCTACTACCATTTACAGAAAACGCATTTAAATCCGTCAACCCGCATTTAACTACAAGGTGCTGCGGACGGACATAGAGACACATAGACAGACGCTACAGTCTGAGCTTTTCTTTGGACCGGGAAAGAGATATTAAATACCAAGTAGAGGTATGTAAATTATTATAAGTATAAGTTGTAATGTATTTAGTACATATATATCGGTCGTATTATAAACCCTGTAAAGTTTAAACAAAAAAAAATGTTTTCATCAAACCTTTATGTGTGGGATGTCTATAGACAGGTCTTTAAAAATGACGGTGAGGTTCCTATCACCATTTTTCCTCAAAGTCAATCATTCTAAAAAACACTATGAATACACACTACATACTACACTATTTACAACACAAACATCCAGTCACATAATTACTTGCTACTAGGCTATTACTTTCATAGGCGAGTCCGACTCGCACTTGGCCATTTTTTATTCGCACCAATTTGGTCCTTATAGCGGGCAATACCTTTAGTTCTTAGTTAGTAACTAAGTAAATAAGTAGATTATCTCTGTATCATTTTTGTGTTTTGTCTTTAGGTGCAATAAATATATACTAATATATACGAATATAATTTTTAAAATGCCGCAATAGACTTGCACTATCAGATTTATTAGTTATCATATCACTAACAGATTTTCTGAAAATAGGCCATTTTGTCAAACACAGTACTTAGACGTTTCCAAATTGACACATCACAACCTGGATCCAAAAGAAAAATCACCATCCTCACAACAAAAGCGATATTTCACAATAAGAATTTACACCAATTTGTTGAGCCTAAACATTGTTATTATGAGCCACGAGCAATCACCAACACACAAACAAATAAACAAACATACAAAAAAACACAAAACGCTTTGACCTGACCTTTGAAGCGCCGGCCGGAGAGAAACGATTAAAAAAGACACCCACTAAAAGAAAGAGATGGCCTTACGGGTTTTAACACGAGTCTAATAAGGACAGAGTGTGTTGTAATTAACACAAAGACTTGCCGAAAAGGGTGTTGGTTTTTTGCTCATAGTTGCTCAACTTTCTGTGAGAAACCAGTTAAGGATTGACCCAACGTTGGAGAGAGAATGTTGAAAGACATTGAAAATGGTTCAACAAATAATTTACTGTTATAAATAAAATCATTTATTAAATTGATGTGACTTGACTTGAAGGATCATGACGTGTTCAGAACGGAACTGATAATTGTGCATCTAATACCAACTGTCTATAAATAAATATGTAAACTAAAAAAACTGAAAATTAACAAAACGAATAAAAATCATCGAAATTGTGGAGAAGTGATAGTACTCATCTAAAATCCTAAAGGATCATATACCTAGGATTCTCAGAGTTATAACAACAATTGGTCCTTCGAGCCAGATAGACGTCAATTTGACGAGAACTTCGTAGTTGGCGAATAAGTAATTTTTAAAACAGTAAAAAACGCCGAACGAAATATCAAAATCAACTGATTCAATTAAAAACATTTACCGTCTCTACTGAACCGATACAAAGTCCAGTATAATGAATACTTAATACCATTTTATGGGGGATACCAATTTATTTATAGGTTCTCCAATGTTCCCATGGAACCCTTTTTTTCTCCGGTTCAGTAGTTCTAAGACGTGTGTTGCGTTTGTAAAAGTTTTGCCTGGTGTACAAAAACTTGGTGTAAAAGTTTACAGAAAATTATATGTTTCTAAATTAATCATAAGGAACGTTCGTTATGCCGTATGCCGATTAGCTGAAAAGCTCTGTAGGATTTATAAAATTAAGTTGTTTGCTTGAGCTATTTTTGAAAGTAGGTAGGTATCAATTGATTCATCTACATCTACATCTACAGTCTGATTTTTCAGTAAGTCTCTTCCCAAAACAATGGATTCTATGACATTTTCTGTAGGCACCCGAGTGGTGCCAGTTTTTTAGGGTACCGTACTCGGAGGGTGCCAAACGGGACCCTACTACTAAGGCTCCGCCGTCAGCGGCTCCTAGAGCACGAACCGTAATAGCTAGAAAGTTGAAATTTTCACAGAATGTGTATATCTTTTGCCGCAACAACAACAAATAGTAAAATACGAGTGATATTACAAATTAAAGGGGGTCCCCATACAAGAGACTTGTTTTGATGCACCCACGCATTTCCATATGATGGTATATTTCGCGTCAACCCACATCGTTGTGGTAGCTCAGCCGGTATTTTGGTGGCCCTCAATCCGTAGGTCGTCAGTTCAAATCACCGTGAGGACAAATCTTTTTTAATTTTCTTTTTCTTTTATTTTTTGAGTGCTTAAGTTGTGTTGTACGATGATGGTACGGTACCCTTCGTGTCGTGTGCGATTCCGACCCACATTTGACCGATTTTTCTATTCCGTGGTGGTGGCCAAGATGAGGCCAAAGATCAGTCGGCGACCATTTGTCAGATGGTCCGATGACATAGCGAGAGGGTGGCAGCAAAAGGAAAGTTGAATGTTGGGAGGCTTATATTCAAAGTGTGCACTGACGGTAACAGGCTTGATGAGAATGATGAAGATGACATTTACTTGATGGATATGAATGAAGCTTGACATCATCACAGTTGTATCTCTGCCACTCCGTATGGGAAAAAGCGTAACGCTATATATGCACTCCTGGATTACGGTTCGTATGTATATTGTTCAACACTCCATTTTAAATTGCAATAATATTTCATGGGTATATAACAATTACATGTCAATTTTATTGGTATCTGCCCAGCAGCCATTCACACTGACGAGGTGATAAGTTTGTCCATGTATAATCCGTAGAAATAAAGATGATGACACTAAACCTTACAACAAAGTTAATAAAAAGAATTGTCCACGACTGAACCTAGATTTTCCGACTAAGATACCGCCTAATTATCATGAAGAAACACATTTTTTCTAACTAAAGACAGGATAAAATCTTTTCTTATCTCACGCAAGGGTAGAGATACCATGATTTTGATTTTTCCGGACCAATCGAAAAAGGATATGAGGAAAAGAAAAACATATATATTTTACGCTCCCACCATGTCCCCCGCTGGGCAATGGCCTCTCTCCCCCTCTTCCACTCTATCCTATCCTAAACGGTCTCCCTCCAGTCCTTGTCCCATAGACCCAACTCATCACTCCATCTTGTCCTAGGCTGGGTCGGCCACTCTAAAGAAAAACATAGATACAATAATAATAATAATAAATATAGCCCATTAATGGGTATACCATACCGAGGGGAACGGTCCTTTGCCTCAAAAATGAAAAATATATATAAAATTGTTTTTGCAAAATATATATTTCTACGTATTTATCACATACTTCTGGCTCTTATATTTTTTTGAAGTAAAACTTCTTGGGGCACGGGGGTAAAATTTATTTAACCTCTCAACTGTGGGTTATTCATATATTTGCTTTTCAATTGCTGCTAGCTGGGTGCTATCACGAGTGGCTAAGAAATGTAACGGAAATTGGAATCGGTGACGTCAGGGTCGGCTGAAGACTTTAAAACCGCAACTATTTTCAATACGGTTTTTAACTAATCAGATAAGATAATAATACATTCGTACAATAAAGAATGTTAATTAGTGAGAGAAAAACCTGATGAAACGTTAAGAAATAAAAATTATTTTAAGCATTCTTCCACGAGTTCTTGATTTCCGGTATGGCCAAGATGGCGCCGCCGCCGCCGCCGCCGCTGGCTGGGATAAACAAAACCAGTGACGTGACCAAAAACTACTTCGTTCAACCTCTTTGTTGGAACCGGAACTTATGTTTGACAGCTGTGCGATGCGATCCATACAGTTTGTAAGAAAAGAGTTTCATCAATGTCACACGGGTCGATATGGATTTCTAAAACAAGCAAAGCAATGCATACATTTGAGCGAGACGGCTAAAAGACGTGACGTCAGATGGTATATAATCTGAGCGAGATGCAAATAGTAGTGACCTCAGAACAATGGTAGTGACACTATTGAATGAGTTAAGTATATCACCACGAGCGCGACAAATTGTAGATAAGGAATGGTGGGAAATAAATGACATGACGTATTAAAAGTAAGTACAAGTTTAAATAATTTCAAATAATCGGACGTCTGAAACTTAAAAGTAACTTGAAGCAGAGTTTGGATCTCAAAATTGGAAATATAAATCTCTTTTAGTATAGGTAGGTCTAGGTGTATAGTATAGGTACCACTTAATGATCTAGCTACAGAAGTTTTACTTCTAACACGTGTACGGTGCTACACGCGTATCTTTTTTTTATTATAGGCCTGTTCCAAATGGTCTCGATATCAGGGTCCATTTCACGTCCGGATCTAATAGGTTCTTTGTGAAAATTCATATTGTCATTTTCATTTATCTCTCCATGTGCACCAGTAATTTAGCTACAAACTGTAGTGTTAACGAATAAAGATTTCTTGCCCTAAGTTTTGAAAAATTGATTCAACATCGATCGGTTCTGTTCAGTCACAATAAAAATTGTAGCTCCCAGAATACGCAGCAGCTGATAAACGTCTGAGAAAATGATAAATCCATTGATTTCGATGATGATGCGACGATTAAACATGGTTACCCTACAAGAATTCTGCACGCTAGCTGCTAGTTCCATTTTCACCTCTTGAGCTTAAAAATGAATATAATCATTATTCTAGTCTACAAGATATATCATCACCACGAGTTTAGATGATGTTGTCTACATGACACTGGCATAGCATGATTAAGGAAAATCTGCAAGGCTACTGAGATAAAAAAATATATAAAGAAAATATATAGGTATATTCCTAACGGGAATATCCAGGTTTAAGAGTTCTGCTGAAAAAAAGTTTCGCTTAAATGTCATCTGGCGCTTCTAAGAGGTGAGCTAAGTTGGTTCAGAGAGAGTGGCCTGGCAGTCAAGTCCAGAACAAAACTTTGATAGATATCGTAATTCGTAATAAAAAGAAAATATCGCTTGATGAAAAATCGCCGAAGTTGTAAAATGTCAATCTAATTCGATTTATTGGAGATAATTAGTAGTAAAGATTGTTTTGCTAGCAATACAAAGTAGCATAACAAAGAATGTATAATTGTATGGGTAATGCAATATGGTATTTGATGTTGTACACTTGGATCTACCTATTGTTGATTTATTTATCCTTTCCTTCCTGGGTTTGCTGGAAGAAATCTCTCGATAGAGATAAGCTCGCCTTTGTACATGTCATTTCCATTTTTAATTATCATAATGTATTTTTTGTGTGCAATAAAGTATAAAGTATTGCTCAGGCGTGTAATACAATTACAGTAATTAGAATTACTGATAAGTACATACGTCATTCGTATGAAGGATGATGCATATCAAGAATCAAGATGTGAGGAAGAAAAACATTGCAAATTCGTACATTACCTACCGTTTTTTTCTTTTTCCAGTATAAGATGGTAGACGCATAGTTTTAGCCATAAAATGCGCATTAGAGATAAAACAGATATAGGTATTGAAAAAAGATATGAATTTAAAATTAATCATGGATAATTTAACAGGTTCACTCTCAGAAGCACACCGGTCGCACAAACGAACAATGGAGAACAATAGATAAATAAGGTTTATCTGCTTAACTGCTTATTTTATTTCATTATTTAGAAATAGATCCAGAACATGCGTCAGTTTTTGGAACATAATGATATGAAAAATAATGTATTTGTTTAAATTGCGATGTAAGATTCCCTAGATTCATATCATAATTGAATGACTGGCCAAACAATAAAATTAACAGATCCATCGATAAAATACACGAAGATACAACATCTAAAGAATCTTGCTGCAAAATTTTGCCTCGTAAAAATTACTAAATCGTCAAAATTTTCTACATTTCTACACAAAATCGTGTCACAACGCCAAGCACAATATAACCACGAAAAGATCGCATGATCGAATACAAAAAACCTGTATTAATTAGTAAAGACAATAAAAGTAGGAATACTAATGCTCGCGTGCAAGCAACGCTTTTTTTACGATCAAAAATAAAGAATTAGCTATGGTCAATACTTAGTTATCGGTTTCTGAATAACGCTGCGTTCAATAAAATTTAAACCTGTTTTTAAGAAAACGTTTGTATTACATAGACGGCCTCTTTGGTGATGTGTGGATGAGTATTTTTTGGTAAAAATAGTGCCTTTGATGTACACCGATCAGGCTTTTTATGGACAATTTTGTTCAGGATGTACAACCAATTAGAGTCGACTTAGAGTAGACAAAGTAATATCTACTTTTTTTCTGTATTCTATTTTTGGCTTAACAATTATTTTGAAATTGTCCTTTTAATACCTATCTTTTTAGGGTTCCGTAGAGAAACAAGGAACCCTTATAGTTTTGTCAAGTCTGTCTGTCCGTCCGTCCGTCCGTCCGTATGTCACAGCAATTTTATTCCAAAACTATTAAGACTACACAGTTGAAACTTGGTACGTAGATGTACCTATTCTATGAACCGCTTTACGATTTATAAACAAAAACTGAAAAAAAATAAAAATATATGGGGGGCTCCCCATACATGAAACTGAAACCAAAAACTGCTCATTATATTTTGTTCAAAAAACAAAAAAGTATAATAAGCAGTTTTTAAATAAAACATTTACCTATTAAAAACCGCAAAGATAACTTTGTCTTCATACGAACACTAAGAAAAACAAAGTTACAACACAAACATCCAGTCTTATAACAACTTGCTACTACGGAACCCTTCATGGGCGAGTCCGACTCGCACTTGGCCACTTTTTTAGTATCTGGATACAGAAAGACATTTTACTTATCTAGTTTGTGATTCTAAAAATACATTTTGATTGTCATTTATTTATAAATAACCGACATTATTTTCTAGTTGTCATGTCACGTTTATTTTTCTTAACGCAAACACAAATATTCAGTTGTTTAATTTTACTCTTTCCAAAGTAGGACGAGATCAACACAGGCTACCGCGTACCTACGTATAAATTTTGATGTGTTTTCCTTTTATAAATAAACAGTCAAGTGTGAGTAGGACTCGCGCACCAAGGGTTCCGATCCCACTTGGAGAGCGTAACACGTGTAATTAGGTTTCCACATAAAAAACCAAAGTATGATGTTGCAAACAAACGCATGTTTATCTGAATATTGATTTACATAACCTCCTCCATGTTGATATTGGGATAATCACAAAATGGCCGCCCTTTGATGACAAATCCTCTTTTCATGGAGCTACAATTTACAATGGTACAAGTCCAAGCAGGCAACGTTGGTAAACAAACCTACTGGGGCCTAATGCTGCTCTGACAATTTCATTACTATTTCATTACTATTCCATTGCAAACACCCAAAATGGCGTCATTTGGTATTCTCCTAAATTATTATCCTCCTTGATTGGGTGTTTGCAATGGAATAGTAATGAAATAGTAATGAAATATAAGTGAAATGCTCAGAGCAGAATTAGGCCCCTGTTACAGTACGTTTAACCGACTTCACAAAAGGAGCAGCTCAATACTAGGTACAAATACATCTACTGTGCGTAGCTGACGGGCAATAGCCTAACTAAACCTTCCTTTCCGAGATAGGATTGTGACGGAATTAATGGGGGGAATAGGGGGTTACAGTTTGTAGTACTCAAAAGTCAAATAGGGTTTGTGTAAGTCGTTTTTTTTTAAATTTTACTTTTTGTTTCAATGATTACAATGCAATGATGCGAATGGACGCTTGAAAGTTTCAGTAGATAAGTGCACAACAATATATTTCTATGGTTCCTTCTTAATACATAGCAGGGAAGCAGATTTGTGGCGACGCTTTATTGATCGTACGATATCATAGGATATAATAACCGGCCAAGTGCGAGTCGGACTCGCGACGTATGGTTCCGTTCCATTATCTACAAAAAACCGCAAAAAAAACATGTTGTATGGGAGCCCCCCCCTAAATATTAATTTAATTTTAATTACTTATTTTTTAAGTAAATAATGAACTCAATATATTGTGATCATTTTAAGCGTCTACCTGCTACCATTATCAATATCGAGCAAAAATGAGCAAAAAAATCACGTTTGTTGTATGTGATGTGAGCCCCCCTTAATATTAAACTTCTTTTGTTTTTTAGTACTTGTTGTTATAGCGGCAACAGAAATACATCATCTGTGAAAATTTCAACTGTCTAGCTACCACGGTTTATGAGATACAGCCTGGTGACAGACAGACGGACGGACGGACGGACGGACGGACGGACAGACAGCGAAGTCTCAGTAATAGGGTCCCGTTTGGCACCCTTCGGGTAGGGAACCCTAAAAAGCGTATAATATATAAATCCAGTATATCAACTAAGACTTACTTTCATTTGCTCTGCTGCCCCGAAATATTTGAAATATTTTTTCCTAACAGTGGAATTTTCAGTCGTCTAGATGACGTCTGTCAATTTTAGAGTTAGTCCTTGCTACACCATAATAACAATAACTTTACCTAGAAGCAAAACCTCAGACAATGAAATCTAGCCCTTATCCCTCCTACACTTACCTTACAGGATCGTGCAAGTTAATTAACTCGATAGATATCCATGAACAAACTGACTTGTAAAATAGAAACTTGTTGCGCTAACAAATAGGTCATAGGATAGTTTTGATGTAATTACATTCGCTTGCCGGTAAAAATTAATGCCACTTTGTGGCTAGGAATACAGCGATAGGGTTTATGAGATGGCCTTTTAATAGCTTTGCTATTGCTGGGAATTGATTGTTTTTTTTTGTTGTTGTTGAACAGGCTGTTCAGTGTTTACGCTTTGATGTAATTTGTTGTGACTTACCACTTTTGTACCTACACAAATAGCCTTAACGTCGTCGTAAAAATGGCAGTTTTTCATAAAAATATACTTACTTTTTTTGTAAAATATTTTGATTTTTGCATTTTCTTTTGGAGATAGATTCTGAAAATGCTGTATTTTATGGCCTGTTTCACAAATGTCCGGATAGATGTAAATGAATATACAGTGTATCTAGTGAATAATTTTGATAAAATATTGTGTTATTTTGTGCAATAAAGTAAGTATAAGTTGTATTCTGTTTTGACCTACAGTTATGATTTTACGAAATACATAGTCGGGCCATAAGTTCTGTCACATGGGTAAAATTTCGAATTTAGAATAGAGGCCACAAAAAAAGTTATGGGAATTCAAAATTTGAATATTTCAAGAAAATAAAAATATAGGTTTTCTGGAATATTCTTCATTTTCCAATATGGAGTGGACGCGCAAAGAAGACAGAGTCGCAATAATTGCATTGCATCGTTGCGGCCACGCACCAACAGTGATTTTTAAACTGCTGAAAAATTTGAAAATTCCACTGAGATTCATTTATCGTACTATCAAACGATTCAGGGAAGATTCAAGTTTAAATGATAAACAAAGAAGCGGTCGACCTAGTACTGTTCGGACTCCAGCGGTCATCAAAGCAGTGAAGGCGCGAATCCAACGAAATCCTGTCCGCAAGCAAAAAATGTTGGCTCTGCAGATGGGACTAAGCAGAACCACTGTTAAAAGAGTATTGAATGAAGACCTAGGACTGCGTGCTTACAGAAAAAGAACAGCACATCTTCTTAACGCACGGCTGACGAAAATCAGACTCGAAAGATGCCGGGTTTTGTTAAGACGGTACGCAGGTAAAAAATACCGCGAAATACTTTTTTCGGACGAAAAAATTTTTAATGTTGAGGAGAGTTACGACAAACAAAATGATAAAGTGTATGCACAGTCTAGTGAAGAAGCGAGCAAACGTGTGCCACGTGTTCAGCGTGGCCATCACCCTTCGGCATTCATGGTTTGGCTTGGGGTCTCCTATTTTGGTCCAACAGAGGTGTTTTTTTGTGAAAAAGGAGTGAAAACCAGTGCCCTCGTATATCAAAACACAGTCCTAACAAACATTGTGGAACCTCTTTCACAAACAATGTTCAAAAATAGGCACTGGGTTTTCCAGCAGGATTCTGCACCGGCCCATAAGGCGAAAAGTACCCAAAACTGGCTCAAGACCCATGGAATCGTCTTTATCAGGCACGAGGATTGGCCCTCCTCCAGTCCAGACTTGAATCCTTTGGATTATAAAATATAGCAGCACTTAGAGAAGAAGGTCTGCGCTAAACCCCATCGCAATTTGGAGTCACTTAAAGCATCTCTGATTAAAGCAGTCGCCGATATTGACATGAATGTCGTGCGTACTTGGATTGATGACTGGCCTAGCAGATTGAAGGCTTGTATCGAAGCCAGAGGAGGACATTTTGAATAATTTTAGTGTGGTTTAAATCTGTATTTTGTACCCTTTCATTTGATATATAAATGGTTGTAGTGCGTAACTCATTGTGTCATTTATTTAACTTTCCATATGTGACAAAACTTATGACCAGACTATGTACTACTACTATCTATTCGAAAGTTCACTACTAAGTTCAAGGCGAACACCCACAAAAATAACCCTAAAATTTAACTTTTCATACTAACTTTATACTCCAGATTTAGGGGGTTAGGGGTTAAAGTTGTGGATTTCAGAGATTTATGGGAAAACATGTGCTTGTATACCTCAGATTTTCAGGACTTCGGTAGGTAAGTAATTTGTTGGTTTTGATGACATGCGAATCGGACATATTATTGAGCATAACTTTTTCAAAATTATTCTTAAAATATTATAAAAATACATTTGAAATCCTCACACCACGCGCTATCATTTGGTATATCACACGGCATATTTGAATTTTAAATTGTATTTTTCTCATTTGGCCCCCCAAAAGTGGTGGTGGTCTTTCCCATCTCAGCGCACAGAAATCCAAAGAGGGGCGATGGACTGAGTCAGTACGTCTCTCTTCGGTGTATTTCCTTAGACTTATGTAGAAATACATCAATTGAAATTTTTAAGGCCCTCACATATTTCCCCACTACTTCCGTAAGGGCGGTAGTATACAAAATATTAATATAATTGATAAGTATGTGAACGGTGTGTGTGTACCTACCAATTTTCAACTTCATCGGTCCAATATGTTCTGAGTTAATTGCCTGTGACAGACGGACGGACACACACACGAGTGATTCTGATTCCTCTTTCTTCTTCCACAGATTAATAAAGAATTAGGAAGAGTTTCTCTTGAGATACGAAACCCCTCGAAACCCTAATAAGTAGGCTAGAATTTAATAAAACTTGAGTCTTGAGTTACATACTCCATGCAAATCCATAAAATCTTGCTAGATCCTCAATATATCTTTTACGTTTTGTTACGGCATTTAAATAACAGCCTAGCAAATAAGAAATCGATCGCACACTGGAAAAGTGTAAAAAGTCTAGACATTAAAGACGCCATTACATAAATCAACTGTCAAAAGTACCGCCATATTGTCAATATTAGCCAACTATGGTGTTAGTTCTCAAGTGACATTCTTACGGGTAATTATTGATACACATATTACGCGTATAAATCATTGGATTGAGATGTTTATCGGTAGGTAATTCTGCGAATATCATAAGATAGTTTTTTTTTTGCGAGTAATGCAGTAGCTTTGTCATGAAATGTTGCTAGCGGGAAAATGTGGAGGTTGACAGGCTGAACAATAAACAATAAGGACCTATATAAAAAACAACTTTTTTAATACACAGCATTTCATCATCACCTATCAGATGCTTCAAGCTGCGTCCCTATGCAAGTAAATTCTGGAATCGATTTCATTTCATTCTTTAGGGTTCCGTACCCGAAGGGTGCCAAACGGGACCCTATTACTGAGACTTCGCTGTCTGTCCGTCCGTCCGTCCGTCCGTCCATCCGTCTGTCTGTCACCAGGCTGTTCTGAAATAAAAGGTACAGACAGACAGACATGTAGATGGCATCTACTTACTAGAAAATGCAAATTATAATAGGTACGATTTGACAGTTAAGAAATAAAACTTCGTGAATTTTAGGCTGGTTTACAGGTTTTAAAAAAATGTACACACCCGCTTTGTAATGTAGGTAAGTACCTACTTAGCCATATCATCGAATGGGTCATCATCATGAAATGGCCAACCCTGAAATATCATGAAACGACGATATCTTACAGGGCAAAGACTGCGGCAGCTTGGAAGACTAAGGGGGGCGAGTGCAGCGAAGCCCCGAATAGTCTTCGTGTTAGTTTGACATGTACTGTATAACACAAAAAACATTAGACCTTATTTTAAATGTTGCGGAGTATATTTTTAATGGCAATAAACTTTTTAATTTGGTTTGATAGACAAAAATCTAAGGTCAAACAGTCGGACTTGACCCAACGACTTTTCCATTCTTTAACCGACCTAATAACCTTTCCTTTACACCTTACAACAACTGAACCGTTAACCCAAACAAACTGAAGAACACTAATTATTTATTTAACCATCCAAAGAGCACCCAATTCACGTCAATCGAAGTTAGTTATCGTATCGCCATCGCGTTTTGATAACTCCATCGAATAAAGACATCGATTGACAATCATTTGTTACGATAAACATCGGAGGAAACACTGACAGGCAATCGAATAACTGGCTGACAGTAAGAAAGAGGGAAAGAAAGAAATGGCGTTTATTACACAACAGACCATAGGTAGTGAGTGCCGCGGTGTGTTCTTTCCCTCTGCTGTGCAAAAGGCCCTAACTCAGCATTGTGCTGAGCGGGCGGGGGCCCTCAGCGCTGGTTTTCAGTTAGTGTCAAGTGTATACTTACTTACTACTTACTTAAATATACTATCGATACATAAATACAGAACTAACATGTAAAATTATGTATGGTGTATGTTTATATTTTGACATAGACTATATGGAACTAAAAGCATTCATAAATCAATTTAAATAAAGAAGACCTAAGAAGATTCTTACTTGTGTAAAGAATGAAACAGTGAAATTGTGCAGGATAAATATATATTAAAATAGTAGGCACAATGCCTTTGCCACCTCGTATGGGAAAAGGCGTGATGAAATTTTTGCTTGATTTCTTTCATTTTAGCGGCTTGTGAACTTCTGACAGTCGGGTTGGCCACTTGCGCAACACCTCTGCAACAACTGCACTGAGCCAGCGTGGTGGAAACGGCTCAATTTTACTCGTATCCCGGCAAAGGCCTGTGCCCCTCCATGGGGATATTAATGGGCTACATTTTTAGAGTGCCGTACCCGAAGGGTGCCAAACGGGACCCTATTACTGAGACTTCGCTGTCCGTCCGTCCGTCCGTTCCGTCTATCCGTCCGTCCGTCCGTTCCGTCTATCCGTCCGTCTGTTACCAGGCTGTATCTCATGAACCGTGGTAGCTAGACAGTTGAAATTTTCACAAATAATGTATTTCTGTTGCCGCTATAATAACAAATACTAAAAAACAAAAGAAATTCACCATTAAGGGGGGCTCCCATACAACAGACGTGATTTTTTTGCTCATTTTTGCTCGATATTAATTGGAGACGCATAAAATTTTCACAATATATTGAGCATATTATTTAGGTAGGTACTTAAAAAATAATTAAATTAAAATTAAATTATTATTTAAGGGGGCTCCCATACAACAAAAGTTTTTTATAGATAATACTACGGAACCCTTCGTGCGCGAGTCCGACTCGCACTTGGCCGGTTATTAACTTTCATTTTAGAATGGATTTGCTAAAGGAGATAATTAATTGTAGAGCATATAGTCAATTTTCATTATCTCTAGTCGCCTTTTATACCGGAATACTGAAGAGTGCTTCAAGACGAAGATAAAAGATGAGCTGAAAAGGCTGCTCAACTAAAAAGATGTAGCTCAACTAAAGAAGGACTGAGCCGGTTAAGTTTGAATGTTATCAATCGTTGCGGAAATAGAGCCACTTATTAAAAAAAAATCGGTTAAGTGCGGGTCGGTATCGCACACGAAGGGTACCGTACCATCGTACAACAAATCAAAAGCACTCAAAACAATAAAAAAATAAACAAAAACAAAATTTAAAAAGTTTATGCCTTCACGAGATTTGAACCGACGACCTCCGGATTGAGAGTCTACATCATCTACATCTACAGCTACCACAACCATGTGGGTTGACGCGAAATATGCTATCATATTTAAATGTGTAGTATATGTGTCTATGACATGGTTGCTATGACAATAAATAAACAGTTTCAGTCAAGATCTCCATTTTGAAATGCGTAAGTGTATCTAAACACGTCTCTTGTATCGGGGCCCCCTTTAATTTGCAATATGTCTCGTATTTCAGTATTTGTGGTTGGTGCGGCAACAGATATACACATTCTGTGAAAATTTCAGCTTTCTAGCTATTACGGTTCGTGCAGACGGACCCAGTGACAGACAGGACGGACGGACGGACGGACGGACGGACGGACAGACGGACAGCGAAGTCTCAGTAATAGGGTCCCGTTTGGCACCCTTCGGGTACGGTACCCTAAAAAAACATTAACATACACTATTTCAATCACATAAGTGGAGTTCTCCTTTTAAGTAAAAAATACCTGTGCCAGGAGAACCCGCTCTTCCGTTTAGTACATTATAATATAACTTAGGGGTTCCAGAAATTCGCAAAGATAAAGCGTGGCTTACCCAGGAAGATATGGAGTGATGATTTGGGTCCATGGACCTATGACTTATCCAGTGGAGAGCGCATAGATACAAAGTCTACCAGTTAACACAGTTACACAAAATATAAATATGAATAATGTGCAATAAACAAATATGAATATGAAATATGAATATGAATAATCTTATAAGAATATTCAAAGACTGCTATTGTATTACCCCATAGAATATTATGCACCTTGAATGGATTTAACCAGAGTCCGAATTGGGATAACCTTTGTATTTATTGTGGCAATCCAAATTAGAAAAACTTTCCTTTCAAACTTTTATTGTAGAGAATATGCAAAAAAATATTTTAGCCGTGAAACATTAATTATACTTAATAAAACTTTGTGTTAAAATAAAAATAAAATTATTTGCCCGAAAATTTTGCCGTGCATTTATTAGTTTTCAACCGACTTCAAAAAAAGGAGGAGGTTCTCAATTCGACCCGTATGTTTTTTTTTTTCTATGTTTGTTACGCGATAACTCCGCCAATTATGAACCGATTTGAACAAATCTTTTTTCGGCGTATAGGTAATACCTCAAGGGTAGTCCCATTGACACCAGGTCAGGATCTGATGATGGGATCCTGGAGAAATCGAGAGAACTCTTTAAATATTATAGGCAGACCTAAAGTGATTTTTGTGTTTTTCATAATAACTCGTGCAAATGCACATAGCATAATATTGTGATGCGGAACTGCTGATGAAGACCACATATGGCCACCAGATCTGCTCATGCTCAATACTAGGTACAAATACAATGCGTGGCTGACGGGCAGGCAACGCATAGCCTGAACCGGTGGACCTAGAGCCATGAAACTTTGTACAGGGGTTCCTTAGTCGCGTGGGGTAGCACTGATATAGGATTTGACAAAATTAATTCCCCGAGGGGGGGATAAGGGGTTACAGTTTTATTAAACTCAATCTAATCAAATAGGGTTTGTGGAAGTCGGTTTTTTCTAAAGTTTACTTTTTGTTTCAATTATTGTCTTAGAAACCAGTGATTGTATATTAATTTACTATTTTCTGAGCTAGAATCTATAGTCTAACAGTAGTGGCTTGACACAACTTCTGCAATGACGACAACGCGCTTTCTCTCTAGCCGTTATATAAATCTACGTTTTCACCCCCTACAGACAGTTTTCAGCTAAAAACGGAAGGGTTGTCATGTAAATGTTTAATTTCTATCGATTTTCCTTCAAAACCATCGCCTACGGAGTCAAACACTACACCAGTGGAGGAAAATAATACTTTAGTAACTAATTGTTACGTTTCACGTCGTAATGACTAGTTATTTTATTTAGCTAGTTTAAGTTAGGATTTTATTTACTTTAAATTCGGCATTAGACCGGTCAAATAAATCTATGGACATGTCTGAAGTTAAAGCTTGAGTAAAAGTATTATAAAAAAAAATGTGTAAAAGAGTCAACGAAAATTGTGACGTCACTATGCTAGTGACGTCACTATAAATCATGAACGAAATTACCGTTTTGCAGTTCCTAATAAATATTGTTTTGACTGGTAAAATTTTTCACTTGCTTTTTTTCCAGATAGCGACGGTTTCTTTTCCTACATAGTGTACAGACCTCAAGTATTTATTTTCTAGGCCTCTTGTTTTATAAATAAGACAAAAATCTAAGCTTGTCCTGGGTATGTCTGACCTCAGATACAGTCATACCCAAGGCTCTGTTAACAGGCTTTTAAATAAAAAATAATTGGTTTACTTTATGGCTTGTGTTGTACCAGTGTACGTTTCCACATTTATCGGAATTGTGTGGAGAAAATCTGAGGTCTAGTCTCTCAAAGAAAGTTTTTCGATAAAATACAAATATACGACAAAAACATAATATAGATCCTTTCACGGAGTTGTAATACAGATCCTTAGGGCAAGTTTAAACGAGCTATCATAAAAAGTCCAACCTAACCTAATACAAAACCTAAAGTACCCGAAATCCTTTAAGCGACCTTTTGAAAAGTCGGTATTATTCGTTCGAGACTTATATCTTTTGAAAAGTCGGTATTATTCGTTCGAGACTTATATCTTTTGAAAAGTCGGTATTATTCGTTCGAGACTTATATCTTTTGAAAAGTCGGTATTATTCGTTCGAGACTTATATCTTTTGAAAAGTCGGTATTATTCGTTCGAGACTTATATCTTTTGAAAAGTCGGTATTATTCGTTCGAGACTTATATCTTTTGAAAAGTCGGTATTATTCGTTCGAGACTTATATCTTTTGAAAAGTCGGTATTATTCGTTCGAGACTTATATCTTTTGAAAAGTCGGTATTATTCGTTCGAGACTTATATCTTTTTCGGAACTAAGACGTAATATACCGTTCCTTAGAAGTGGTTATTATTTTCCGTGTAAGATTCCATATCCCTAGGTGATGGAAGAACTAATTTCATCAGTTCCAACAAGATTCATAAATGAATTGATTCACCTTAGGATTTCATTTAAAATATGAGGACACGGCAGCGCACCCGCCAAGTCGAGGCGCCACCGTACCCATCCTTTATTCTAATTCATTGAAACTATTTTTGCCTACCTATTTCTTCATAGAGAGAGGCCTTTGCCCTGCAGTGGGACATAATAATTTCTTCATACCAATAAAAAAAGTTCAAAAAGTTTTTATTAAGAAAAAATGTATTTACGTATGTCTATGTCTATTTATAAAAGTAAATCCTTTTTGGGTAGAAACGTATTATTATTATTTATTATTATTATTTTACTGTAAAATAAACTGAAATGTACCTATTATAAAGTAGGTAAGTACTCACGGTAAAACTTGAAGTCAGCAGTCTAAGACGCACCGTTTCACTTTTCCACTATTGGTCGCACAAAATTAAAAAAATCAAGAAAGCACTTTCAAAAAACTTTTTCGTTTATCAATCCGAGTTTTTGAATATCGCTAAGAAACAGGCTTGAACACAGAGTTCAATATTTCTCAACAAAAAGATTGGCCGGAAACTTGTTGGTTTTAAAAAGAAGAACACTCAAAAGTTGCGGGGTGTACTCGAGATTATTATTGCTAGTTATTAGAAAGAACGGGACAGAAGATAATTGCTGAGTCAATTAGCGGTCGGCGCATAACTATTCAGCAATTATTAAGCACGTGGCAGCATTTTTTTCCAATTTTCGTTCTCGATTTCTTCGCCACTTTTCCCGTTTCCCGCGTATTTTCGCCGTCACGTCACTGATGTCATTTTTGCGGGCGCAGTCTTTACAAACTCGTGATCCATGTGAGGCGCAACGTTCTATCCATCAGTCATCGTCATGGGCACGAACCGCACAGTAAACGCAATAGCACACACGAAACTAAGCACAGGCGATAACAGTGATCAGTATTTCGAAAAAACCGAATCAGTCACAGGAAAAAATGAGCGGACGCACACAAGCACAAATTTCTGTCCAATTAAAGATAATGTTTGTGGATATTTTAATGGCGTTCCCCTCTACGCCGCGAAACCCGACACAACCAACTCCCGTTGAACTTAAACACTTAATGATCGGTTGGGGGAAATTGTCCGAGAAACGAACGGCGCAGATTGTTGCCCTCTCTTTCTTTTTAGTTCCGATTCGCGCCACTAGTATGGAACTCATGGCGCTAGCGTCACCTATAAGGCGTGGCCTATTGGAGGGCGGTAGGAGTAGTGGGTGGGGCTTGTTTATGATTGGTGGGACGTTGTGGCGCGATTTTTTTCGTTTGTACGTGCCGTGGAAGCGGGTTGGTACGGCGGCATCGATCGTGGGCACTAGGGTTACCATTATGTGTTTTTTATGGGTATTTTTTGGCGGTTCTCGGGACTCTAGTAACCTGTTATGGACGCCACGCCCCGGGGAGCTAGTGAAGACGTGCGGCGAGTCAGCGCCGCTTGCTATCAATCCAGAGTCTGCCGAAGGCTTTTTTGAGTTTTTTTTTCATTCGAAGTGCCTTTTTTAGTTTTCGTGATGGTGTGACTTTTCGATTTTCAAGTGCCGGATTTTTGGCGGATTCTGTTGTTTAGTTATTTTACTATTTTTTAAATCCAGTTATCTATTGCACGCGTCTGTAACTTTATAGCTATGTAAAGCACCTGTAAGTAACTTTATCTATGTATAAATGTATACATTTTGTTCATATCTAATCAAAACTTTGTCTGAGTGACGTAGGTACCATATTTCATTAACTATCTAGATAATATCAGTACAGATCTTTGTTAACACAATATAATGATGTTTCCCCTAAACTTTTGAAAGACACTAATGTTAATGTAAATTTTATAAAATAAGATTTTTAATTTGAGTAATTTAATCAAAAAGTAGGACCCCAAATTGTCGATAATCAAAATTAGTCACAGAATGTATTGGTTCCAACAAGTGAGTGTAACTTTTCGCCATTCATTGCCATGTTTCACACTGTGCGTAATTGATATTATAGGGGGACTAGACTAGATCCCGTGATATGAAACCGCTCTCAGCTTTAATACTTGTCTCAGCTATGTCAGTACCTCTCTGCCGTATCAAATATGTCATTTCGAACTCTTGAGATAGCTCTTAGAGTTGATATCGGTTTATGTTTCCGGATCTTAGGCTTTGTTATCACCACGGTCTACTGTCATATTTACACATTTTGACGTAGGTACCGCATTCTAGTTTCAAACTTATATCCTCTCAGTCTCAATGATGGCCGAACAGTTGAGAGGTTATAAAATCAATACAGGCAGCAATTCACTGTCAGATGTAATGTCAATAAAGCCATATATCAATATTTTACAAAAAAAAATGTCATTTTCTTATTTCGTATATTTTATGCAATATTTTTCATTGTGGAGGCCAAAAATATTTTTCTTTGGTGCTGTCAAAAGTAAAGTTTTTCGCTGAATAGACTATCTGTCAATAGATAATTATAAATAGAGAGATATATGTTAAGAATGTAATACTTATTATCGATACTTTTACATACTTTGATTCTAAAAAATTTAAATTGCATATGAGTGATATGCGCTTGCCCCTATCACACAAAAAAGAGAGTTACCGGTAAAACGTGGACACGATCGTGCCTCTGCCACCCCTCATGGGAAACTGCGTAGGTAGGTAACGTTATTATTTATTACGTTATTAATAAGGTATCGTATGGGATGCATATTGTGAGATTTGTACTCTCTATTTTACGTTACTTTTAATGTGAAGTGTAGAAATACCTTGTAGGGTTTACATCCTGAACGATATTTTGTACTGAAAATTCTTCAGGAAACAGCATTATAATCCCACCTATTTGGAGGCCTAATAACTACAACCAGGACCTAAACAGTAGGTATTGCTCTGCTTTTTTCAGTTTTAGTACGAAACATTAGGGCAATACTGTTAAGGTACTCCTTTAAGAAAATAACACAGATCTTGAGAGATCTTCGTGATAGAAATAAACTCGCCATATAGTTTTTTCTATCATAATTTATTTAATATTATATCTATGTAAGTACAATCTTATATGCTCTAATGTCGGCTGACACATTCACCGACTATTTCGCTTCCATAATTATTTTCGACACATACCTAGTTCTTCTTATATGTATGTAATATTTTATGGAAACTTGACAGTCGGCACTGTCATTGAGCCGTTATGAGAACAAAGGGATAAAACTACAAAATAATATATTTAGAACATCGATCATAATAACCCTGAGTCTGATAGGTACTCTAATTTGAAAGAAAATTGAAAAAGAAAACGTATATATGCTCTCCAGCCATAGGTAGTTGCTGTAAATTAAACTACCGCCAAAAACAAATCATTAGACAGAATAATATGATACAAACCGCCTTAACCCTTTAAAAGTTAGTGGCACAAATAACATCACCAGAAAAGTCCCTCTACATCAAAAGAAATAAAGGTTAAAGTCAAATAATAGCTTTTTATCCCAGCTTTTTTAATGCTTAACAAAAAGCTCTATGAAAGGCCGGCTTTATGGTGCTATAAAGCTCTGTAGTAAGCTTCGGCGCCGGCGTCCTTTCCCGTTCGAAATTCAAAATTTGAATCATCGTGTTCTAGGAACAACTAATAGGGTTGAACGAATAAAAGCAACGTAATTAAGAATTTTATTTCTTTATAGTTTATTTATCTAACACGCGGTTTTGTAGAATTAAACGCTTATTAGGGGTATCTGTGTTTTGTTAATTGAGCTATTTTGACTATTTATTTTGGTATGCAGAAAATAAATGGCTATTATTTATTATTTATTTTATTTAGTTATATTTTTTTATTTTAGACGTACACTTTAACTGAAATCAAAAACATTAGATAATTTAGAACCGTAACAAAATATTTCATTAATATCTCCTTGGTCTTTAACCATAAAAGATTTTTTATTTTTTATTTCATTGAACCATTAAATATCTATTTTTACTAGCTATTGTGTCAAAAATATTTCACCAGAGATTAACTTTATCTGGAACTCGATTGAAGATTCATAACTATTCACATTTTTTTGCACGGAAATATATCGTTCTTTTATATGCAAAGGTCTAAGATTTCAAAATACGGAAGCTAACAAATAATAAAATATGTTTCGAGCAGCAAATGTGACACTAAAAGGCACTGCCTGTCGCAATAAAATAAAGTTTATTAAAACAAAATTATTATCTATTTTGATCACCGCCGGTTGGCATTTCCAGGCAAAAAAAGGCGACAAAAAAGGTCGGTTCACGCCTTCGTAGAGACACAAAAGAGCGATCTAATATGAAATCGGTACCAAACTATATAAATGTCACGAAGTAATAAATTACGAGCGTCAGTTAGTATTAGTATTGAACTACTTTTATGGCAAATTTATCGGAGTTGTATCAATGTAGGTTGCTGATTTTGAATAGATATTTAACTATTATGTATATATTTTATTTCCACAATTTTTGCATCCACATATATATTTTTTACATTGATATAAAACCATTATCCAACCTATCTTATCGCCATACGCGTTGACAATTACCGCGCAATTTCAATAACAATCATGATTACTCTGACTTCTATCCTTATAATTTCATTAATTAACTATCTCTCTCTCTAAATTAAATTGCGATAAAAAAAAAACAAAAAATGCCATCATGTCACCCTGTCAAAAAAAGGTAACAGAAGAAGGTGGCTTAACAAATTTCAAGTGAGGCCCTTTAAAGTACGACTATTTAGCATTGTACATCATTTTTTACATTCAAAGTGACATAAGGATTAGATTCGCTCTTTGCAAATTTTTTTCATACACATAATAGGCTTCTATTCAGCCAGTGTTATTGGGGGGTCTACTTTCTTTGTCACATTTTTTGTTCAGCGAAAGACTGTGGACGGTCGTGTGTGCGATTCTTTGGCGATTATTTTATGTCATTTTGAATAGACCTTTTACTCTATAATGTAAACAGATTAATGGTATTAATTTATAGATAATAATAAACTGATTTAAATGTAATAACAGATTTTCTTTATTATTTATATATTAAAAAAATAATAAGTTAGTTAAAAAATAGTATTATATTATAAAATTTAATTTTTTAGAGTTGTGTGTGATGTTTTATTTTAATTAGGAAGATAACAAATTGTATTTTGTTACACGTGCATTATTGAAGTAGAATAGAACATTTTAGACTAAAAAATAGATAAATGTTTGTAAAGAATGGTACGGTTGTGTAGCTTGACTTGGCGGGGCACTGCCGTGCCCTCAGATTTGGTCTGTAACAATACTAACAATACACTCAACATTACATACAAAAAATAAAATAAAATAACAGAAACAGTGAAACAGTAGCAACAATACCTAACAGCAGAAAGATTGCAACAATAAATTAGTTAAATAAATTGTAATTATTTAAATGATTTTCTTTCTATTTTATTTTTAGTTTTCATTTGGTATTCTGGCCCCCGATTCTCGCGCTATCGAGATCATCTCCCCAGTCAAGATATCGGTTTTGATACCGCCTAAATCCGTTTAAAAAGATCTCGATTTATATTTATTTCGATCGAAAACGGGTCGAGATATCTCGCTTGGTCGAAAGGCTAGTCGTAAGAATAGCTTTTTCTTGTTTTTGATAGAGATTTCGGTATCTCGAAATCGATATTTCGACCATCATCGACATGATCGCGCTAGCGCCAGAATTGCCCCCCTGTATTAGTTAAATGTCCATTACGATAGACATAGGTACTTAACTGTTTTTTGTTTTAATAAAGAGTTTTAAGAATATTTATCTATCGATCTATCTTCTTACACTATCCTTTAGCATTAATGTATAAAAAGAACTAAAAGCTGAACATAGTGTCAACCAAGACACCTTTCACATCATGACTAAATGCATGTTTTATTCCCTCACAAAAAATACCAACACGTCACTCCATTAAAATAGTATAAATTTTAAATTAAAACAGCATAAACAGGCTATTAGAGTCCTGTAATCGGTCTCATAAGGACACAGGCCGAACGAACTTACAATGGAGAACAATTTATAGACGACGGAGCGAGAGGGTTAATATTACCTCCTTAACCTCTCGTCTGTGACAGTGGCCGCTATGGAAAGATAACAATTAAAATGTGATAATAAAATTACCCACTGACGAAGGGCTTAAGATTAGAATATTAGTATTCCTGTGGTGACTAAACATACTAGAGGTATAATTGTGGGGCGTACGTACTGCAGACCGCAAACTGCAACCGCAGACTGCAGGCGACACTACTGGTTTATGCTCTATGAAATTGATTCCGAGCGCGGCGGCACTGAGGTCTGCAGTCGCGTAGCATTTTATATGGCGGTGGTGTGGGCTGCAGTGTCGCCTGCGGTTGCGGTATGCAGTCCGTCCACGGAACGATTTTGAAATTTAAGGTTGTCACCTTACTGATTTAAGCGCGAGAGTCTCAAAGGATTGTCAATCGATTTTAATGTACACTTATGTATTCTGACAGTTTCGTGCAATTCATGATAGGCCGTCTCAAAGGTCCTCGAAAGCCCTATTGAGCAGATGAATGATAAATTCTGTAGAAAATTTATCTGTCACGTAGAGAGCTTATCGAAAACCTTTGAAACAGAGCCAGAGACAAGTGAAGTTCCATATCTAGAACGCAAATTAACGCTAAACTATTTTTTTGATCGATATTTGATCTTAGTTTTAAGATATAATATCTAATACAGAGTCTTCAGATGTAATGCATGATTAAAAATTAAATAATACATCAATTTGCTGTCAATTAGTTTATTTCCGCCCATCCCACTAGCCCCTTTGAGTTGTCCCATGATGGATATATTATATGATATATATTATATATATATATTATATTATATATATTATATATCCCATATGACTAATATTTATGTCATATTTTGTTCTGCCGCGTCGTCGTGCCTCTGGTATTATATTGAAAATAATGACAATGACGCTGTCCCTATTATTTATCCAAATGTGAGAAAATATTTTGTTGTGGATGCGGAGCAGGATGTCACGGTCACAGGATTTTTTACCATAGAACCGAATCCCCAGAAAAATCCACGTCATTTATATCAAATTGAAATAAGATAAACCTGATAAATAGTAGGGATGCAACGATACGCCTTTTTGCCGATACGATACCGATACCGATACGCTTATAAAAATATCGCCGATACTGACACCGATACCGATACGCCTATTGAATAAAAAAATGAAGGTAAAATAGATAAAACACAAGTCAAGTTATTATTTTTATTAGGTAATGCGAAATATGCGAAATATGATAATAATATAATATTATGAGTGCGAGGCGGGCGATACAAAACACTGAATAGAGCGCGGGGTTTCCCCGAGCATAGTTCGTTCGTGCCTCGTTTGCAATGAAAAAGACGAAAGAACGCGCGCGTTTACATTGCATTGCATGTTTAACGTGCCTCGTTTTCAACGTATACGAGAAAAAACGCGCGTTTACATTACATTTTTAAAGCGCGAAATTTTAAATGTATCGTTGTATCGGCCATAAAAATATCGCCGATGCCGATATATCGGCAAACCCGAAATATCGCCGATATATCGGTATCGGTATCGTATCGGTTGCATCCCTAATAAATAGTCCCAGGCAACAGTGTAACCGTTGTTGGCAACGCCCCATTTTCATAATTTTCAGTATGTTTCAGTAAGAGATTAGGCTGAGTTGATCGTAACAAATATAAAAGTGATGAGTAAATTCATTTTAAAATAATGAATAAGTAAACAACGATTGGTTTTAAATTCGTTTTTCATTATTTTTCAGAGGATTTGTGCGAACGACTATAGAGCCAAGAAAGGGGCATCTTAGAAAACATCCTTAATAAAAGTTACTTGCTTATCTAGACTTTTACCTCATTCATAGACATAGACAAAGACATAGACATACTACATACTACCACCTAGAACAAAATATGACACCGGCGTAAACTGAGATGCTACTGAAGTTTCTTTAGTTCGAGGCCATTATCGCTTGGTGCAGCACCATCGAAAAAATGCAAATACCACGAGATGGGGCGCTAAGATATAGGATTTATTCTCTAAGATAAGCGCCACTTAGAAGTATGTTAACTGAAACCATGGCGTTTAAAGTACAAATCTTACTCCTCACGCCATCACTTTTTTTACGAAGGGTTCCTAATTCTAATTTGTATGGGATGAGCACCCTGTGAACATGGTCAATTCTATCTATACTATAAGTTACTATAAGAATCGCCAAGTAAGTCAAACCAAGTAGCGCCATCTGTTATTCAACAGCGCCATTTATTTCGCCCTAAGCGTTCGCTAAATACTGTTAACTTTGCATTACACCATACTAGTCTTGTTTAGTATAATAATAGCAATTACGATACTTTAGCAGGCTAGTTAAACGGTAGCATCGATAATAATTGATCTTATCTTTTCTATCTAGTTATCAATGTAAATTCGCGTATCAAGAATGGTTGTGCAAAGTGTAACAGAGTAGTCAACAACATCGGACAAGTCTTTGCCACCCCGTATGGGAAAAAGCATGTCGCTCTGTTCGTTTATTTTGTTCAAACTTTTAATAGGAAACCGGTTTCATCAGAGAAAATTTATTTTTAACACTCGTCGATTGGTTTGTACCAAAACATACTTAGGTATTTACTTAGTATTTATCTACGGATAAATGTTATGTAAACTTTAGAAAAAAACAACTTCCACAAACCCTATTTGATTGGAAACCAATGTCAAGTGCTTTTTGAGTTTAATACAAACTATAACCCACTATTTCCCCCCCCCCTCGCCTTGGGGAATTAATTTCGTCAAATCCCATCTCAGTGCTACCCCACGCTACTAAGAAACCTCTGTACAAAGTTTCATGGCTCTAAGTCCACCGGTTTAGGCTATGCGGTAAATAGTCTAAGGCTATGAGTTGCCTGCCCGTCAGCCACGCGTTGTATTTGTACAGTATTGAGCAGTTCTGGTGGCCATATGTGGTCTTCATCAGCAGTTCCGTATCACAATATTATGCTTACCGTGAGTAAATGCACGAGTTATTACTAAAAACACAAAAATCACTATAGGTCTGCCTATAATATTTGAAGAGTTCCCTCGATTTCTCCAGGATCCCATCATCAGATCCTGACCTGCTGGTCCATGGTATCTATGGGAAGGTAAACCCTTTCAAACAATAAAATAATTTTCCAAATCGGTCCATCCGTCTAGGCGCAATCGGGGCACATGCATAAAAAAAAACATTCCGACGCATTTTGCATAGTTTGTGGATTTGCAAAGAGCAGAACATAAAGTAGGTACCTATCTAACACACAACGATATGACAGGAACAACTTTAGATAAACAGCTCTAGTTGCTAAAGGTCATATTAAACTGCTCTCTAACTTAAACTAAGGCCGGTTGTCCACAGACCGCAGTCACGACAACTGCCATACTCAAAATTATAGTAAGTAGGTAGGTAGTCAGACCTACCAAGTTATCTGTGAAATGTCAGTATTTGGAACCACGACCGCTATCTTTGAAATATGCCATTCTATGCTAGGACGCAATTCCCAAAAATAACAATACTAGAAAGCCAGTAGCGTAGCGACATCCGTCATTTTCACAGTTAAGTAGGCAGTTCAGACTAAAAACACCCCTTCGAGATCAAAAGGTACTAAAAAGATGGTAGAAATGAGCCCAAACTCTATGAGTTTGAGGATTCTCTGTGCTACCTTCGACCATCAGACCAGCTCGATGGTACCATTATTGGTATCTAAACTGATACACAAAATACACAATAATTGATGGACAAACGAGACGGGGCGAAATTTCCATTAATATAGTTGTATATTATAAATGTCAGTGACTAGTTATTGAACTAAGAGCGTCTGCCAACAAACTGTTACGCAGTTTACCAGAAAAAAAATGTAATAGTCTTAAGTTTTGTTATAAATAAATGTAAAAAAAAACCTAGATTTGCTGCACATGTTATTTAGTCTCAACACAACACGACCTAAAAGGATGTTAAAGACTGTTGCCTGGCCGAGATATTTACGCCCGATTTCCGAAAGGAAAATTAGCTGTGACTTGTTCAACTCATTTTAGCCAATCACGTGCCGCTATTTTGATTAATCTTTGACCAATCGCTTGTCACATTTGATTTCTCCTCCAGAACGTGACAGTGATGGGCGGGGCGGTGGCCAAACTACGTAAGGCTGTATAAACTAAGAGCTTTACAAATAGTAAATGTAGCCAATGTCCACACCGAGGGGCACGGGCCTGGTTACGAGTAAGGTTGAGCCAGACTCCAGCAGGCTGGCTCAGGGCGGGTTGGTGGAGGGGTGCCGGGCTGGTGCCAATCCGACTATCAGAAGTTATCATATTAGGAAAGCTGCCTCATAGCCAGGGAGCACTTATCCAGTAGAGAGCGTATATACATTTTCCTTTGAAAAATAACTCACCAATTTACGGGCGCCGGGGGACGAGGTAAGAGAGCTGTGATTGGTCAGCCGCTGCGAAACTGTCTGGCGGCCCGTCATCGTACATAGGTTGCGTATGCGAACGTTTGTTGAATACAAAAAACGTTTGGCGAGCCGCATTCCCGCGCAGGCGCAGTCAATTGGATATATAGTCTCTGCCCATAGCACACGACTACCTACCACCGAGTAGCGATAAAAGTATTCTGATTAGGTTATTTTGTCATCATCACAGCCCACTGCAAGGTATAAATCTCCTCTATTTTTTGCCATTTTATCCGGTCCTGTGCCAATGGAATCCAGGTCTTCAGGCGGCCTCTGTGGCGCAGCGGTTACGCATCTGCCTACCATGCGAGAGGCCCTGGGTTCGAATCCCGGCTGGGGACAAAAAAATAACGCCAGGTCTTGGATGTTTTCATGTTTCTGATGTCGCTGTTTCTGGTTCCCACGACACAGGGTATCCTAGTGTGGGGCCAGAAGCAATGTATGGCCTGTATGTAAATGTTTATGTTATGTTATGTTTATGTCTGCCACGCAAAAGGTCTTTGGAAGACTGTTCTCGGCGCCCCGTCCCATCTTCGCCACCATCTACGCCGACTGAACTGCAAAGAGTTTCATTGACCTGAAATACACAACAACAAATAACAACTGACAGCCGAACTGACGTTTTCATAGCGGCGTCAGTAGGCCGTTCTCTAGATAACGTGATGGCTCTGTAACCGTTCTTATTGGCGTGACGGTGACAACGAGCAATGGACAAACAGCTTTACGTCTAACGTCCAAGTGGTCACTGCATTATCTCAACAACCTGCATCGCGTGTTCATAGACGTGGAAACAGCAACAACATCGAAACTGGACTCGCAGTGATTTCGATTTGTTCACTAAATTGCGTTCGGCACGACACGTTGCTCGTGGCACGAAATTGTGGGAGATTTTCTGAGGTCAGGCTTCATTTTTCTCGGTCCATGGTCAGAAAGATTAAAAGTTATGGGTCACGCCTCCATAGACAATCATACGAGATACTCTCAGGAGATACTACCGCCAAATGGGCTATGTAACCTACTTTCAAAACTGGGAAAACTTTTGTTATACTCATTGCTGCGCGCGCACGGGCTCCAAATTGGACCTTCGTCCGAAATAGCTCTCCTTCACCCCTTGTGTAACAAACAACTATTTCTTCTAATAGTTCGTATTACCTCAGAACAATAACTAACGTATTACCCTTTACCTTTGACGTTTTCGATAAAAGCAAATGTCAAAAGAGCCACCAACTTAGCTTTTAAGTTCAGTTTGGAAAAATTGGTACTACGGACTTGTCATCCGCCATCAAAGAGAATACATACTACACTATGTCCGTTATTATGAAGACTACTTGACACTAGCGACCGTTATCAACTGTACAGCTAAGTTGGTGGCACTATACTTATGGACCTATATACATATAGTCGCCGAATATTGCGATATTAGAGCTACCTCTAAGTACCACTAGCTAGTAGAACATCAGTTTGCGAGAAAAAAAAACAGCACATTGCGAGAAAAAAGTGTTACAGATTTCCAACAATGACTTTTGGCGTACGGTGACAGGTGGATTTGAAGATTTTTGACAGGTTCATTGCAGGTTGCGTAGAAGTGACGCCCCCCTGTGCATAATGCAAACAATAGGCCAGTAACCTGGGTGGGCAGACTTCTAAGACCGGAAACGCAAAATAATCAGAGCACAAATTATAGAAATGATCACCTAACCCCAAATGGCGCTAACATGGCATTTTACAAATTACACATCGACCAGAGACAACAGTAAAAAAAAACGAAAACTTTTAAAGGTGCCGCTTAGCAAAGGCACCGCGCCATTCAGCCAGGAAAAAAAAACAAAATTAACGCAGACTTTCGATAATTAAAACTCACCTTGTTAGCTGGACGATTTTCGATGTTTCGTTTTTACGTTCGAAACATTCGCAGGTAAATTGGTTTTCGGTTTATTGTTTATTTGATTGTCTTTTGTGGAACCGGGCCGCGTCGGAAAATATTGACAGGCTACTGTATCATTTAATTGTTGTGTGAGCATAATGGGAATCATGGACATTTTGAGATTGACTTGATTTTCTTGCGATACTTAGTTACTGTTTAGGGTCCCAGAAACTTAAACATAAAACATAAACAATTTATTTATTCACAAAATCTAACAGCACAAAAGTGTATCACAAGAACTTATATTTTTACAGAGAGGCTACACTATTTTCATACAGCAGACCAACAACCAAGCTAAGCATTAAAAATGCTTGTGTTATGATCACTGGTTGCTCACATTAACACCGTTAGAGCACAGAAGAGATAATAGTACTCCGTACAGAACGGCCACTCCCTTCCCCGCGCTGATTCAGATACCGCACCCCACCCCTGGCGTCAAAGGATTGGTTAAAGGATCAATAGACAGGGCTGAACGCCGGACGAGTGACGACGCGTATACTTTAATATCGCCGCATTTGCCGCGCCACCAGCCCTAGCAAAGTTTACGCACACATTTGCACGTATACAAACATCATTTGGTTGTGTAGTAGTAATAGGTGATTATTTTACGAGCGTTCTATGGAGTGTCCGAGGTGTGGTTAGAGTCTAAACTTTATATATTAGAAACAAGTTTTGTTATAGTATGAGAGCATAATATGTAGTGTGTCCCTGGGTCGGTTAAAATGCGTGTGAGTGAAAGGAAATACTTACTGCGACATCTTTTTTGTTGTCATTATTTCATAATTTCTTTATTGCACACAATTAATTGCAATGACAAAAAGTAAATAAAAAACAGTGTTCAAAGGCGAGCTTATCTCTAAAAAGAGATCTCTTCCAGCAAACCAAGTTCCGATCAGAGAGTTTGATATATCAGCAAGGGTAGACCTTTGTGTACAACAATATACCTACGAGTACCTACAAAGCTAGAATATACTTACATCCAAATACATCCTAAAATTAACTACCAAAATATTAAATATATAATACTATTAATAAACTAATATAATATATAAATAAATTTTTGCATACACATGTTGTCATCATTTTCACGAATTGAAATTCTTTATTTGAAGAGTCCAGAGGCGCCAACTCAAAATATTACCCAAAATAAAGACGCATGTGTCAAAAAGGCCAAAAAGTGCACTGTCACCTCTCCCTAATGCATCCTGGCCCAGTGCCGGCAAAATAAAATAAAAAATACGTCACCACTTCACTATATGCCATGTCATCACTTTAATAAATTGATTCGGTAGCTGGTGGAAGCTTGATGTCTTTGTAAAAATCTGTCAAAATATTGGAAGTAGACTGGTGATGTAACGGTGAGGACGGTGACTGTCAAAATCATTGAAGAAAGCTACTAAGGGATAATTTTTATCTATTTGTTTCGTCTTCGATGACCGGGAGGCTGACGGCCGCACTCAGAGAGATTTAATCAACCATTAAGTCAGTTCCAAAATTGAATTTACATACAAAATCCTTTACTTAGTAATCCTTAATGAATCATTAAATGACTCTGGGTACGGCTGTCACTAAACCTAAACTATAATATACGATTCTAAAAGTATCTTTTATTTATATCGATTACATTTTTCTCAATTTTGTTTAGTTTTAAATTAATTGTGGGATATAAGTTACTTACTTAAAATACATTTCATTATTCATTCGGGTCAATCCTGTTTCAGGAAAGGAACATATTTACTCAAACAAAACAGACAAACAGCCGATTAAAAGACAGATATATAAATCTGGCTGTTTGTCATAAAACATCGTGAGGAAACCTTCATTACTTCATAGCTGCGCTGCGGCGATGGGTGGTGTATTGAGACACTGGCTGAAAGTGGACACAGTTGTGCCTCTGCCACCCCGTATGGGAAAAGGCGTGACGCTGATGTTATTTTATTGTAAGAAACGTAATACCTATCAACCGAATGACAAAAAAATTAAAAAGTCATAAAAAACGTCACCTATTAAGTATTATGATTTGTTCGAAACGGCACACTTGCTTCAATTTGGCACATCAATCATATTATCGGCGGTGCCCACAAAAGGGGACCCTAGGGGCCCTTTCTCTCGGCGAAAGCGGGCCCTAAGGTGCGCCGCCGACAAAGGGCTAGCCTATTTTTTTTTTCTACAAAAAAAATCCGCAGGTACAATTGTGTAGCGCCGCGCAAAATTGTAGCAAACTTATTCGCGATTTTTTGTCATTTACGTTTGTCGGTTTTGTGCGATTCGTCTTCCAATTGTTGAAGAGATGCATATTGATTGGTTTTCAAAAGACTTGGCTCGAGCGAAATGGCCCTAATTTCATGAATCGTTGTATGTAGAACGCAGTATCTTACAGCTCTCCCAAACTAATAACGCGCATGGAAGTCTTACACCGAACGTTCGGGAGACGAAAGTTATATCTATTTAGGGTTGGGATATAGTAAAACTATTTTTTTTTTTGTTTTTTAACCGACTTCCCAAAGGAGGAGGTTTACAGTTTGTATTAAACTCAATCAAATCAAATAGGGTTTGTGGAAGTCGGTTTTTTCTAAAGTTTACTTTTTGTTTCAATTATATTGAGTTCAGTTCAGTTCAAATTTTTTATTGACCATAAAATCATACATATTATTTTCAACGTCAATATAATATAAATATTTTTGTATACTACCGCCCGTTCGGATGTTGTGGGCTTAGGGATGGAGCAAAGAAGGGCAAGAAACTCCCCCGTACCTCTTTTAAAATATCGATTGATTGATTCAATATCGGAAATACGACCTCTTCAGACCTTTGAAGTAAATTCCTATGCGCATGATTACTTTAGGAGTACCGTAGAATGGCCTAATGCTTTTTCCCATTTGGAGTGGCAGTGGCAGAGGCATTGTCGTGCAAACGTTGTTATCCATAGTCCATTTTCCGTGCCAGGAAGTTATCTCTCACCCATGTGAATTGAAAGCGTAGACGTCATTAGTTTTAGTACTTATAATTATACCTACATATATTACTCCTAATTTACTTGATGATTTTACCTAATTTACTCCTAATTTATTTATTTGCAATTTCTATGTTCCTACTACGGTGACGGCCAAATCATAGAGGAAATCTTCTAGCTGCCGCAATAATAAGAAAGCCCCCTGGGACATAAAATGGACTATAAAAGTGACTAAAGTCTTCACAAAATAAAGGCCCGTTTTGACAGTTCACTAGATTCAATAGAAGCTGTTTTGCTAGTTGCTTGTACGCAACAGTTGGCTTTTATTACCTACGCATAAGGGGTTAAAACTTCATGGGCGTGAACTGTCAAAACGGGCCTTTTATTTTGTGAAGACTTTGAAGGTGGGCACAATTGTGCCCGTGCCACCCCATATAGGAAAAATCGTGTGGCTGTCACAGTCACAAAAAAAACTGAAGAAAACCTTTTCTCAAAAAATAAATATACCAAGATTCCTCCAACCTCAAATTCCAATACAAAAAGTTAGGATCGCGTGCCTACACGCATGTATATAAGCTGTATATAAAGCTGGTTGTACATAAAGCCGGTGTATAATTGTATATAACCCATGTATTGAGCCGGGCTGATATAATTTGCGTCCAAGACTTGTATAATGACAGCCTTTGGTAGCACGTAGGATCGGGGCGGTTCACACGGGCGGTGTTTTAAACAACTAATAGTACAAGTGTAAGTATGGGTATGAATTAATGACATAACATTAGATAGCGTCACGCATTTTCCTATACGGAGTGGCAGAGGCAAAATTGTGCCCACTTTTAGGCAGTTTTTTATTACTCCATTTTGCGTGGCAGTTGACAGGGGTCTAGCCCACCGCCGCATGGCCGCCGCCCGTCCACGGCCCACGATTTTCAAATTACCCACATCGAGGCCAGGTATGTTTATTTGTATTGAATAATTTATTTTGACATATGGGTTAAATTAAATTTAAATTACATTTTATTATATTTCTGGCATTAAATTGAACTTGTATTCAACTGTTATACCGTTTATATGATTATTTATGTTTTAATCAATGTACTTCACACACAATTGTACTATTGTTTATGAATAAATACTATTTAAACTATTTGAACTATCAATACCTTCGAAAAAAAAAACAGAACAAAAGATCATGGTAATTTGTGGACGTTCTAAGTATGAGTAAATTCGAGGGTTTCTTCTATCATACACCCACTGGCAGGGCGCTCTAGGCACATGCCGAGTGCCCTGCGATCGATAATAGTTTCAGCAGCCAGATAACCGATATTTGTTACAAAAAAACTAATTTTATTGAAAAAAAAAATGAATCTAAATGACTTACTAAAATACGAACTTACATGCGCAAAGTTATTCTACTCTTGCTCAAAAATCAGGCTTAGAACAAAATGGTGCTATTTGTATTTGTTTATTAGTATCCAAAAGCCAATGTCAAAGTCATAGGGGCCCATTATCCTAATTCGCCCATGGCCTCAATAAGATGGCCCTGACACTGGATATGATCTATCAATACGTTGTATTAGAAACTTAACACAAAACCTGTTTCTTTAACATACCCGAGAACCTAAAACAAGATCTTTTATCACAAAACACCCCCATTGCAGGATTTTTCCGAGATTTCCCCGCCCGTGTGACACCGCCCTCGGCAAAGATGTAAAAACAATCGTGTTTCCTTCGTGAGACGTGACTCCGACTCGCTCTCTGTACCATCGGCCGGACGACCGGCTGTGTCGCCAACAGCGTCACGAATTTTCCCATACGGGGTTGCTGACGCATATTTACGGCCTTTTGTGCGAGTCAGCGGTAAAACAATTAGTAATTTTATTTTGCTTTCTCTGTGAACTATCGGCCGGACTATAGGCTGTGTCTATAGCAGCGTCACGTCTTTTCCCATATTTTTATTCTTTAATAACATGTTTTTTATGATTTTTATTTTTTTACTCCGCAATCCGCAAATCAATTAATATTCGTAAAAACAAGGACCTCGCAAAGGCTAAATAAGTAATTAAAGACTTTACTAAAAAGCCCGTTTTGACAGTTCACGCTCATGAAGTTTTAACCCCTTACGCGTAGCAGCAACAATCTGTATAGCATCACGCCTTTCAGCATACGGTAATTTAATCTAATTTTTGACACTTTAATTTTATTCCTTAATTTTTAATTCAAATTTTTTCTGTGAAATTTTATTGTTCTTCATTGTACTGTATTTAATTTGATAAGATTATTAATTAAAGTCACTTTAACTTTATTTTTAACCGACTTCCCAAAGGAGGAGGTTTACAATTCGTCCGGATGTTTGTTTTTTTTTTTATGTATGTGCCCCGATAGCGCCTAAACGGGTGGACCGATTTGGAAAATTATTTTATTGTTTGAAAGGGTTTACCTTCCCATTGGTCCCATTGACACCAGGTCAGGATCTGATGATGGGATCCTGGAGAAATCGAGGGAACTCTTCAAATATTATAGGCAGACCTAAAGTGATTTTTGTGTTTTTCATAATAACTCGTGCAAATGCACATGGTAAGCATAATATTGTGATGCGGAACTGCTGATGAAGACCACATATGGCCACCAGAACTGCTCAATACTAGGTACAAATACAATGCGTGGCTGACGGGCAGGCAACGCATAGCCTAAACCGGTGGACCTAGAGCCATGAAACTTTGTATAGGGGTTCCTTAGTAGCGTGGGGTAGCACTGAGATGAGATTTGACAAAATTAAGTCCCCAAGGGGGGGGGGGGGGATAAGGGGTAACAGTCTAATCAAATCGGGTTTGTGGAAGTCGGTTTTTTTTCAACCGACTTCAAAAAAGGAGGAGGTTCTCAATTCGACCCGTATGTTTTTTTTTTTTTTTTCTATGTTTGTTACGCGATAACTCCGCCAATTATGAACCGATTTGAACAAATCTTCTTTCGGCGTATAGGTAATACCTCAAGGGTGGTCCCATTGACACCAGGTCAGGATCTGATGATGGGATCCTGGAGAAATCGAGGGAACTCTTCAAATATTATAGGCAGACCTATAGTGATTTTTGTGTTTTTCATAATAACTCGTGCAAATGCACATGGTAAGCATAATATTGTGATGCAGAACTGCTGATGAAGACCACATATGGCCACCAGATCTGCTCAATACTAGGTACAAATACAATGCGTGGCTGACGGGCAGGCAACGCATAGCCTAAACCGGTGGACCTAGAGCCATGAAACTTTGTACAGAGGTTCCTTAGTAGCGTGGGGTAGTACTGAGATGGGATTTGACAAAATTAATTCCCCAAGGGTGGGGGGATAAGGGGTTACAGTTCTAATCAAATAGGGTTTGTGGAAGTCGGTTTGTTCTAAAGTTTACTTTTTGTTTCAATTATTAAAGTTTACTTTTTGTTTCTATTATTTAAATAGACTTCCCAAAGGAGGAGGTTTACAATTCGTCCGGATGTTTGTTTTTTTTTTATGTATGTGCCTCGATAGCGCCTAAACGGATGGACCGATTTGGAAAATTATTTTTTTGTTTGAAAGGGTTTACCTTCCCATTGGTCCCATTGACACCAGGTCAGGATCTGATGATGGGATCCTGGAGAAATCAAGGGAACTCTTCAAATATTATAGGCATGCCTATAGTGATTTTTGTGTTTTTCATAATAACTCGTGCAAATGCACATGGTAAGCATAATATTGTGATGCGGAACTGCTGATGAAGACCACATATGGCCACCAGATCTGCTCAATACTAGGTACAAATACAATGCGTGGCTGACGGGCAGGCAACGCATAGCCTAAACCGGTGGACCTAGAGCTATTAAACTCTGTACAGAGGTTCCATAGTAGCGTGGGGTAGCACTGAGATGGGATTTGACAAAATTAAGTCCCCTAAGGGGGGGGGGGATAAGGGGTTACAGTTTGTATTAAACTCAATCTAGTCAAATAGGGTTTGTGGGAGTCGGTTTATTCTAAAGTTTACTTTTTGTTTCAATTATATCATATGGGGTGGCAGAGGCCCGATAGTAAAGCCATTCAGAGCAAGTAAAAAAAAATCCTCGGTACTGTCGGCGAAGTGACCCAACGGCCGCCTGTGTAAAACCAGCGGCCCAATTCTCGCCTGCGAATTATTATTGTATTTATTGTATAGGGGCCCATGTGTTTTCTGTATATTTACACAAACCATTCCGAGTTACATTTGATTCCTTGATTATTTATTATACTCATTTTTCTCTACATACGCATATAAATACATATGCTCACGCTTTTTTCCCGGCAGAGGGCGAGGCAGAGACTAAGGACTTCTCCGATCCTCCGACCAAAATCTATCTGGATAATAAACAATTATTATTATATCTCGCTTCCTCAATATTATTCAGATTAATTCTGTCCATTGACATAATACAGGGTGTAACAGAAAGGTGTAGTCATATTTTGAGGGGTCGTCAAGGACAGTTCTGCACAACTTTTGCTGTAACACCGATTTGATCGAGCAACCTAATTTTTTGCTTCTCCATACAAATCATAGGTTTGCTGGAAGAAATCTCTTAATAGAGATAAGCTCGCCTTTGTCATGTGTTGTCCACTTTCAATTGTAAAATGTGTTATTTTGTGCAATAAAGTATAAATAAAAATAAATAAAATAAATCACAGCTGACCGCCCCGGGCCAAAACGTACGGAGAAATGAAAAATAAAGAAAAATAAAGAAAAATAAAGTTGCTCTAATACACCTTGTACATAAAGCGTAACATCTTTTCCCATACGGGGTGACAGAGGTCCAATAATTCGCATGCTTTGTTAGATGCAATACCACGGTTTCATGCACACCACAGGGGGACATGTTTAAACTTAGATATCTCTAACACGGTAGCCGCTTTGCTGAGTAAAATCATTGTTTTGCATCTATTGTTGTTGGGGCTTAGGGTTCCGTGGGGTATGGCCCATTTAACTTTGAGAAATAATGATCTGTGTGTATGTGTGTGAATGCGCGAGGACGGCCCAGAAGGAGATGGCGGGACGACCTGGACACGTTCGAACCAGAGTGTGTCAATCTAGCTCTGACTGGAGATGTGTGGGCTCGAAATGGGGAGGCCTTTGCCCAGCAGTGGGCCACTGTATAGGCTATGAAAAAAAAGTGTGTGAATCTAAGATAATTAAAAAGTGAACAAATAAAAACTCAAAGTAAAATTTAAAATTTCTAATTCCTCAGATACCGTTTACCTGTCTGTTTATCTGAGACATTTGACATTTCACATGAACAGTCAAATAAAGTTATCTGACTGTCTATCCGTCTCTTGAGAGACTGGGCCTAAAATGAAGTAAAGTCTTTAGTTTAGAATGCTTCATCTTCAAAATAAATCTATGCGGAACCCACCCAAAGCAACTAACCAGTACATTTTTTGGGATAATTCTAAGCAAAATACCCACTGGACCATACACTTACATACAAAGGGGGTAGCCAGACATTCATAATATGATTACTGCACATTACAAAGTAGATTATTACTACTACCAACCGACTACTATGGAGTTTAATAGAAACCGTTATCTTTATTCTTAAATGCAATAATTTTTTTTAACCAAACGATGTAAATTACATCTTTTTGGGTAAAAAAAGTTACATACCTAAATTATCATTAAGGGCGGGGGCCTTAGGCAACCAGAACTTAGAATTTCATCCTTAACTTATTTTTAGAGGAAATAAAATGAAAAAAATAAAAAAGGTTAAAGCCAAGCTAAGCAAATCTAGCTGAAGAACATACTGTGCCAATTTTATAATGATTAGATAAATAACAAGAACACACATTCAATGCGGTGCGAAATTGTAAAATAAATTAAGTTTTATTCATATTCATTTTCATATTCTTTATTTCACTGTAACTTAATATTAAAACTTACAACTTATTATTAATTTATTAATGAATATGAATAAAACATTGTGACAGACAGATTTTCTGGCAACTTCAGGAAACTTGTCTAACGAGCAAAATTAATAAAATTACATGGCAAAGCGAAAGCTAGTGGAAAAACGTACAGTAAAAATACCCGTCATTCCGAGCGATTTGTGTTTTGCTAAAGGCTGTTTTTGCCTAGGGCGCCGTCTTAAGGATAGAAAAGAATCGACGATGAGCTGGCCCTATACCCATATCACACAAAAATAGAGCAATTACCTACCTAGGGCACAACCTGTGACTTTGTGACATTTAAATGGCTCTTTATTTAAGCAGCACCTTTTGAATTTGGCCATTAGACAGATTGTGAGGCGACGAAAAAGTTTTATCCTATTGTCACAGAAGAGATAATAGTACTCCGTACAGAACGGCCACTGCCTTCCCCGCGTTGATTCAGATACCGCACCCCACCCCTGGCTTCAAAGGATTGGTTAAAGAATCAATAGACAGAGCTGAACGCCGGACGAGTGACGACGCGTATACTTACTTTAATATCGCTGCATTTGCCGCGCCACCAGCCCTAGCAAAGTTTACGCACACATTTGCACGTATACAAACCCACTGGTTATGTAGTAGGTAGTAATAGGTGATTATTTTAGAAAAAGCGTTCTACAAGCGTTCTATGGAGTGTCCGAGGTGTGCACTGCTATTGTCTAAAGGTGGGAACTGACCAACGTACATGTTACACAGCGAATATTCATGCAGTCAGAATTTCATTTCATTTCATTTGTTTAGTAGTAGAATGTAGTGTTACGGAGAAAGTTCACATTACTGCATGAATGCTCGCTGTGTAACATGTAACATTACACCTCGTAACGTTGGTCAGTCTCCATCTTTATGGACTTAACTCAATCAAAACTTATTTTTAAACTATAGCCTCCAAAATATTGAAGTTATAAAAACATGGAATATTTTGGGAATGGGTATGATTCTCGCGCTTTCGATATCGTATATTGAAACCTAAACCTAACCTAAGTATATCGAGTGATTTCTATACTCAAATAATTGGGAATAACCAAAACTTCGACCCAACTTTTTTTCCGCATACGATTTCCCACAAAACCGTCGAAAGGTGTGTGGCCATACAAATAAATTACCGGGAATCGAACCTTGATACTATGCGTCATAAAGAGCGGTTTTACTCTGAATCCGAATCTCTACACGCCTATTACTGAGTATAAAACCATTGTCGGATTATTACTGTGTTCTATTTATTGAGGCGCTAAACGTCAAGTATAGAATTTAATAAAAAAAAGGCCAAGTGCGAGTCGGACTCGCCCATAAAGGGTTCCGAGTAGCACTGCATCTTATTACACCTGCCTGATACACCTAGCCCAAATATCACTATCATTCTTTACCAGCAATTAAATAAGTACTTTGTTTTTCATAGTGTTTGTATGAATAAAAAAGCTATCTTTGTGGTTTTTAATTAATGTTTTATAATCTTAAAAACTGATTAAGTATTTTATTTTGTTCAAACAAATTTTCGTTGAAAGTGAGTATTGAGATACACAGCATATTTTAATATTATTTTTCACTTTCTTACTTTAAAAGTTAGAGGGGGGGACAAATTTTTCCACTTTGGACGGGTCTGTCTCTTTAACGATTTACTTTGAGGAAAAATGGTTTCAGAAACCTCAACGTCATTTAGACCTATCTTAGACACCCCATAAATATAGGTTTGATGAAAAGAAAATGGACAGACAGACAGAGTGACAGACGGAGACGGAGAAACGGACAGACGGACAGCGGAGCCTTAGTAATAGGGTCCCGTTTGGCACCCTTCGGGTACGGAACCCTAAAAACTAACAAAATCCTCGTTCCTTTCGTTCCAGGTAAAACATGCCTCTTTCTTCTAAGATGTTTTTTTTTTCTCCTTCATTATCTTCAAGTCTTCCTCTATGCGGTCGCGCCATCTCTACTTCGGTCTGCCTCGTGGACGTCTCTGTTGAGGTGTCCAGTCAGTCATGATGACCTTCACTGCTCTGATCTCCTCCATCCTCTCAATGTGACCCGCCCACCTCAGGCGCTGAGACTTGCAGAATCTAACTATTGTCTCCTTGTCGATGAATATCTCTGCCACCCCTATGGGAAATGGCGTGACGCTTAAGTTAAGTTAAGTTTTTGATCTGTGGCTTCTATCGTGTGTTGCCATAATAATTTCGCCAATGTCACGTGATGAGCCCTGCACAACTGGGGATCACGTGGTACAGTTATTAAAAATACTCTATCCATGCTCAGAATCAACTTGACAGCTAACCTAAAACTTCATAAAATCCACTTTTTAAACACTAGGGATGTTATCAAAACAATCGGAAAGAATCGAAATTGTTTATTCAGTTGAAATAACAGAAGAGTTGTCATCGTCATCACTGCTGATCTCTTTACTGACATAATTAGTTCATTTTCAATTATATATTGTCTATTCTAATGAATTGGGTCTATGGGATAAAGAGTGGAAGGAAACCGCTCAGGATCGAATGGAGTGGAAGAGGGGGAGAGAGGCCTTTGCGCAGCAGTGGGACATTACAGGCTCGTAATAATAAATCGATTCTTTTGATAACTCGATTTTTATGAGCAATATCCCCTCACTAACAGGCTAAGATTGAAATCTGTCAAGTTGCCTATTATATTAGATACACTATAGTGTTTAATTTCTTCAAATATTTTTCTATTAACACATAATTTAATCAATCAATAAACATAGCGCCTGTCAGTAATTCTTCCTGTTCGTGTGACAGGGGGCTACCCCAACGCCGCAGATACCATTCACCATTAATCTTCATAATACCTTTACAATTTACAAGTCCATTAAGTTTTATTAATATGTCTATAACTTTATTAAGATGACCATATTTTATTAACCTAAGCTACATAGTAGCTCCAAAACACTAGTCTTTATGGTGTATGTATAAGGTCCAAAGTGATGTAAGTATAGCTTTGCTGGATAAAGCTTGTCATGATGACTGGAAGAAATCTCTCGCGGAAACGGCGCCGGCGCGGGCGCCAGTACAGTGAATGCCAGGGATATTAGGACGTCTGTGCTACTAGCTATAGAACTCGGAAACATAACATAGTGTCACACCTTTTCGCATACGGAGTGGCAGAGGCCCAACTGTGCCCACATATAACCAGTGTGTGCGTGCCACCCATTGTGCGTGGAAACGATCACTGAAAATGATCATGAAAATTAAACTCGAAAATGACAATGATAACTTTAGCATAAAAAACCCCACATAAAACCAGTCTTCCAGTTTCATCCATCAGGTGAAATTAAAAGGTTTCATCACAACGAATCGAATGAGCCCAAACTCGATGGGTTTACTAGTAAGCATCCCCGGGTTCCAGCTCCCACCTTCGATCTTCGCACTCCATCATCAGATCAGCTCGATAGTACCATATTCTCAAACGTCTTGTCACTACGAGTCTAATGAGCCCAAATTCGGTGGGTTTTTTTAGTAACCATCATAGGGTTCTTACTCCCACCTTCGAATTCCATCATCAGACCAGCGCGATGGTACCATAACAACCAGCTCCAAGAAATCTGCTTTCGAATAAAAAAACAACATGCAAATCGGGTCACCCGTTGACGCTCCACGTGCTGAGAGACAGACAGGACAGACAGACACAGAGAGTGACTCACACGTTAAACTTATAACACCCCTTTTCTCCTTCGTCGGGCGGGGGCTTTTATTAATCTGTGGCGGGGGTTAAAAATGAGATGTTGTACTTGTATTTGCCTTTTGTATTGTCCATTTTCCATTAAAATGGTCATTTTTGGGTGTAAGTGTAAGTAAAATAAATAAAGTACTTATTACATTAAGTATTACATTATACTTTATTACACAAAAACAGAATACAGACACTTAATAATGGAAAAAAAAGTGTACAAAGGCGAGCTTATCTCTAATAAGAGATCTCTTCCAGCAAACATAGATACGTTTATTAGTATTTGCAGTCGTAATCCCCCCCACTAACCCCCACCAACCCCCTCTCCACTAACGAATCCCCCCCCCACTAAACTCCTACTAAGCCAGCGTGGTAGAGTTTGGCTCAATCCTCTCGTATCCGGGAAAAATCCTGTGGCCCCAAATTATTTATTTGTTATTTATTTAGCGTTTGGTCGTTGTCGTCTTCGTGACTATTCATAAAGGTGGCAGTTTGAGCAGCCACTGGATAGCCTCTTCGTCAGCGGAGTGGACTTTTTGCAGTCCTCCCTCGATCGACCATACAGGACAGTCAACCGTGAGCTGGGCCATGTCCTGAAATGGCCCCGCAGGAGCAGAGAAGAAAGATTAATGGCCAACGCACACCGCTTCGGGATTAAATTTTTGTATCGATATAGAAATACGACATAAATTGCTATGGTTTGAAATAATGCCGAAGCATCCCGAAGCATTCCGCGGGATTTATGTCTTATTTCTATAGGGATACGTTTGAATGTCCATTGGTAAAAACTTAAAATCCCTTGCCATGCCGTCCCAGTGTGCGTAGGCCATAATGATAACATTTATAATTTTTTATTTTTGTTCCACTTTCTTTGCACGCCACATCACCCTACGTCACACCACTGACTTGCATTTTCAATGTACACTGCAAGCCTTTAATTAGTGCATCACCCGGTGCTACCTGATGGGTTTAATGGGTCTGGTGTGGACAGCTTTGACCTGTCGGGGTTGATGGGTCACGGTTAAGAGGAAGTCATAATTGAGAGCCAGTCCAACGCCTGACAGAAATATCTTGATGGAAATTAACTTGATTTTCCATATTTGACTATATGTATTCTAGAATAAATAATAATAAACCAAGTGCGAGGGTTCCGATCACACTTGGAGAGCGTAACACGTGTAATTAGGTTTCCACGCAAAAAACTAAAGTGTGATGTCATCCATGTAAACCAAATTGAATACTTGTGTTAAGACCTTGCTTCGTGCCAAATTTCATGATTCTAGGTCAACGGGAAGTACCCTCTAGGTTTTGATTCCCTTGCGAATAACAAGCAATTTCAGCAAAATTGAGACATATGCGGTATCTTTTGATTGCGTTGACCTATATGTTTAATTTTTTCACAACTTTAAGAGATCACAGACTTGCGTAATTAATATTAATTTCAACTTTATACCTCCATACGTTTTTGAGAAAAAGTCTTAAAAGGCGATGAGACAGACAGACAGACAGACAGACATAAATTTTCAGTTTTCGGATTTTTCCCTTTACTTGTGCTATAAGACCTTCCTTCATTCCAAACATGACCCTAGGCCAGTACCCTATAGTTTTTGATTCCCTTGCGAGTTCCACGCGAGTTCATACAAATTCAGCAAAATTATGACATAATATCGCGTTATCTTTTGATTGCGTGGACCTAGAAGTTTAATTTTTTCACAGCTCCAAGGGACCATAGACTTGAGTAATCGATATTAATTTCAACATGATACCTCCACTCGTTCCTGAGAAAAGGGGTCGTGACAGACGGACAGACAGACAGACAAACAGACAGACGGACAACAAAGTGATCCTATAAGGGTTCCTTTTTATCCTTCTAAGGATCGGAACCCTAAAAAATGACTGGACTTTACCTTTTTGTCACGAGTACTTTTTAACTACCATGTGTCGACTTACGTATGAAGAACACCAAATAAAGTATCGATTTCCCAAGGAGTATTGGATAACTGGCTAAAAGTTGAGCACAATTGGTGCCTCTGCCACCCCGTATGGGAAAAGGCGTCACGTATTATTGTTATATCTACTTAATTCCTAAGGAGAATTATAGATAAGACATGAATGGGAGTTGTAACAATAAACATTTCACGACTTTTTCCATATGGGGTGGCAGAAGCACAGGGGCCCGATGCTGCTCTGAGAAACGCACTTATATTGGAATGCTACCGCTTCTAAAACGCCCAAAATGGGTTCATTTGGTATTTAGTATGTACGCTTGCTTGCAATCTATTTACGATCTGTTTGCGATTCTTTAGGAGCATACCAAATGACGCCATTTTGGGCGTTTTAGAAGCGGTAGCGATCCAATATAAGTGCGTTTCTCAGAGCAGCATCGGGCCCCTGTTTAGACAGTTAATAAATCCATTTTGCATGATAGGAGGCTAATCCATTGCCGCAGCTAGAAATGTGTAGACCCGAATCAAAGACAGTATTTTTTTTAAAGATTCAAAGGCCGAAAGCGCACGCGATCAATGCATCGGGCGCCAGCTCTAGCGTTAAAAAAATAATGGTGAAAAAAATACAAACCGCAGAACTGCGTTTCGTTCGCAATAGTTGAGGGCCTCGGGCCAAAACAGTCACTCAAAAGTCATGGCTCGTTTGAAAATTTAAGAAAAAACAACCCCAAAAAATACTGAAAACCTCTAGAAAAGGGTCGTTGAATGATACAGTTTTTTTTGGCCAAATTAGAGATTCGAAGGTTTTTTTGGGAGAAATTGCGTGTCGGACTAACGTAATAACATGTCTGTGCTGGTCTGCTACGATTTGAGTGTTTTTTTAGTTATTTTATGTTTTGTCCTTTATTTCTGGTAAAGGTGAGTCCTAATAAAATCTCCTAAAATAACAATCGATTGAGAGTCAAGTATTTTCACTTAAAAATTATTGAATGATTATAAATTATTCGGGATGAGGTTTTCCCATCAATTTACAGTTGCAGTGTAGAATGTCCCCCTCCTTCTGTTCCCTCCACTTTTTCCCTAACCGGGATTCTAACCCGGGACCTTTCGCTTGGGATTGGGAATCACAGCGTCGTCGCGTCGGCCGCAACGCCACATACAATTATTCAGATTGTGCCTCTGCCACCCCAATTATAAAAACTTGCCTCACAAGCACAGCCGCCAAAAAACAGTGGCATGTTTCTTTCTAAAACCTCATCCGCCATAACTTAGTTCCCGAACCCGCCACTGCCGCCCGGAGCGCTTTCGGCGCGTGCTTTGAGCAAGGAGGTTCGACGTAACGAACTTTTTATTTTAATAATATCGCTTATAATTACAGTGATTAGGGTTCTCTTACCGTTTCTGGGGCCTTGCCTAATTGTCGGCGGCAGCGCGAGTTGTTTTTTGACGAAAAACGTAGGTTTTTCGGAATCCCTCAGGCGATTTTGAGTCGATGACTAATCCAACTTGTATCTGACTAATCTCTACTAAAGTTATGGTAATTTTTGCTTGTTTTGTTCCTAAGATTTTAATAGCACGTACATACAGGATGGAACAAACGAATGGGCCCAGTAATTAAAACCTCTAGACGCTCATTTTACTTAAAGGAACTGGAAATATGCTTGTATTTTTTAAATTAACAACGGCATTCAGAGATTTTTTTAATTCGCTTCTCTAACCCGGGAAGCGAACCAGCCAAAAATAATAAATAATAATAATGTCCCAATGCAAGACTACGCAAAAAGGACCGGGTCAGTACTGGCCGGTGAACATTAACTCAGATACAAAATAATAACCCAAATGTTACTGGTTTTTTTTAATTGGATCGTGATTTTGAAATTTAACACTTTAAGATAAGTTTCGAATCCTAAGTATGAAACAAAATTGATCGTTTTAACGATCGGTAGTAACATTTGGGATAATACTTAGTCCTTAAAAACACTCGCCATTTTTTTTGCACAAGTCAATGCAGTCAATACAGGGTGACTGTGAAACTCCTAGCTATATTTTAAGGGGTTGTTAGGGAGCTCATTCTGAGCAACTTTCACAAAGAAACAAATTTAATCAGAGCAACTTTATTTTAAATTCCATTTAACTTTTTCCTAATTTTTGACGCTCGTTCAAACAAAAGTACCGCTAATTTTCCTTCAAAATAAGGTTATAGGATCATACAATAAGAGTTGTCAAAAAGCAAATCTCTCAAACTACCTATCCAATCAAAAAACAAACACATTATTTTTCGAATCGATGAGATAAGACAAGCGACACACACAATGACACAACACGATGTAAAACAGCGTGAAGCGTGAAATCCATGTCACATCTCCAAAAAAAAACAGTAATTAAATTATCACAACTTTTTTACTAACGGCATTCCGCCGCAGCGCCTTTGCCCTGGGCGCTTCTAAAGCAGAAATAAAAGTAAAAAGTCAAATCAGAAAGGTTTGGCGCCACCGCACTGACACTGGCTTTTCAAAATGGCTGCCCCGCCCCCGGCGCCAGAGGTTTCGTTGTCTGTAATATTTGTATCTAGGAATATAAAATGGTTTTTTATCGCATTGGACATGAGTTTATGTGCGTGCGGCACGGTACAAATATTTTACCAAAGATATAGGTAAATGTGCCGGGACAACATTCAACATTTACTGCCCAAGGCAAGGCTCAAAGTAAAACAAAAACTAAAGTTACCTACTCTGATCAATATATTATTGTCCTTGAAATTACCCCTTCAGGTTAACTACGCATTTCAGCTACAACCTAACTGTACAGGGAGGCAAATAGTTCCACATCGGGGTGGCATGGCCCAGCTATGAAATGACCCCGAACGAAAGGACTAAACCAACGCCGCTAGACAAAATTTTATCGACCTACGCCCTGGATTAAAACCCGGATCTCCTGCGTGTCAGTAGAGAGTTTCACTAGACCACGGACGTTTGGTCGAAGTACATTTCCCATTCTAATTAGATTATCTCCTGTCTTTTTTTTACGTATCCATTATTTTTTCTCGCCCTTTTCCTCCATACAGACGTCAAACGCTGGATTTGCATGCATTTTCTTATCAATTCATTGTTCTAATGTGATTGTTGTTTGCTAAACAATTGGCAAGAAATTCCTAGCTTTTTGCGAAGACGTTTCGTTGGCTGGTTTTTTTACCTCAGCATCGATACAATGAAGAATCGATTGTCCATTGTTCGGAATCAACTCGATTAATGCATCGTGATTGTTTTTCTCAGTCCTATTTAATGACATTATTTGTTGGTATGAAGAGAAGGAAATAGGTATTGCAGTTGCTATGGGCTGACGAAATGCTACTACAGTATGCACAGCATGCCAGTCCTTGTCTCTCGATCGACGCCGGGAGGACTACTTGCCATGTGTCAAACAAGGCTCGGTCGTCTCAATTTTGGACAATTTCTCTTGTCGGGCAAGAGATGCTAGCACGGCTAACGTAGAGATATCTCTTACCCGACAAGTCACAACAAGGCCTTTTCTCGTGTGTGTTGCCCTTACACCTGCGTCACATCCACAGACCATCAATGTAGATGTTAGATGCAGCAAATGCACCTACAGTGCTATATGGATGTTTTGGCACGTGGCCAAGGGTCGGAACTAACGCAATCAATACAATCAATCAATGTTGCAGTGGCCCCCTGTCAGCGTCATCTAAGTGCCAAAACATCCATGTAGCACTGTACTTCGCCTGTAGTGATTTTGAACACTGCACACACAGACATTGTCTGTGACTGCACATTTATACTATGACTGCACCTTTTCGGTTCCAGTCGCTCCTTGGCTGTTCCTAATATCAATCAAGCCTTTTTCTGTAGAAGTAGAGTTCTGTTGTAGTTTGTACCCACAGACAGGTCAAGTATTTAATTTAGTATTTACAACTCTATTTACACGGGGCTAGCCCATCACCCCGCAGCTACGGAGAGTGAGGTCTAGTTAGGTAAGTAAGTAAAGCTTTACCTACCTACCTACACGAGAGCACCCGCGACCGCGCACTTTAACTTTAACTTTTTTTTGGTATGACGTAAATCGGCTAAGTCTTATGATAATCTTAATTTTTATTTGTAGTTTATCTTTTATATTAAACTTTTACATATTATATCAATTTATCTTCGTATTGTAGAAACTATATTCATATTATTAATATTTTTATTGAATAGTTTAAACTCGTTTCCTTTTGAGTTATTTATAGTATGTAGTTTTGTTAACACCCACCCAGACACTTACTTACTCACTCTCTAATAGGTACCGACAGAATATCAGCGTTGCAGAATCTCCTGGAGGTCCTGTACACATGCTGAGTCGGAGCCGTTTCGCTGTTGCTGTACACACTTCATGGCTCCGTTCTGCCCGACCTTATTTTTACTGTTCTTTTTGTCTTGTGTTTATTTTATTTCCTACTTGTTTCTGTTTATAATTTGTTATTGCTGTGTTTTGTGTATTGTAACAGTTGAATAAATGTGTTTTCTATTCTATTCTATTCTATTCTACCTATCTACCAATTTCATTGATTTGATACAATGGTCATGGTCAGCACCGGATCCAGACCTTTGCATTCTCTGCTGAGTGAAAGTGAGCGTTGAACCTCAGACCAGACGCTAGACCATGGAGCTCATTCATAATAATGATTAATATAATGTGCCAAGTTAAAAACTTAAAAAACCGTCTTCATGACATTTTACTTACATACCTAAGGCACAGATTAATTAAGAGTTAGCTTACGGCCGAAATTAATAACCTATCTTCTATCCATAATCTGCAGATTTGAGATTGCTAGTGTCAATTTTGACATGAATCCCATAGCGCAACTGTCAAATGTAACGCGTAATCTGCAGATCACGGATAGAGATTTACTAGGCCGATTCCTGGTTTTCAAAAAATGGGACCAAACTCTTGGATTGACCATTCGAAAGAAGAAAGAAATCGGTTCATAAATAGTACCAGTTTCGATGTAACAAACATAAAAAATACAACCGAATTAATAACCCCCCCCCCCCCCTTTTTTGAAGTCGGTTAAAAATAAAAATATGTAGGTACCTAACTCTTTCCCGCCACCTGTCAAAACGATGACGAAACCAAAATGGCGAATTTAAATGTAATTAATCTTCCAGCTTCTGTTACTCAGTTTTGTTTTGATGCGTGTGAGTTTTGTGTAGGTACCTATTGTTGTTGGAGTGCAATCATCTTGGTATTTATTGTACTGTGTGTATGATATGATTGATGTTCTTGTTCATGTCTATTTAGTTTGTTAGATAAGTGCTATTGTATTTTGGTATGAAAGGAGGGACTACCCACAGTTGGTATGTCTGGCTAGTACATAGTACTAAATAGTACTTATACTTAGTAAGTCCCTACCAATAAATAACTGAAAACTATGCTATCTAAATAGCTCAGTAAATAGATATTGTAGAGTAAGGTAAAGGTAGCCTATATGCAGTTATCATAATTTTGTGAGTAACATACTTACTTAACTAATCAAAGTATTAATAACTATCAACCGGCAATCAAACAACCATGACAATCAAACGCCATGTCGGAATCTAGCTTCTGGACCACATCCTAACATCGAGATAAGACGCCGGACCAAGGTCGTAGATGTGGGTATGCGGATGGCAAGGTTAAAGTGGAGATGGGCGGGAAACTTGGCTAGGAGGGACGACCGTAGATGCGGTGACAGAATGGTGGCACAGGGATGCGCATAGACCGAGAGTCAGGCCACCCGCCCGATGGTCGGATGACATCGCCAAAACTGCCTGGCAACAGTGGATCAGATTGACTCAAGATCAGACTCAAGAGGCCTTTTCAACAGTGTGTTCTACTGGAGGCTGCATAAATAGACCGATAGAATTAAACAACCTATAAACACCTACAACTTTCTGCAAGGCATTCTACAATAATTTTCATCGTAGTCTTGCTATGGAAAAAATTGCAGGCGCCACGATCTGACTTATATTTTAACAACATTCTAATTCTAACGAGGAGATCTTGATTCGATTAATCAACTTCTCTGTTGCATGCATCGATTTATTGATATTGGGACAGGGACTGGCTGTTTTTATATTTGTGGTGTGGATGGATGGTAGCGTAGGGGGAGTGGTAGGTACAGTTCCTGTTCGAAAATTAATAGCAAACTCCTTTTCATTTTGTTGAACAAATCTCGGAAAATAGTAAAACTAGAAAGCGGAATAACTTTGACAACTCTGGAGTTCGGGATAAGTCTTATTTCCGCTTTCTAGCTAGTCGCACTAAGTAGGTACTTATCCTAACACAGGGGAGACCCTACCGTAGGGACTGTTCTATCGTATTAAATGTAGGTAGGTATAACAAAGTGAACTCAGTCTTGGATATAAATCCCAGTAAGTACCTACTTTATTTAATTTAATTTCACATACCTACCTACTATATTAAACTTATCGCCAATCTAGAATGTAATGTAGGCATCGAGGTAAGCAATGTAGGTAATCGAATCCCGACGAAATTCAACATGCAAGTTGGGCTTGAAAATTATTGAAAAAGTTACTTTATCAAAAATCGGTCATGTGCGAGTCGGAATCGCGCACGAAGGGTTCCATACCATCTATAAAAACGGAAAAAAATCATCTGCTGTACGGGAGCCCCCCAGTGCAGTGGCGGATACAGAAAAAACTCAAGGGGAGAGGGCGCAAAGATATCTTGAGCTTCCTTTACTTTTATCGTATTAAATCAGTTGACCTAAACTTCAAATCATCCAAGCATGCCTGGCAATGCGGGCGGCTGCCCCCTGCGCCCCCCTGTATCCGCCACTGCAGCCCCCTTAAATGTTTATTGTTTTGTCTAGCGCATTGGATTAGACTGTAATGCTATACAATTTAATTTGAATGATAAATAATAATTTAAGTAGGTACATAGGTAAGTATTTTATTCTGTTTTTTTTTTTTTTTAAGTATTTGTAATTAAAGCGGCAAGTCGGCAACAGAAATACATCAGCAGCTGTGGTGACTGTCTATCTAATTATCGCGGTTGATGAGATATATGCCTGGTGGGTCGATGACGGACGTACAGCGGAGTCTTAGTAATAGGGTCCCGTTTTACCCTTTCGGTAAGAACGGAACCCTAAAAACGTTGTCAAGAGAGCAAGTTACATACAAAACATACTGTCCGCGCTTCCGCGCGCAGTAGAAAAAAAAAACAAACGTCAAAATTATCAACAAAATAATCGCCGGCAGAAATAAGTTAGAAAATTTTATTTCCATAAAAATGACGGTCTCGGTATCTCGTAATGTTCTTAAATTAGGTGCGTTGCAGGCTCAGAAGACCGCCTTCTTACTGTGCGATATCCAAGAGATCTTCCGGCCTCACGTGAAGCATTTTGAGGAAGTAGTCAAAGTAGCGAATAAAATGGTAAGTTATTTTCTTCTTACGTACAGACTTTTCTTACGTAATTTGGAAACAGATAAGATATGTAATTATTACGTGTACATCTGAGATAAGGCAATGTTCTTTATGGACAAACATTTATTTCTTTGAGCTGTTTGGTATTTTTTTTTACCTGCTAAAAAAGTGTACTTTACCTATCTTGAAGTAAACTCCACAAAAGTCCATAGCTGCGACTATTGGCTAGTCGCCTGTCAGTCAAAATGGAGCACCTGGCTAAACCTGGGTCCAATTGTGCCTCTGCCACCTGTTACAGGAAAAGGTGTGATGCTGATCAGTTGTAGTATCAGTGTGATACCTGATAAGGACAGTTTGACTGCCTGAGAGGCTGGCCAGGCCCATGAAAATCCTAGCAGTCTCCGGTTGACCTTGGTTGGACTAATTTGAGCTTCACATGATAAGACTTTTAACTCAATCGATGACTGCCAATAAATACTGTATTTCTAATAATGGGGAGGCTTGCTCATGTCCGAAGGAAATGCCTTGGAACCTACAGCCCACATGCTTGCCAGGTAATAGGCAAGAAATGAACACTTATATTTCCAGATTCTCGAGACAGAACCAGTCCAAGAAATCTACCATACACATGACATTGGCGAAATTAACCTTAGTTGATAGACAGCCAAATTGATTTATTAAGAAATCGATTGTTATCCTTTCCAGATGGAAGCAAGCAAACACTTTAAAATCCCCGTCTACATATCGGAGCAGTACCCTAAAGGACTCGGACACACCACAAAGGACATCAAGGTGAAGGATGCCGCGATGGTCTACGAGAAGACCAAGTTCTCCATGTACACACCGGAGCTGCGCGATCAACTATTGAAAGACGTTCCGAAACTGGAGTGCGTAGTGCTGTTTGGGATTGAGGTGTGTGCACATAATAACCTGTGCTGTTGCAGTTGAGGTGGTGCTTCACAAATTCGAATCTTGGCTTGGAAGGAAAAAAAACATCAGGGCCCGATTTTGGATAATAGAATATGAAGTAGGCTGGCGTCACGCTGGCGCTTGTGAATTGCGATTCCGGTTTTAGTAGAATACCAAATGCCTCGTATTCAAGTTTGTGCCAGGCTTGTGGTATGCTTGTGTACAGTAGAATTCGGGCCCGGTTTGTTTGTAGACGGCGTGGTCGACGAGCCGAAACCGGGATTTTGAGCCTCCACTATAGCCACTGTCATACGATTCACATACAAAATACGGCCCCTACCCACTCTTTGTATTTAATCACAACACTATTATCATTATTAAGAGCCCACCATGACCCACTGCTGGGGCCCGATGCTGCTCTGGGAAACGCGTTTAAATTGGAACGCCACCGCTTCTAAAACGTCATTTGGTATTCCGGTAACACATCGCAAAGGGATTGCCAGTATTCGCAAGGCGACTTTGAGGCATTCTCGCGGCCTTAAAAATAGCTAATGGAACGCTTATTTTAGTAGCATTGCCCCCCAGGGCAAAGGCCTCTCTCCCTCTCTCCCCCTCTTCCACTCTATCCGATCCTGAGCGGTCTCCCAGTCCTTGTCCCATAGGCCCAACTCATCACTCCATCTCTTCCTGGGTCGGCCACACAATCTTTAGTTATTTGCTTGTACATCTGTAAGCAGCTAAGTTCTCCCTCCCGGGCCCACATAGGTGTTGCAGTTGGTTGGTTAAATCAGACACTTAACTAACACCCTGCACCGTTAATTAAAGACGGGACATTTAACCAAGTCACTAGCATTTTGATTTAAATAAAGCATAGTCGAAAACGTCTAACAATCTGTCTTACCGAAAGCCAGCGTGTTGGTTAAAACAAGATGGCGTCACAACAACAGCTGATTACTTTCAGAGTCGTATCTTTTTGGAAAACGTTGTGCAACGTTGGTTTGTTGTGTTCAGTGGTTTTTTGTTTATTTGGTCTTTGGTGCAATTGTTAACATGTTGTCGACTCCGCCATGATTAATTCACGATTCGTAGTTTCACAAAACCGAATTGGTTGCTTTAGGTCACTTTCTGTGCCAATACTAAAGATAGGTTGTGTTAGGTCACAACTTCATGAACCACCCGGAGCCGAGCGAAGCGCAGTGGAGCGAGGCGACCCCATGTAGTTTCACAAAACCGAATTGGTTGCTTATTAATTACCCAGGTACCAAAGTTAAAATGCGTCTTGTTGCCTAGGTACGTTTAGACAACTCGTTAAATGTTTCGTTCACTAATGAGTGAACGAAACATTTAACGAGTTGTCTAAACGTACCTAGGCAACAAGACGCATTTCAGACAAATGTGTCTGACGGAACTTTAGCGACTTGGTTAAATGTCGATCTTTAATTAACGGTCTAATGTGTTAGTTACGTGTCTGATTTAACCAACTAACTGCGGCATATGCATAGAACAGACGGTAATCGACCTGCATCACATCACACTTCCTGGGTCGGCCACACAACACAGCGTCACACATTTTCCCATACGCGGGTGGCGTATTAGTTATTTGCTAACTGTAGGTAACAAAGTTCTCCGACTCGCAGGCCCACGTATGCATAGAGCAGACAGTAATCGACCTGCTGAGTCGAGACATCAACGTGCACGTGCTCGCGGACGGCGTCTCATCGCGATCTCCCATGGACCGGGGCCTTGCTCTGCAGGTAACCTATACCTGTAACAGAAAGGCGTAGTCATATTTTTCATTACAGTCTATTCGTGATAAGAATGCAGTGGAGTCATCACTGTCCGACGCCCCGTAACCAATCAAATCGTTTCCAGTTATCAAGCCAAGTTCACATTGACCAGTTGAAGGCAAACTTTCGAACGCGAAGGTTGTGTCCTATCTTGTGAGTGTGTGTTAACAGATTTAAATTTCACTGCATTCTTATCACGAATAGACTATAGTCTCATTTTTTTGTTGCACACTAGAACTCTCCTGATATCCTGCCTAGGTTTGCTGGTAGAAATCTCTCATTAGAGATAAGCTCGCCTTTGCATATGAATATTTGAATATTTTAGGGGGCAGCAACTTTAACTATGAAACCAATTTCATCAGAGCAACTTTAATTTTTACTTCTCTATACAAATCAGCTGACCGCCCGTGGAGCAATGAACAATCTGATCAAATCGGTTTCATAGTAAAAGTTGCTCAGAATGATGTCCCTAACAACCCCCTAGAATATGACTACACCCTTCTGTTACACCCTGTGCAATTATCCAATTGACTGCGCCTGCGCGGGAATGCGGCTCGCCAAACGTTTGTTGTAGTCAACAAACGTTCGCATAAGCAACCTATGTACGATGACGGGCCGCCAGACAGTTTCGCAGCGGCTGAACAATCACAGCTCTCTTACCTCTTCCCCCGCCGTAAATTGGTGAGTTGTGTTTCAAAGGAAAATGTATCTATGCGCTCTCCACTGGATAAGTGCTCCCTGGCATCATCTCATCAGTAGTTCCACCTGTCTCCGCACGCGAAAAGATCGTTGGACAGTTAGGATGGTCTTTCCAGGGTTCCGAACCCGAAGGGTGCCAAACGGGACCCAATTACTAACTGCCGTTTGCAATAACCTATCTATCCTCAATCTCAAGATAGATAGGGTTCAAATTTGACATAAGTTCCATAGCAACTGTCAAATCTAACTCTAGTAATGTGAAAACCATGGAGAGATAGATTATTGCAAATGGACGTGAGCCTACGCTGTCCGTCTGTCCCACAGCACGAACCGTAATAGCTAGAGAGTTGAAATGTTATACAGAATGTGTATTTCTATTGCCGCAACAACAACCAATACTGAAATACACGAAAACAGGGTGCTTAGAATTAAATACTAGGTATTAATTCAATTTCAATACAATAGCGCCTGACATTTTTTAATAGCAAGAGACGACTGACGTCGAGATTGAAGGTATTGCCGTTTTAGGCGCAGACGACGATGGTGCGGAAGCCTTCGTGTGCGAGTCCGACACGCACTTGACCAATTTTTACATGCACAAGCTGAAGTAGGAGGCCTGGATGTTCGAGGAGGGTCGACGCTCTGCTATTTTCTCCCAGAATCGCGATTCTGGTCTCTATGGTGGACGGGCACGCAAGCAACATGTGCTCCACGGTCTCATCCACTTCCATGCATCCCCTGCAAAGGGAACTGTCTGTTGCGCCTGTAATTTTCAGGTGTTTATCCCCGGAATAGTTATTCTCGTATAACTTTTTGTTGGTGAAATCACACCCGTAGTGATATTCCATTAGTGCGAGTACTGTGAACGTGCCAGCTCTAAATAACTGGTCTGAAACTTGGCGAATTATTTTAAACACAATTGTTTTTACTTACTTTGTTAATTATTTTTGACCGAGCGAGCGAAGCGAGCGAAGCGTCTCCGTTTCAGGTTTGGGCAAAAATGCTTTCGTATGTCCGGTTGTTCTCCTCTACAGGTCGCATTTATGAACCGATTCTCGTGAAATTTTGTAAGCAGGTTGGAAAAATAAATAGAATTTTTTACTCGAGCCAGTTTTTAGATTTTTTTCAAAATGGCGGAGATATGGGGTTTTAAAATGTAAAAAAATCGCTACAACCCAAACGGCTCGATGGATATTAACAAATGAGGTGTCGTTGGATTCGTAAAGACCATGAGAGTGAAACAGACTATATAATTTTAGTAAAAAGTCAATAGGTTGTATTAAAGATCGCGTAATGTAGTTTACAAAGTTATTGGTGCGGCTACTTTCATACTGCATGTACGTAACCAGGTACATTCATAAGTTTGTATGTGTTATTGAAAGAACATTATTTGGGTTATTTTTTTTTGTGTGTGTGCAGTTCAGCTTTCCCACCGACATACTCGCGAGGTCTACAGCTCACAGAGCCACTAGTAACACATGTTTTTACTTCTCCAGCGTATGCAGTCCCTGGGCTGCTTCGTCACCACATCCGAGAATGTGCTCTTCAAGTTGATGAGGGACAAGAATCACCCCGCGTTCAAGCCGATCTCCAAACTGAACAAAACGCCCACTGTTGATACTCTGGGCTACGATAGGCCATCTAAGTTGTAACCTTTGTCCGAATAACCGGCCAAGTGCGAGTCGGACCCGCGCGCGGAGGGTTCCGTACTATTATCTATAAAAAAACGCAAAGAAAAAAAAAAACACGTTAGTTGTATAGGAGCCCCCCTTAATATTAAATTTCTTTTTTTAGTATTTGTTGTTATAGCGGCAACAGAAATACATCATTTGTGAAAATTTCAACTGTTTAGCTACCACGGTTCATGACAGTTCATACAGCCTGGTGTGGTGACAGACAGACAGACGGACGGACGGACAGCGAAGTCTCAGTGATAGGTTCCCGTTTGGCACCCTTGGGGTACGGAATCCTGATAAAAACGGACTTCTAGCTTCATTCAGGGGCATTTTGCAAGCAATCGCATGTTTGTCTGTAACCGGCGGCGCGGTCGACAAGCCAAAACCGAGATTTTGAGCCCTCGATATAGCCACTGTCATACGATTCGCTTGCAGATTCACGGCCCAGGAGTATGATTCTCGCGCATTCGATATACGATATCTACATCTATGTCGAGTGATTCTGTTGGGAATATGTACACATAGGTCTCGATATCCGTATATCGAAGGCGCGAGAATCATATCCGAACCTGCGATATCGATCGCAATGCCTTTCCAGTTGAACAATCGACCAATCAGAACATGATTATCTCCGAAAAGGAATGGTAATGTCGGAGGAAAGTAAGGGACAGAGCTATTAATAGCTGCGTGCGTCCCTTACTTTCATAATAATATGATATTAGCGTCCACGACACTAATATACGGGGTGTAACAGAAAGGTGTCATTCCGAACAACTTTTACCATGAAACAGATTTGATCAGAGCAACTTTATTTTTCAGTGCTCCATGTGTTTTGTGCTGGGCAATCAACTTTGTACGGAGAAGTGAAAATTAAAGTTGCTCTGATCAAATCGGTTTCACAGTGAAAGTTGCTCAGAATGATGTCCCTAACAACCCCCTAAATTATGACTACACCTTTCTGTTACACCCTGTATTTATTGGGATTTGTTATTTATAGTTATTTAAATTAACAGGGTAATTACTTTTGATATATTTATGTGTAAATAAAAATGACAAATTATATTAACGTTAAATATAATAATGTAATTGAAGATAAATGTGAGATTTTAGCTTTTTATTTCAATAACGACCATTTTAGTTGCTCCTTGGCCGATTGGAGCACCTGCAATAAAAGAAAAATAACAGTTAATAATAAACATTAACCATTGCGATACATCGGGCCCGAGTCTACTGTGGAACACAAATAGCCAAATAGTTTTATTTGCTCCCAAGGGCGCAAAATGCCATGCCTATTTTGTTTGGAATCTAACTGCCAAGAGACTTTGTGCCCGTGGCAGTAATCGTAACACCATTGCTATTTGTGTATCTTTATGGCCGATAAATAAGTAAGGCACTCGTGCTGTTTTTTTGGTTATTTTTCTTTCTTTTTGATTGCACAGGTTGTTTATATATAATTAAATCCTTAATTGGCCTCATTTAAAGATCACTTTTTTAAGATTACATGTAAGGATGGCTGTGGATTTTTGTTGATAAAATAAAATAAAAATATCACCAACAATCCCTTAACTTTTACGGGACACTTAATATCCTTTCAGGGGCGACCTAGTGGGTATTTCGCTTTTACCTAAGTTTAAGGGATGGAACTATGGAAGGGTGTGTCTGCCCTATTATGGCCTCCGACACAGCTTTACAAATACTACTACATTATAATAATAGATTGGTTTTCAGCTTATCTTATTCGTACAGATAACACTATCACATTGTTTTTTTTTTCTGGGGCAGCCAGCACACAAAAATAGACTGAGCGCCATGTTTGATTGGATTCTTGCTCGCCCGACAAGAGAAATTGTATTTTTTTTACGACGTGGGCCTTTCTCGTGCGCGGCATGCTGCCCGCACGGGTTAGAGTACGAGAAAGAGGTGACAACTTACTCAGAGCCAACGAAACTTTGCGCGAACTGTAGAAGTACCAAAATATAGTACGTTAAAAGGGACTGTAGTGCCATCTAACGGTGAGTAGACACTTTAAAATAAATGGGGATACAAAATATGTCAATCCTGTACAGTCAGCATGAGATATTATATGTGAGCAGCCAATATCTAGTCTTCAACTATCTCTTGGCTGATGTGTGACGTTTACAGGGGGGCGCCATCTCTACGGAGCTTAAGCAATGAACCTGTCATCTGTCACCAGTCTGTGTAGACAGACCTCATTGGTCATCAAGCGTGTTTAGCGTGTAAGTTCTGTCGCAGTTGTTGGTTAAATGAGGCACTTAACTAACACCCTAGACCGTTAATTAAAAATCTACATTTAACGAAGTCGCTAAAGTTCCGTCAGAGAAGTGAGTGAACGAAACGTTTAACGAGTTGTCTAAACGTTCCTAGGCAACAAGACGCATTTCAACTTTGGTAGGGTAATAAGCAAACAAATAAGGTTTTGTGAAACTACATGGGGTCACCTCACTCCGCTCCGCTTCGCTCGGCTTCGGGTGGTTCATAAAGTTGTCACCTAACACAAACTATCTTATAAAGCAACCAATTCGGTTTTGTGAAACTACTAATCGTGAAATAATCATGGCGGAGTCGACAAAATGTTTACAATTGCACCAAAGACCAAATTTGAAACAAAAAACCACTGAACACAACAAACCGTTGCACAACGTTTGCCAAAAAGATAGACTCTGAAAGTATAATCAGCTATTGTCGTGACGCCATCTTGTTTTAACCAATACGCTGGCTTTCGGTACGACACAGATCGTTAAACGTTATCGACGATGCTTTATTTAAATCAAAATGCTAGTGACTTAATTAAATGTCGTTCTTTAATTAACGGTCTAGGATGTTAGTTAAGTGTCTGGGGTCCCGCCCCGTCGTGCCAAAACAATGGCCCCGTACTGTACGTAACTATTGTATTTCTGAATATTAAAAGTATCTGTAGTAAGTAACTCAGAAAAACTTAGATATTTGTTATGTTTTGGGTGACTGTTGGCATATGAGTAGTCTTAATAGACTCTAGTAACCTCTACTCTAGTAAGTAAATAACAATAAGAACGTCATGCCTTTTCCCATGCGGGGTGGCAGAGGCACGCTCGATGCAATAAACATTTGAGTATAGTCAGTTATTCAACACTCTAAATTTTTTTTTTAGTTTTATCGTATTATTTCATTTCGGTAGTTTATAAGGCCTTCATAAGCCAAGAATATGATACAAAATAGGATTAAAGAAAATGTTAAAACAAAGAAAAAGAAAATAAATACAGAGAAATAATTTATTTGTTCACGACATTAACAACTAAATAACAGGGTATGCTAAACTAAAAATAAACTTTTTCTGCTCTTTGATAGGGTCTAAAATCCGGCGTCCTAATAGTTATTCATGATGTTGACAATTATCTGAAAATAGGGAACACCATCTTTGATTGGGTCATAGAATAATAACATAAATTGGACGGTCACTGTACAGTGTACATAGTGCTAACAAATTGGACGGTCACTGTACAGTGTACATAGTGCTAACAAATTGGACGGTCACTGTACAGTGTACATAGTGCTAACAAATTGGACGGTCACTGTACAGTGTACATAGTGCTAACAAATTATAATAATGTTGTTTACATCACATGGATATAACACCAATGTGGTAAAGTATACCTCTGCCATCCTATCTGGGAAAAGATCCTACAAGACACTATGAAATTCATAATGGAGTGTTGAGTCCGACATTGATGTATGGCAGTGAATGGTTTGGCAGAATAAATGTTGTAGAAATGAGGTCAATTAGGTGCCTGTACACCCACGGAACAGAAAAAACAGTGGAAGTGTCAAGTAGGCGTGGCGATGGTGCCATGATTAAGCGTCGCTGACCGCCGCAGTGTAGTCCGTCACAGTGATTTGTGCGTGGCAGTTGTGCAAATCTCAAAATCGAGTGTAAACTACGATCGTTGGTTTGGTACTGGATGAAGGTTAGGAACGTTTCAGAAGAAATAACAATACGAAATTGAGCAGTTTTGGAGCCGGTAATGCGAAAGGTGGGTGCGATGTAATGCGCACACGCGTCACGATCCGATGGCAAGCAAGGACTGATGGTGGACCACTGCGGGTGGTGGAAAGGGGTGCGGGGAGTGCCTAGCACATTCGACACACACCTTTGGCATTTTCCCATTTATATAAATAACAAATATTTAAGCTTATACAATGCAAGTAGTACGTATTTATTATGTGTGTTGTATAGTTTTATTTTATATACATTTAATATTTTTATATATCTGTGTATACATTTGAGTAGGTACATAAATAGTTTTAAGCTTTCTTTTCAGGTTCTTCAGTGAGTGTGGCATGTGTCATCATCATCGAGTAAAACGAAAAAACCGGTAAAGATGCCCTATTGCTCCATTTTGGAATGCAAAAACGCTAGCCGCACCAAAAAATATCACGCATAGTGGCATTTCGTACCATCGGTAAGTAGAAATTAATAGCTATAATTTTAATAAATTTGTCATTTTTCTCTACACGCGCGCTCAATGCTGCCATCTAGGGTCGAGTGGCTAAACTACTTCCACTACTCGACGCTAGATGACAGAAATTAGTATGCATCTTTTAGTTGTGTATCCAAACGTCATAAATAACAAACATGGTCAATGTAAAGTAAACAGTGGTGGCTATTTGGAAGGAAAATGCACTAAACTAAAAAGACAACTAAGGCCTCTAAACGTCATAATGACGTCATATTTGTTGTTGATATCAACTAAAAAACGATAGGCTTAGTTGTCTTTTTAGTTTAGTGTATTTTCCTTCAAAATCGCCCCCACTATCAGTCAGATATAAGGGTTAAAATACATTAACTGGCAGTGGTTTATAAACTCATTTTTAGTGAAATGCTCCGGCCAATCATGTTCAAGATTCCTTTGTAGTTTACGATTTGATAGTGTGAGTGTTGGCGACATCGGTTCTGATAGTAATCGAGGCGTATGCGGCTTCCACTGGTTTTTTCTATTCCGTGTTTACACCTACGCTCTATCGCGCAGAGAAAGCGCGTGTGATACGCTATTCCTGTTTCCTTGGCGAGGGGATGAGGAATAGCGTATCGTATGGCGGCATCTCAGTCACACGCGCTTTCCCTGCGCGATAGAACGTAGGCGCAAAGGCACCTATTGAGGAGTGTGTGTGGACTGGAGTAACTTTAAAAGATTGATTGAACAATGAGGTCATAAGACAGAGACTGCGCCTGCGGGGGAATGCAGCTCGCCAAACATTAGTTTTATGCAACCTATGTACGATGAATCTATATTATCTTGTCATTAGTTTTAGTCATTTGTGCACTGACTTCCCTCTCTTTATCTGCGCTTTTTTTCCTGTCATGCCTAGGTTTGATGGAAGAAATCTCTGTTTAGAGATAAGCTCGCCTTTGTACATATTTTTCTGTAAAAATTTTTGTGCAATAAAGTATAAATGAATGAAATGATGACGGGCCGCCCCATTGCTTTAGTGACAGTTTTCAGCTGCCTCAGCAGCAGCTGACCAATTTATTTATTTAATTAGGTCCACAAAACGGATTGCAATCAATAACAAACAACAATAGCACATGCACAGAATAAAGTTCTGGACTGCTCTCCAACGCATGTGAACACAGATGGCTACATAAGTGAGGCGGAACATAATTAACAAACTATTTGCTACTAACTTGACCAGTCACAGCTCTCTAAGTTACCCCGCCGCCCGTAAATTGGTGAGTTGTGTTTCAAAGGAAAATGTATCTATGCGCTCCCCACTGGATAAGTGCTCCCTGTACGCCTAGATAAATTTAATAACGCCACGAAATCGAATAGAAACGTTAACTCAAAATATATACGATTTGACATTTGGTGACGCTAGCCTAGCGTGACTAATAGGCTTGTGGCCTGTCAAGTCAAAATAGATACTTTTTATGAACTGTCAAAACGGAACTTCTGTTCCTGAGTTCTATGAAATAACAACAGAATGACGTCATGTAAAAGTGCCATCAAATGCTGCCTTTTTTTTGCACAAAATTGACTTATAAAATATATCTGCTGGAAATATACAATTCTGAGAATGTCAAGCCATTTTGTACATAATGCTTCAACTTAAGACTTGTTCCTAGACCTTGGCCACAAGCCTATTGTCAAATCACATACATATTCTTAGCGTTTCGTGCGAACGATAATAGCGTTTTGCATCTTGTCTGGGGGGGGCGGATCTTATCTGATCTTACCTGCGCAACAGTCTGTTCTCCCAGCGGAACGTCGTCAGTGCGCAGCGCGGCGCGACCGACGATGGACGTCGGGTCCGCGTCCAGAATCACCCTGGAACACCGCGGGGCAATACGTTAGTACCACAGATACTATAATATGTGTTAATACCCACTGAAGGCACCTATAATCCTCAAAATTAGCAACTAGATTTGTGGTGGTTGAAATTTTCACAAATTCTAAAATAAATATGATAAAATAAAGTATTTAATCGCGTAAACTGCATAGCGGCACTTACGTCCGTCGCTGCGACAGGAAAAGTGCATAGCTGCATCAAGGTCTGACCTTAAACTTAAATTATTATTAAATTAAAATTAATACTGTCCAGCAATAGTCGCCGCTCCACGTTGTCTGTCTGTCTGCCTGTCTGTCTGTACTTACCCGTTGTCTATTATTTCATCAACGCGGCCAACATCACTGCGTCAAGATTGTCCAGCAGTAATCGCCGCTCCACGTTGTCTGTCTGTCTGTCTGTCTGTCTGTCTGTCTGCCTGTCTGTCTGTCTGTCTGCCTGTGCTTACCCGTTGTCTATTATTTCGTCAACGGCCAACATCACTGCGTCAAGATTGTCCAGCAGTAATCGTCACTCCACGTTGCCTGTCCGTCTGTCTGTCTGTCTGTCTGTACTTACCCGTTGTCTATTATTTCGTCAACGGCCAACATCACTGCGTCAAGGTTGTCCAGCAGTAATCGTCACTCCACGTTGCCTGTCCGTCTGTCTGTCTGTCTGTCTGTGCTTACCCGTTGTCTATTATTTCGTCAACGGCCAACATCACTGCGTCAAGATTGTCCAGCAGTAATCGCCGCTCCACGTTGTCTGTCTGTCTGTCTGTCTGTCTGTCTGTCTGCCTGTCTGTCTGTCTGTCTGCCTGTGCTTACCCGTTGTCTATTATTTCGTCAACGGCCAACATCACTGCGTCAAGGTTGTCCAGCAGTAATCGTCACTCCACGTTGCCTGTCCGTCTGTCTGTCTGTCTGTCTGTGCTTACCCGTTGTCTATTATTTCGTCAACGGCCAACATCACTGCGTCAAGATTGTCCAGCAGTAATCGCCGCTCCACGTTGTCTGTCTGTCTGTCTGTCTGTGCTTACCCGTTGTCTATTATTTCGTCAACGGCCAACATCACTGCGTCAAGATTGTCCAGCAGTAATCGCCGCTCCACGTTGTCTGTCTGCCTGTCTGTCTGTGCTTACCCGTTGTCTATTATTTCGTCAACGGCCAACATCACTGCGTCAAGATTGTCCAGCAGTAATCGCCGCTCCACGTTGTCTGTCTGTCTGTCTGTCTGTGCTTACCCGTTGTCTATTATTTCGTCAACGGCCAACATCACTGCGTCAAGATTGTCCAGCAGTAATCGCCGCTCCACGTTGTCTGTCTGTCTGTCTGTCTGTGCTTACCCGTTGTCTATTATTTCGTCAACGGCCAACATCACTGCGTCAAGATTGTCCAGCAGTAATCGCCGCTCCACGTTGCGTCGGAGGAGAATGCTGACAGACTCGTAGAGTGCGTTCAGCACAGACATTAGGATCAGCTGGAAATGCAAACAGAGAATTCTGAACAAAAAGTCACTGTTGTTATGGCTTGATTTTTTAATTGTTTTTTTCTAATCTATACAAAACACTGCACAGATAAGTATTTTCTGGCATTTTGCGTTTTTGGCATTATGCTTGCAAATTATCTTTTTGAGTAGGTACCTTTCATTCAATTAATTTATTATTCATTTATTTTTCTATTGTAACCTTACAGCTAAACCATTGCGTTACAAAGGCAGTTAAAAAAACTGCTTGCTTGCTCATATACTGGGCATAACAGAAAGAAAGGTGTAGCCATATTTTAGGGGGCTGTTAGGGACATTATTAAGAACAACTATCACTATAAATTCGGTTTCATCAAAGCAACTTTATTGTTCTCTTTTACATATCAATCAGCTGATCACCCAGCATAAGACTTATGGAGTTAAGAGTTATTGGACACTTAAGCACACCTCGGACACTCCATAGAACGCTCGTAAAATAATCACCTATTACTACTACACAACCAAATGATGTTTGTATACGTGCAAATGTGTGCGTAAACTTTGCTAGGGCTGGTGGCGCGGCAAATGCAGCGATATTAAAGTATACGCGTCGACTCGTCACTCGTCCGGCGTTCAGCCCTGTCTATTGATCCTTTAACAAATCCTTTGACGCCAGGGGTGGGGTGCGGTATCTGAATCAGCGCGGGGAAAGGAGTGGCCGTTCTGTACGGAGTACTATTATCTCTTCTGTGACTTAAGTTAAAAACTAAGTTGTTCTGATCAAATTGGTTTAATAGTAACAGCTGCTCAAAATGGTCTCTCTAAAATATCACTACACCTTTGTGTTACGTCCTGTATAATATCTGAGGTTGGACTGTACCCAGAGACTACACCTGCGGGGGAATGCGGCTCTCCAAACGTTTGTTGTATTCAACAAACGTTCGCATACGCAACCTATGCACGATGACGGGCCGCCAGACAGTTTCGCAGCGGCTGAGCAATCACAGCTCTCTTACCTCGTCCCCCGCCGCCCGTAAATTGGTGAGTTGTGTTTCAAAGGAAAATGTATATGCGCTCCCCACTGGATAAGTGCGCCCTGTACGCCTAGATACATTTAATAACGCTACGAAATCGAATAGAAACGAAAACTCAAAATATATACGATTTGACATTTGGTGACGCTAGCCTAGCGTGACTAATAGGCTTGTGGCCTGTCAAGTCAAAATAGATACTTTTTATGAACTGTCATAACGGAACTTCTGTTCCTGAGTTCTATGAAATAACAACAGAATGACGTCATGTAAAAGTGCCATCAAATGCTGCCTTTTTTTGCACAAAATTGACTTATAAAATATATGTGCTGGAAATATACAATTCTGAGAATGCCAAGCCATTTTGTACATAATGCTTCAACTTAAGACTTGTTCCTTGACTTATTGGATTGCCGCTGTCCACTGGATATTTTAAGTGCTCCCTGCCCATACCTCATTCTCATGGGAGCTGCCCATGACGTAGAAGAGGTCGACGTTGCTCCTGTACACGCAGGTCAGACCCTCCAGCATTATGATCTCAGCATTGGCCCTGGAATGTGGACAAAGGGCATAAAATAAGGGTAATATTCACCAAAAATTTCCCAAAAATCCGACTTCATGACCTATCACTTAGTCCTCCCCGGTCGGTACACAAATGTCGTCTATACAGGGTGTAACAGAATCCCCCTAAAATATGACTACACCCTTCTGCTACACCCTGTAGACCCGAAAACGAGCCTACGAAATCTGTCTCCTGACAGTGAATTCCATATGTGTTACATTAATATAAACGAATATATACGATCCTAACAGCCAGAATTTATCTCGCGACAATGACTATAAATACCAAAGACACTTCACAGTTTTTTCATGTAGAAACCTAACTACTGGAAAGATTCCTGATTTTCAAAAAATGAGAACTAACTATTGGGCATCCCTTTCGATCAAAGAAAGAATTGTAGAAATCAGTTCATAAATAGTACCAGTTTCGATGTAACAAACATTAAATAACCGGCCAAGTGCGAGTCGGACTCGCGCACGAAGAGTTCCGTAGATACCATTATCTATAAAAAACCGCAAAAAAAAATGTATGGGGCCCCACCCTAAATATTAATTTAATTATTTATTTTTTAAGTAAATAATATACTCAATATATTGTGAACGTTTTAAGCGTCTACCTGCTACCAGTAACCCTTCGTAAAAAAGAGATGGCGTGAGGAGTAAGATGTGTACTTTAATTAAACGCCATGGTTTCAGTTAACATACTTCTAGGTGGCGCTAATCTTAGATTGAATCCCATATATCTAAGCGCCATCTCGTGGTGTTTGCAATTTTTCGATGGTGCTGGAACAAGCGATAATGGCCTCGAACTAAATAAGCTTCCGTAGCATCTCAGTTTACGCCGGTGTCATATTTTGTTCTAGGTAGTCTATCTGTATTTAGGGACACGGTATCGAAACAAAAGTATCGATACTGTACTCATATGGTGTATCGATACGGGATCGGTATCTGTATCAAAAGTATCGATACTTCTAGGTATCGAGTACTTTTACGTAGAAAAAAATAAACAGCTGAATGGTCTGGAAAATGACAAACTTTTACGTAAATCTTCATACTTTATATATTTTGAAATAAAACAAGACAAGAAATAAATCAATCATGCAATTAAATTTATTTTTTAAATAACATTAACAATATATACACCGTGAATTTTAAGACACTCTGAAGCCGAAACCTGGTTGGTGTAGACCATCGAAACTTTCGAGTGGTTCCACAATTTTCCAAATCAGGTTAAAAAATACTCGAAAATTGAGTCAACTTTTAGGTAAAAGTTTATTCAATTTTCTAGTTTTCTAAGAAAGAACTCGAGTTTTCGAGTTTTTTTCACCCGATTTGGAAAATTGTGCCACAACTCGATAGTGTCGACGGTCTACACCAAAAAGGTTTCGGCGAGTGTCTTAATATTCACTGTGTATAATTACACTTTTTCATAGGCATAATTTTAAATTCACAGCCAAGAACTTATCTATCACCTATTTATTTATTGACATCAATTAAATATTTTTCTGGCAGGTTGAGGGGGGGGCTGTTGGATTGGATTTTAGTTCCCTCATGTTGTTAGTCATAGACTAGAATCGATACTAACTATAAAGTACTCATATCGGTAAAGAATCGAAAAAAAAGTATCGATGCCAAAAGTACTTGGCATCGGAAGAGAAGAATCGATTCCACCTAGGAATCGATCTTTTTTTCGTGTCCCTATCTGTATTAGTATAATATTATAGTATCTGTGCCCAAAGTGACTAATGAAGGCAACGTTTCATGGGTACCAGAAACAGCGACATCACAAACGTGTAAACATCCAAGACCTAAGTTTTTTTGTTTTCTTCATCCCCAGCCAGGAATCGAACCCAGGACCTCTCAGTAGAAACCACTACTGCTGTGCCACTGAGTGCCACACAGCATAGTATAGCATCACGCCTTTTCCCATACTGGGTGGCAGAGGCACAATTGTGCCCACTTTTAGGCACTTGTTCAACACTCCATTTAACGTGGTAGGAGGCTAGCTCATTGCCACAGATATGGAGTGATGATACAAATACAAAATCCTTTATTTACTAAAAAAAGCATTATACACATAAGGTTACTTATGGTCTTCACACTAGGTGAAAACTGTGTCGTTGAGCCCATACATTCAAGACATTTCATGAAATGAAATGAATTTTATTTATTTATTCAGGAAGCCAACAGCATTTATCATTACAAAAATGTTACAACAAAAACTTAAGAGATAAAGCCAATTATTCCATCGATTACTTTTCTTTGCAAGAAAACAGTAAATTAGAGGATCTTAACATTAAAATAGGTATGTTCAGTGTTTTCAGCATGCAAAATAATAGTTACATTTTTAATTTATAAATTAGCACAATATTATTGCATGATGCCACAGAGGTTGTCAACATTACCTGTGGGTCTTATTAAAGAGGTTCTTCTCGAAGGCCTTCTGCTCCTTGTGTGTCGGCATCACATTCTTGTCATAGTACTTGGCGAGGATGCGGTTGCCGTCGTTGTCGAGGATGCAGAGGCCCTTTACCAGGTAGAGGGTCGGCTCCTGGAATTGATAACAACAGTATTTATATAGCCTTATCACAGAATTTCCCGTTATCTTGAAATGGAACGTTTAATGAACTATTTTTATTCAGCACCATGTGATGTTTTTTGTGTCAAACTGACAGAAAGGCTATTCCGGGGCTAAGTCTTCACCTAAGCTACCCTAAAAGATTTCATAGTTTCATGCCAGAAGAAGGTGCAAACCCGATTCACAGGGCTCGAATTCTACTGTTCACAAGCAAGCGACAAGCCTGGCACAAACTTCCATACGAGGTATTTGGTATTCTACTAAAACCGGAATCCAATTCACAAGCGCTTGTTTGACGCCAGCGTGAGTACGTTCTGGAATTAGAATTACGAAGTATGCTGGCGGCGTCACACTGGCGCTTGTGAATTGGATTCCGGATTTAGTAGAATACCAAATACCTCGTATTGAAGTTTGTGCTAGGCTTGTCGTATGCTTGTGAATTCGGGCCCACCGATCGTTTATTGTGGAACGTAGTTTTCAATGCTCCATTTTTACATGATAGAGAGCGAGTCCATAGCCACAGTTACTTAGATAAAGAGGTTTTCTAACGCTTTTTCTGTTACGACTTCTTCATTATTCCAAAATACGCGAAAATCTTACAGAAATTGAAAAAACACGCTTCGAAAGTTCGAGCATCGGGTAGCTGGAAAACCAAAGTATTCGGGTAAGAGAAGACTAAAACCCATTGTACTTACAAAGAGAGATCCCTCCATTGTTGTGTGAACCATTTTATGACAACAAAATGGCAATTATTGAGGAATAAACTAGGAAAATGATGAAATTCGCACAAAACACGACGTGTTGTTGTTGTTTGACGTGTCTTGTGTGGTGTTGCCAGTTCACAAAGTAATTCCTTTTGGTGGGGAAAAACAGGGCGACTGCGCGCGCTGAGGATAATTGAAACTGAGTCGTGTCATTCATTCCATTTATTCATATGTACTTATTTTACACTATGGCTGAGTCGAATGTCTCGCGACGAGTCGTTTCGGTTATTGCTTGTTTTTGAAGTAAAACTTTTACATGATAGAGGATGCGCGATGTGAAATTGGAGAGTAAAGGAGATGTGTACTTTTTCCTAGACAGTTGGGACTTGATTCGAAATATTCATGAACCAAGCTAAAACCATATTAATATGAAAGATTATAATTTATGGATTCTAAATAAATATCATGATATTTTTTTAAACCGCCGTTTTTTTGTTTTTGTGATATAAAAATAATTATTATTTTGAAATAAAACTGGCTTTATTCATATTCGTTTCCCTACCAGAAAAACTGCATATGATTATGGTTCAAAAATCAGTACCGGAAAAATACGTCTCCTCTATTTAACCTCACAACTGTGTTATTTTTAAAAAGCTTTTATTTGTATTTATTACTGAGCTGAGCAGTGTTTTTTGGGCTGATCGATTCTCTCTTGCGTGCGGTGCGACCGAATTAAATAAGATTTTTTTAATCATAACGCTAGCAACCCAGACTTATTTTTCGTTCCGAAACGAAGAACTGAAAATATAAAAATAGTTCTGAATGCTGCCAACAGATGGCTTTGTATGGACATGGGCACAGAAGAGATAATAGTCTAGATGACGCCAAACATCTTGAGCAAAATGTGACGTGGTGAGGGAAAGTTTGCGCATGTGCACTTACGTGCCAAAAAAACGACGCACTTTAAATTCTCAAAAAAAATCGTACCTACAGTATACTGCATGAATCTTAGTCCACAATACTATATACTTAGTTCAATCGATAGAAAATGAGAAAATATACTGCACCATTTGCATGAGGGACTGAGCGGTAACAGGTGCACAATAACTGTTTGAGACACGCGAAGTAGGTACATTTGCTGCGAACTATACAGATTTAATGGTCTGTGGATATGACTATCAAAATAAAACTGTAAATTATTTAGCGACATTTGTCGTCTTTATTGGTGTCTATTAACAAAGAATAATGATTGACCAAAGACAAGATTTTTTATGGGATACCTACGATTGAAATTCCCTAAAATTACGTTTTTCCACGTACACCTATAAAACATAATAATATCTCCAGCGATAGAAAACTCATCATATACCATCTTTCTGGCTTGCCTTTTTAAAACTACGTTCGGACGTCGAGGCATTTTTTATCCGTGATTTCACTGCACGCAAGTGTATTGGGCAGCGACGAAACGTGAACTCAAAGCGGGAAACTGATCTACCAATAGCGTGGCTAGGCGCGCTCGTTGCGATGCTCCTCCCGCACGCCGCGTCCCGCACCCCATACCGTGGTGCGCAGTATCATATATCAGATGGTTTCTGCGCATGCAAGGTCATTTGTTCAAGTTGTTTGGCGTCTATTATACTACGTACAGAACGGCCACTCCCTTCCCCGCGCGGATTCAGATACCGCACCTCACCCCTGAGTCGGGGAGCCTCTTCGGGAGACACTTTGTATAGAAGCTGAACGCACACATTCACAAACGAACGAGTTTACGCACACATTTGCACGTGTACAAATGTCATTAGGCTATGTAGTAGTAATAGGTGATTATTTTACGAGCGTTCTATGGAGTGTCCGAGGTGTGACATGGGGTTAGTTTTTATATTTAGTTTTTATATCTCGAGCAGCTCCTGACTGTGTGTTGATTGTTGCGAGGCGACAGTGACTGCGCGGCGCTTGTCAGTGCGGTATGCGCGTTATTTGTGCCTGACAACTACCTACGCGCGCGTAGGCACCAGCTGCTAGCGGGCGGCACGCACCGCACGGTGGCGCGCCGGCAGTCTCCACTGGTCCGGGCACAACTTCCGAACGGGCGGTAGTATACAAAAATATTAATATTATATTGACGTTGACTAAGTAATATGTATGATTTTATGGTCAATAATTTTTTTGAATTGAATTGAATTGGACAGCCTCAACGTTCTTTTGGCTGCAGCACCAGCGAATGATCCTTTTGGTGATGCATGGAGGGACATAGTGCGAGAATGTGGCAGGTTCTGCGAGATGACTGTGTGACTGTGCTGTCCTGGATTATTAATTTTGTATATCTTGTAGTGAATAAATCTGTGATTCTAATTGTATTGTATTAGAATTGAATTGAATCGTATTGTTCGAATAGTATTGATTTGAATTATTGAATTATCTAATGGAATGCATAATTAATCATGGACTACCATTAATTAATGAGTATTATATTTGTCTAGCGCATTGGACGAACTGGTCTGTAATGCTAAACAATTTAATTTGAATAATAAATTAATAAATAAATCTTACATCCTTAATTTGATTATAAAAAGCTTTTAAATGGATAGCTGTTGGTCACTTTCCTCACCAAAGTGTTTTTATTTTTGTGAGGAAATTCGTAGTTTTTCCGAAAAATTAAGTTGTCCAAAATATTTGTCACCAAAACTCAAAAATCGGCTTCTTGGTACCTACGTCGTCGAAGAGACCATACACAAGCTTAATTTGCATATATTGTCAATATTATTGTCAGCAAATTACGTTTTGTTCACCAAAATTTTGAAATCCTCATTTTAGATTTCCAGAAAAACTACGCATTTCCTCCCAGAAAAAAAGCCTTAGGTATGAAAAGAAACTGCTAGCTATCCATTAAACACCTTTTTATAATCAAATTAGGGATGAACGATATAAAAGCCATCCCCCATGTCTTGCCTATGATGACATCTAGTGACGAATTTGGAACTACAGAAGTTGTTATTTTTTTAATCTCCCATTTCGAAACAATTTTGTGTCCAGAAACTTCACATTTTGTAGCCGATATCTACAAATTTTGGAAATGAATCAAACAACATTTTACAGCATAGAGAGGTCATATTTAGGTTTCTTTTTCTTTCAGTGCCTCTTTACTAGGTACCTAGGTACCTTCTGGAAGTTGGCAGTCAGCTCCTGAATATCCCTCTCGGTCTCTCCTCTCGCCAGGTGGAACAGGTCTTCTTCAGAGGATAAAGTGCCTTCAGCTGGACCTAGCCTATACAGGGTTACTTTTGGACACCTAGCCAAAAGTTACTATTATTTTATATTCTTCCCAGTCCCAGTACATTTTGACCTGAGTGGGTCAGCTGATTTGTATGGAGAAGTGAAAAATAAAGTTGCTGTGGTCAAAAAGGTTTCTTAGTGAAAGTTGCTCAGAATGATGTCCCCAAAATAATAGGTAGTTACTTTTGGCTAGGGGTCCAAAATTAATCCTGTAATGCCTTGTATGAGCGGAGCTTGTTCTGAACAACTACCCTACCAGAATAAAACTAGAGATTAATTTTCGTTTTTCCATACAAAGAAAATCTACCTACTGACCGCCCTATCAGACCCTGAATGTAAGCATTGGGAGTAAAATCCTCTGATCGAATCGGTTATTATTTAGAAGTAATCAGTCAAGAGCGAGTGAGACTCTCAGACAAAGGGTTCCGCAACATCAGCATCGTACAATAAAAAGTTCGTACCTACTAAAAAAACATGTTTTTGTATTACATGGGGAGTATGGGGACGAATACTATTAATTTTTTAATTGTGTGTTAATTAGTAGAGTGGTAGCCAGCGGTTAAACAATACAGTGTGAATCTTCATAAAGTGCAAGTTTCTATACCTACACATTTTATAAAAATATCAAAACTCTACCTACGGTTCGTGAGATACAGCCCGATGGCCGACAGACGGACAGACGGACGGACAGCGGAGGATATGAAATAGGATCTCAATTGGGCACCCTTCAGGTAAGGAACCCTAAAAATCCAGAATTTTAATTTCGCTACGAAAAGAGGTTCTAACTAGTTAAGTGCATCATTTAGGTACAGACCACACAGTAGGTAGTAGGTCCATCCTTATATCGTGCTACGATTTTGCTACGCTAACTCATCACGGAATTTTCCGGAATTTTCCCAATTATAAAATTTATAAATAAGTAACAGAACCAAAGATAATTCGTCGGGAATCTAATACGATTTTCCTAATGATATGATGGTTCCTGAAATAGCTTCAGCGCCGTTTGATGTTCGTGAATCGAATTTCAAAAGTTCCGGACGCCATTTTGTTTTCGCGCCATTTCCGTCTTGCCATTCATTTGTGTGATGTGTGATGGATGTGTGATGGTGGCACGAATGGATTTATAAGCAGGATTTATTTACAATTATTATCTCCTCGATGGGTTAGCCCCATATCAGTAACATTTTTTTTGCTTCGAGTAGGCAACTGGCTGAAAATGGGGGAAAAAAATATAAAATACAATGGTAAGTAGGTAAGTATATATTTTAACACTTAGACGAATTTAGTACAGACAACGATACAATATTTACCACCTTAAAAATAACCACTTCCCCCCCTTTTTTCAAAAAACTATGAAAATGAAATCCTTGACCCCAAATTACCCCGGGAAAACCATCGCTTTTCTGCTACTGCTACTGCTCGGAATGGCTCGTGTTTGGATATGGGTTGATGGGTTGGATGGAGGAACAGGCCTTGTCTTTTGAAATAGGCAATATCGAGCCAGCTTCACTACGCTGCACGGTGTTTTTTTTTGCCCTTAAAAAAGTGTCATCCTCAGTTTATTGCTTTTAATCAGTCAGCTCAGTTTAGAGCTCGTCTAAGCTGAAATGACGCGCCCCACTCCTTGGTTTTATATTACAAGTAAATACAAAACCAAGGAGTGGGGCGCGTCATTTCAGCTTAGACGAGCTCTACAGTTTTTATGAAATAAAACAACTTTTACTTTACTTACCTATTTAATTTACTTGCTATAATGTTTAATTAAATTATGACACGAGTGGAACACCCAGGAGTCCAGTGTTCTTAGTTATTTTTAGGGTACCGTACCCGAAGGGTGCCAAACGGGACCCTATTAATAGGGCTCCGCTGTCCGTCTGTCCGTCCGTCCGTGCGTCCGTCCGTCAGCGGGTCCTAGAGCACGAACCGTAATAGCTAGAAAGTTTAAATTTTCACAGAATGTGTATATCTGTTGCCGCAACAACAACAAATACTGAAATACGAGAGATTACAAATTAAAGGGGGTCCCCATACAAGAGACTTGTTTTGATACACCCACGCGTTTCAATATGATGGTATATTTCGCGTCAACCTTCATCGTGAGGTAGCTCAGCGGGTATGAAGTAGGCTCTCAATCCGTAGGTCGTTAGTTCAAATCCTCGTGAGGCATAATCTTTTCTATTTATTTTTTTGCTTTATGTTTTATTGTTTAGAGTGCTTAAGTTTTGTTATAGGTACGATAGTTATCCTGTTTTCAGGTGGTTAAATACCAGTGCTAAGTAACATGTCTGTCACTTAGTTAGGAAGAGGCAAAACTATTTTCTGACATCTTTTAACACGCTGGGTAGCGTAAGGACAAAAGAGTCCTTGGAACAATATTGACATTAAAATTATAAAAAAAAAATGACATTAAAATTATTTTGACAGTGGGTACCAAGACGTCAATAAATGTCTAATTTTTGACGTTGGTACCCACTGTCAAACTAATTTTAAAGTTTTTTTTTTTTTAAATAAAAAAAATGGCTCGCGCCAACCGGTTAATAAACACCAAGTTTAGGAACTTTTAAAGTCAACGATTTAGTTAGAAGGACAGTTCAGTAATACCATGAAGCTTCAGCACTATTATTTCTTCTGTGCTTCAGCTGAGATATTTATCCCATTTTACCTAAAGATAAAGACCCAGACCTAAAGATTAAGAAATTCTGTACAATCAGTACCCATTAGAGAAAAATAAATAATTTACACGGTATTATTTTTTCATTTTGTTCCATTCGTTTTCCAAGGCCGTAAACATCGATATATATACAAAGGATAGGCCCTCCCGTACTAAATTTCTTACCGTTTTGAGGCCAGACAGAATAGCGCCTCTGTTGGAATTTATCGGTACTATGTCGGTCGTCAGTCGAATGATTGATTATCCTATTTTTACTTTGAGGAATTTTTCGAGAACAATATTTTATGAATAATCAATTTACAGCCAATAGTAATTGTAAATTATATAACTTATTTGTGATACGATACTCCTTGTTTATGTGTATTGCGATTTCGGTATGATTTACAAGTTTTTACCTCGCAGGACACCATTTTTGTTGTGCTGCCGATACGTCACGCGGCTAGCACCGTCTAAGCACGACTGATTGAAATCGGTTCACTTTTCCCGTTTTGACACCGTTTTGGTAGCGACACTTTCAAGCGCCCCGTGCCTTGTCCCCTACTATTGAAGTCTATGGCCGTAAACGAAAAAAATATTTGGACCCTCAGTAACTACATTGATCTCATCAGCTGATTATGAAAAAATAAGTTCCAAATATTTTTTCATTTGCGACCATTGTTTCTTGGGGAAAGTTGTTATTATTGATGGGTGCATGACGGGTGTCTAATATTTCCCGAAAGGAACAAAATAAATGTTGTTTTTTGTCTATTTACTTTTTAACGTACAAACTTAGACTTTCAGTCGGGGATATCTAAATAGAAATCCCCGACTGAAAGTCGTGTCGTCACAACTAAACGTCAATTTTAAATGCAGTTTAGGCGTTAAAATGATTTACTTTACGGTTGTCTACACAAAATTTATGATTTTTAAATAGATTCCATTGCAATTTGACCTCTCAACGTACACCATCACCAAAGAAACTAAAGCTCATCTAAACTGGGTGTATTTCAAATTCTATATTTGAAAACTTTATTTTTTTCTTTTTCTTGTTTTATGTAAATCGTTTACGTACCTCATTACAAAAGCGGCGGTATTTTAAGGTTATTTTGGTTTAGTGTCAACTTTAAAATTATTTTCGGTAGCAATTAGTCAGGTGTTAGTGGACGGGATCAAAATATCTTCCACGATTTTTGTAAATGGCCACTTTTTCCTATTTTCTGCCTCTATTTAATGAATGGCGGTTAATTAGTAATGAGAGAGCGTTTTAAATGCCGGAAAGTTACGACATTATTTTTAGTGGTTTAGTTTTAGTTATTATATCTACTCTTAGCTAATTAGGTACTTTCTGGACACCTGTAAAATCTACTGTTTGATTGCAGATAAGTAAGTACCCGATCTTCCGGAAAGTAAATTATCTAGTTCACCTCGATTGGATAAAATAATCGGTTAAGTGCGGGTCGGTATCGCGCACGAAGGGTTCCGTGCCATTATCTATAAAAAACCGCAAAAAAAATGTATGGGAGCCCCCCCTAAATATTAATTTAATTTTAATTTAATTATTTATTTTTTAAGTAAATAATATACTCAATATATTGTGAACATTTTAAGCGTCTACCTGCTACCATTATCAATATCGAGCAAAAATGAGCAAAAAAATCACGTTTTTTGTATGGGAGCCCCCCTTAATATTAAATTTCTTTTGATTTTTAATATTTTTGAAGTAAAACTTCTTGGGGCACGGGGGTAAAATTTATTTAACCTCTCAACTGTGGGTTATTCATATATTTGCTTTTCAATCGCTACTAGCCGGGTGCTATCACGAGTGGCTAAGAAATGTAACGGATATTGGAATCGGTGACGTCAGGGTCGGCTGAAGACTTTTAAAACCGCAACTATTTTCAATACGGTTTTTAACTAATCAGATAAGATAATAATACATTCGTACAATAAAGAATGTTAATTAGTGAGAGAAAAACCTGATGAAACGTTAACAAATAAAAATTATTTTAAGCATTCTTCCACGAGTTCTTGATTTCCGGTATGGCCAAGATGGCGCCGCCGCCGCCGCCGCCTGACATGACTCAAACTACTTCGTTCAACCTCTTTGTTGGAACCGGAACTTATGTTTGACAGCTGTGCGATGCGATCCATACAGTTTGTAAGAAAAGAGTTTCATCAATGTCACACGGGTCGATATGGATTTCTAAAACAAGCAAAGCAATGCATACATTTGAGCGAGACGGCTTAAAGACGTGACGTCAGATGGTATATAATCTGAGCGAGATGCAAATAGTAGTGACGTAGTGACACTATTGAATGAGTTAAGTATATCACCACGAGCGCGACAAATTGTAGATAAGGAATGGTGGGAAATAAATGACATGACGTATTAAAAGTAAGTACAAGTATAAAATAATTTCAAATAATCGGACGTCTGAAACTTAAAAGTAATTTGAAGCAGAGATTGGATCTCAAAATTGGAAATTTAAATCTCTTTTAGTATAGGTAGGTATAGGTGTATAGTATAGGTACCACTTAATGATCTAGCTACAGAAGTTTTACTTCTAACACGTGTACGGTGCTACACGCGTTTTTTTTTTTTGTTATAGCGGCAACAGAAATACATCATCTGTGAAAATTTCAACTGTCTAGCTACCACGGTTCATGATATACAGCCTGGTGACAGACGGACGGACGGACGGACAGACGGACAGCGAAGTCTCAGTAATAGGGTTCCGTTTGGCACCCTTCGGGTACGGTACCCTAAAAAATGGTAAAGCAAGTGGGCGTTGCACGCTGGATCCGCTTTTGGTAGGAAATGGGAAACTATTGATTGATTGGAGAAATACAGTGTTTTGTTTACCCCATTGGATGAATGAACATCGTTTGGTTTTACTCGATCGATTTTTACGATCGGCCGGCCGGCTAATAAGTTAAATGTAATTTGTTTGAGGGTTTTAGCTATCAAATCTGATTGATATTGATAATAGCTTGATTAAAACAATTACACAACACATTACAGCTAGATCAAACAGAGACAGTGTTCTGTTCACCGGCTCAGCGATGCTGAACTGAGACAGGTCTCAGCAATGCGGAACTGAGACAGGTCTCAGCAATGCTGAACTGAGACAGGTCTCAGCGATGCTGAACTGAGACAGGTCTCAGCAATGCTGAACTGAGACAGGTCTCAGCAATGCTGAACTGAGACAGGTCTCAGCGATGCTGAACTGAGACAGGTCTCAGCTTCAGCGCTGATTTTCAGCCGGCCCTCCAGAACACTATAGAAAGTACATTATTTACATGTATTAAGCTGATGCTGAGTAGTAATTAATTTAACTGGCTACTTAGGACATTTTTGAGCAATATACCGATTGTTTCGATTATGGAGTGACAAAACATTTTGGGGAGTGAGGGTCATCATTCTGAAAGTTGTTCAGAATGATGTCCACTACTCCCCAAAAAATTTTGTCGCTCCATACTCCAAACCACATACAGTCTAGTCATCTGTGGGTAGTTGTAAAAATCGGTTAAGTGCGGGTCGGTATCGCACACGAAGGGTACAATCGTACAACAAATCAAAAGCACTCAAAACAATAAAAAAATAAACAAAAAGAAAATTTAAAAAGTTTATGCCTTCACGAGATTTGAACCGACGACCTCCGGATTGAGAGTCTACATCACACCGCACCGGCTAACCACAACCATGTGGGTTGACGCGAAATATGCTATCATATTTAAATATGTGTAGTATATGTGTCTATGACATGGTTGCTATGACAATAAATAAACAGTTTCAGTCAAGATCTCCATTTTGAAATGCGTAAGTGTATCTAAACACGTCTCTTGTATCGGGGCCCCCTTTAATTTGCAATATCTCTCGTATTTTAGTATTTGTGGTTGGTGCGGCAACAGATATACACATTCTGTGAAAATTTCAGCTTTCTAGCTATTACGGTTCGTGCAGACGGACCCGGTGACAGACAGGACGGACGGACGGACGGACGGACAGACGGACAGCGAAGTCTCAGTAATAGGGTCCCGTTTGGCACCCTTCGGGTACGGTACCCTAAAAATGGCCCGCGATTTGTAACCTTATTACTTTGTAGTAAAAATCAAAACCTATGAAATGGAAACCATCAAATAAGGATGGCTACACAGTTGAGAAGATATGAAATCGTCACTGTCATAGTGAATGAAAACTGTCATTTTAATTAAGCGATATTTAAAATACAATAGGGTTTTTCGAAATGACCCCAAAAAGTACAATCACACACGAAAATCAAATGAATCAGCATTTGAATAAATCACGTGACAACGCGTGACCATGTGAATACCGAATACCTACATTAAAAAACGCTGACGTCATTAAAAACAAACTTCTTTTAAATACTGAATGGGTTGCTCTTTACACTTTTTTAATTCCTTCTCTTTGTGTTTTTGAGATATAATAAAAAAGATTTTGTACACAAATGGATGTATAGTAGGTACACAAGAATGCCGCCTGTGATCATTATTAAAATCTTTTGTGGGGCCCGGCCTGAGAAAAAATGTGGAAACAGGGTACGTTTGTGACTAGGTTGATTTTGGTTCCGCAGGAAATTTTGATGTGAAGAAGGTGCAAACTTAGAAATGTTTGCATGTGTTTTTATGAATTTTCTGACTTTTGAAGGCCTATTATGATAATTGACTTCTCATTACATAAATATTATTATTATTTATTATTATAAAGATAGGAGATAAACTTTCCCCACACGGGCTGGCAGAGGTACAGCAGCGGTCATATTTAACCAATAACTATTTGAATTCAACATTTTGAGGTGCTAAGACAGCTCTAGCGACATATCACAAATTGTAAAATTGCCAATCTCTAAAGCCCAAGTGGTAATTGGCAATGGTTTCCCCACAAGTCCTACGGCCACGGAACCCCAAACCAACGAATTGACGAGCGTCACAAATCGATTATAATCACAATGAGCTCTTAATTGAGGCGCTATATTTTATGCAGTTATAGTTTTACGCTTTTCATGGCGATTGTACGAGGTTTCGGGCTTGATTGGGAGTCTTCCGGTACAGTCGCGATTAGTTTACGTCGCGCCAAGTAATTTTTGGAAGAAGAACCCAATGACAAATTGACAGTTCTTAGAAAGTATTTGTCAGACCAGCAGAATCCTTTAACATACCTAATGGTCGATGTAGAACTTAGTGAATAAGAACGAGATGGCAACAGTTATTAATAATAAAGCCACCATTTTTAACATTTATTTATATAGCCATCGCCTTTTAATTTCTGACATTATTTAACTATGCATTGTATGTACTATGTACAAATGACATTTTATTTTCTGTTGGGGACATATATTCTTACATTGTTTTTATGGAGTGCAATAAACAAATATGAATATGAATATGAATATTATTGATCCCTGACATTACTTTATTAAGATTTTTTCAATATGATTGATATACAATAGTTAACTCAATATTTGAGCTTAATTTCAATGTATTTCCTTGACATGTAATGAAAATTACGAATAAATATCTTATATCCTAATAAATAGGTTCCAAATATTATTTTTTCATAAAAACATTATAATAAAATCGTGAAAAAATGTACAATTTCATGCTTAGCTTCATGATTTTTCCCATACGAATTGGTAGAGATGTACTAATAATTTAAGACTTATTTTTTGTTACCCGATACGCACACAAATCCATTGATGGATTACACAAAAGGGCCACAGCATTGATGGATCCTACCAATGGATCCTAGTGGACGGACGGACGGATGGAAATAAATCATTTCTAACAATTCCACTTTTCTATCCGATTGTACCTCAGAGTTATTAGTGATTTGATCTCGGCAAATAAAAATCATAACTCAGCTTTGATTGACTTTAACATTTTATGCGAGACAATTTATCATTTTGTTTCTAATTCGATATTTTACTAAATATAATATACCTAGAAGAGTGACGTCCTAAAGCACTTATTAAGTAACTTTAACTAAGGGCCATTTGCACCAAAAACTTAATTACGATTAGCGTCCTAATTCTATTTAGCAGCTGTCAAAATATGTGATATGTGTCAAACTTAATTGTAACTAGCTAATCACAATTACCTCCACACTCAGAGAGCTTTAATCAACCATTAAGTCAGTTCCAAATTTGAATTTACACACAAAATCCTTTACTCAGTACAGGTACCGCCATCCACGATGTCGCGTGACGTACCTATTTGCATCTTTGTCTTTCAGCAGAGTGCCTCGATGAAAAAGAAAGATGCAAATAGCTACGTCACGCGTCGTCGTGGATGGCGTTACCTAATAATCCTTAATGAATCATTAAATTACTCTGGGTACGGCGGCGGTCAGTGTTTTTGGTGCAAATGGACCTAAGTATATAAAAAAAAACCTAAGACGGAATATTTGTAAATTATTTGGTAGTCTTGCACTAACCTGGACACGATAAATAACTAGGTACATCCTAAAAGTCTTTAATATGGCTAACTTGATTTTCATAAAACATGCGGCAAAGAACCATCGCGTATAACTCCCGGAATGTAAGTTGGCCATAGTTTGCATTCTGGGAGTTATAATATTTATCGAAGTCTGACTTTACAGAACACTTTTTTTTTTAATCTGTCCACCCGTGCAGCAGACAGACACACAGATAAACAGAGAGAAGCTTCAAAACTTGTGACATTGATCTTTATTCGCTGGCGGTTAAAAACTATACCTATTTTAAAATACGGGATGGCAGAGGCATAATCTGTCTCTGTCTGTACCACACCACCCCACTTGGAAATCTCTATAGTCTATTCGTGGTAAGAATGCAGTAAAGTCATAACTGTCTGGCGGCCTAGCCACGCCCCGTAACCAATCAAATCGTTTCCTATTATCAAGCCAAGTTCACAGTGACCAGTAGAAGACAAACTTTCGAACGCGAAGGTTGCGTCCTGTCCTGTGAGTGTGTGTTAACAGATTTAAATTTCACTGGATTCTTATCACGAATAGACTGTAGTACAGAATGTACATAGAATAAATAATAATAATAAATAAATGTAGGCCCTAAATGTCGCCATTGAGGGCGCAGGCTTTACCCAAACACGAGTAAGATTGAGCCATCCTCTACCACGCTGGCTCATTGCAATGTACATGGATGTTATTGTTAGAATGTGCCGCGAATAGAGATCGTTGTTGGGAATCGTTTGATGGATGGTTCTGTATCGTTATTAATGTGGTTTGGAAGAGACGCCGGTTTGTGAAGCCTACAGGGTGCTCTGATTTTTTAAATAGTTTTAATTCTCACAAATGCTCATGCCTTTTTTAGGGTTCCGATCCTTAAAGGGAAAAAAAGGAACCCTTATAGGATCACTTTGTTATCCGTCCGTCCGTCTGTTTGTCTGTCGGTCCGTGGGTCACAACCTTTATATCAAGAACGCATTGAATTTTATATCAATTGTTAGTTTTGGGTCCATATTGACTCATTTAGAGTCTAAGTTCCGAAAATGATCTTACTAACGACTTGTACTCTGATTGATCACTCTTCCTAAAATGTTGGTGCCTATTTTTTCCGTTCATACAATTTCTAGTACTACCGACGAAGATCATAACACTCTGGTTTCCGATTTTTTTTATTATTAATATTACTACTGAAACTGATCTAAACTCCTAAGTGTTTTTTTACCATAACGTTGTCATTCATAAACATGTTTTTGATAATATTGTTAACACTGACCTAACAGTACCATAATTTGACTTTTGGTTGGTATGTTTAGTTCCAACGTAGTGTTTTTTGTTGTTTTTACATGTTCTAACCTACCTACTGCCCAGATGTCGATTTCGGTAGTGAAAAATATTAGAATAAAAACAATTCTACATAACAAATATATGATTTCGAATAATAGTGTAAAAAACAGTTATTTTGAGAAAATATAGGAAAACAAATAGTAGTACAATAGATGTTTATTGTTACCGACATTAGGAAGTTGAATGATTCGGAATTAATCCGTCTGTCCGTCTGTCCGTCTGTCACCAGGCTGTATCTTAAAAACCGTAATTATTATTATTATTAATCGTTTATTGCAGTCATATAAAAGCCCATAGAATAAATTACACAGTTCAAACATGTCAACAATAAAATCAAAAGAAAATTCAAATAAATACATTTCTAAATAAAAATTTCAAAAAAAATAAAAAAAAATAGAAAATATTTTCACTCTCACACACACACCACACACGCTCACATACACTAGCACAGCAGGGGAAGAAAGACCAGCACCTACCTACTCGCATGTAGCCTCACCCAGTGCGCCAGCAGCGGCGAGTCCCACCGTCCAGCCAAGCAACGTGCGAAGAATGGAGTTGGAGCTGCCGCGTGCGCGAGAATGATGAACAAATGATGTATTTCTGTTGCCGCTCTATAATAACAAATACTTTTATATTTCTTTGCAATAAAGAATGTGAACTAAAAACAGATTATAATAAATAAGGGGGCTCCCGTACAACAGACATGTTTTTTTTTGCTTTTTTATAGACCAGGCTGTATCTCATAAACCGTGATAGATAGATAGTTGAAATTTTCACAGATGATTTATTTCTGTTATCGCTATAATAATAAATATGAATATGAGTATGAAATTACAAAAAAACCAGATATTAATAAATATTAAACGGGGCTCATTGACATGATTTTTTTGCCGTTTTTATAGGTACGGAACCCTTTGTGCGCTAGCCCGACTCGCACTTGGCCGGTTATTCCTTTCAAAATAAAGCTAATACTTACTAATTTCTACCCCACCAACCTGTATCCTTATCCTAACCTTAGAGTAGAGTGGTGTTCTGTCATAAAAGCATCAGCCTGTATACAAAAGCACGTCCCCAAATGATCTATAATGAAATATCACCGGCCAACTAGTTGTGAACACCCTCTGATATATGACTGTCTGTCCGTCTGTACTACACTGTTGCTACATGTTTTTGCGGTTGTTTATCAAATGAAAATAAAAGGTCGGACCAGGGGCCCGATGCTGCTCTGAGAAACGCACTTATATTGGATCGCTACCGCTTCTAAAACACCCAAAATGGCGTCATTTGGTATGCTCCTAAAGAATCGCAAATATATCGTAAATACGTATTGCTTGCAATCTATTTACGATCTATTTGCGATTCTATAAGAAGCGGTAGCGATCCAATATAAGTGCGTGTCTCAGAGCAGCATCGGGCCCCAGAATTTCACAATTTGACCGATTTAAAACTATAAAGTAGAGATATAGAGTACCTTTTAGGTATCTTTCATAGTTGTTAAGGCGGTTGGGTTAGGTTAGGTTAGATAAGGTCAAGAAGCAATGTATGTGCCTGTATGTAAATGTTAATGTTTATGTTCAGGTTAGGTTAGGTTAGGTAGCTGTACCTTTATGTAGATTATCATCAGTCCTTTTATGTAGCTGTAGATTATGATTATAAAAACATATGTTTCTGTATAACTTACTCGAAATAACTAAAAAGAATCTTATTTTAATCATTAATTTATATTCTGAGTCCACCATCTATAGAAATCGACATTTAAATCCATCCATCTGTTTGAGCCGTAGAGTGCAACTTACAGTCAGACACACACACACAGACAGGCGCTTCTTCGCCGCGTTCGTCGTCGCGTTGAGTTAAAAGTTGACTGTTTCAATATTCTCCCAGACCAAGCGGCCGCCATCTTGAAATTTAGCTCTTCGAGCAAAATGGTCGAAGTAACCCTGTACTCGTGTATCAGGAGAACCTTTTAACATTGCATTGACGTTTTGTTATTCCGGGTTCGGGCAGAAACTACGCATTTGTTGTAGTTTTGACTTCGTGTGGCGTTTCTTGCAGTATTTGGTTTTGATAAGGAACTCATTGTCGCCGGCAGCTATGGGGATATGAGACCTCACGGCACAACAACAACAAACAACTCAAAAGTAGTAAAATAACCGGCCAAGTGCGAGTCGGACTCGCGCACGAGGGGTTTCGTACCATTATCTATAAAAAAACTGCAAAAAAAATATATGTATGGGAGCCCCCCCTAAATATTAATTTAATTTTAATTTTATTTTTTAAGTAAATAATATACTCAACATATTGTGAACATTTTAAGCGTCTACCTGCTACCATTATCAATATCGAGCAAAAATGAGCAAAAAAATTGGTTGCCTGTAAAGTCGGTATACGGGCGAAAGTTTTACGTGACAACGACGCGTGCCTTTCACTTTTTATGTCTGTCTCTCTCGCTCTTAGGCGGGCTAACCATGCCCGAGTGGAAGGGACGCGTGCCTCTCACTCGCTCTCATTGTGAGCGCATAACGTGAGCGGAGCGTAACGCAGTTTCTTGAAGTGTCACCCGGCAAACCAATTTATAAGACGTTGTCACGTCAAAAATCACGTTTGTAGTATGAGAGCCCCCCTTAATATTAAATTTCTTTTGATTTTTAGTATTTGTTGTTATAGCGGCAACAGAAATACATTATCTGTGAAAATTTCAACTGTCTAGCTACCACGGTTCATGAGATACAGCCTGGTGATAGACAGACGGACGGACGGACGGACGGACAGACAGCGAAGTCTCAGTAATAGGGTCCCGTTTGGCACCCTTCGGGTACGGAACCCTAAAAATGTAAATTTCGTATTAGACTAACTTAAAAATTTTGGCACACACACACGGCTACGAACAAAATAGACCTTTCTTAATACCGCTACCAATACCAACCCACACACATCTTAATTTAAACATTAAAAAACACATTTTTTCATCGTCAACTACATGAAAGACGCAATCATTAATAAAGCTGTACAAAGGGACGGTGCTATACAATAGTGGGCCAAGTGTTAAGAGATGGACGGCATTATGCGGGTGAATGGGCCGACTGATTGCGTGTTTTGATTTTGATCGCCACACCTTTTGTTGGACGGTTTTATGCGAATATATAAATATTTTTTGGTTTTTGCTGCTTTTTGGTACACTTAATTTTTAATTTTGTACATGGTTTGAACTTTGTAAAACAAATAAAGTAAAATATTAAATGTAGCCCATGAATGTCCCCACCGAGAAGCACAGGCCTTAACCCGGATTCGAGTAAGACAAATAAATAAAAATAAAAATACAGACACAGCATGAACAAGTAACGTACTTTTGTATTGCAAAGGAAGAAGAAGAAGAATATTTTGTAGAATGTGGAAAGCTTCTTACTCGCACGGCTATTGTTCCTAAGTATTGTTGGTTTGGCCCGCGTGTGTCTTTAACGTGAGTGAACCGATTAACGTCAATAGATTAAATCAATCCACATTCATGCACTGCTGGATAAAGGCCTCTTCTTCACCACGATTTTTGAGAGCGCTTAGAATTATCAAGCTGAAAGTAGGTAATATCAATTACTTAAGTTTATAATCCCTTTGATCTGTGAAAAAATCAACCAGTTAAGTCAACGCAATCAAACGCTACGAAAGTTTATGCTGTATTTTTTTTGGACTTTCATAGTTATCTTAATGGACTCAAAACTAATATAGCCTATAGCCTAGAATCATGAAATTTGACACAAAGCAAGGTCTTATAACACAAGAAAAGGAGAACATCTGATAACTCAACATTTCTGTCTTTCTGCAAAAACATGTAATTTGTTTTGCATGGATGCGACATCACACTTTTATTTTTATGTAGGAACAATGTGTACTATAATATTATATAGTAGAAACCTAATTATACTTTTACGTGGTAACAATATACAAGTGTGGAACCTTGGTGCGCGAGTCTTACTCGCACTTGACCGTTTATATACAACACGTTTCGCGGTTTTGGGTAGACATTTTGTTATTGTGATATGTGATATAATAATAATAATGCCTAAAATAATTAAAAATTAAATAAAAACATAAATCGTATACCAATGAACTCTTGCATTAACCCATCCAGCGGTGTCAAAAAGTACTGTCAGCGAAACAAGGTGTGTAGATAATGTAATATCCGTTGCACTTAACCTTTAGTCCCCTTTTCTGCTGTCCCTACCTTTGTTCGAGTTTCTTTGATTCCTTTGTATGGGCCATAATCGAACTTTCTTTAGTATTGTTTCTCTGTCGGTACCTTCTGATTTATAGTATAGCTCAGCTGAAAACTAAACGTTCACTCAGCCAGCAGAAATAAAAAAAACTGGCCAAGGGCGAGTCGGACTCGCGCACGAAGGGTTCTGTTCTGTACCATTATCTATAAAAAGTGGCCATGTGCGAGTCGGACTCGCCGTAGGGTTTCGTAGTATAGCAAGTAGTTATAAGACTGGATGTTTGTGTTGTAACTTTGTTTTTCATAGTGTTTGTTTGAATGACAAAGTTCTTGCGGTTTTTAATAAATGTTTTATATTTTAAAAACTGCTTATTTAGTTTTGTCCAAACCAATTTTCGTTGAAAGTTTGTGTTGAGATACACAGCATGTATATATTTTTTAGTTTGTTTACTCCCTTACTTTAAAAATTAGAGGGGGGGGGAACACAATTTTTTCTACTTTGGCCTTCCGTTGGGGTCTGTCTCCTTAATGATTGACTTTTAGGAAAAATGATTTTAGGAACCCCAATTTCATTTTTAAAGACCTATCTACATATAAACACCCTAGACATAGGTTTGATGAAAAAAAATAATTTTGGTGTCAGTTCCATGTATAAAGCCCCCCCCCTTATTTTATTTTTTTCAATTTTTGTATAAAAATCGTAAAGCGGTTCACAGAACACATCTACATACCAAGTTTCAATTGTGTAATCCTAATAGTTTTGGAATAAAGTTTCTGTGACATACGGACAGACAGACAGACTTGACGAAACTATAATTAAGGGTTCCTTGTTTCTCTAACGTAACCCTAAAAACGGCAAAAATATTAAAGAGGGCTCCCCTTTATATTTATTATAATCTGTTATTTAGTATTATTGCCCGGCAACTGTAACTGATCAATCTGGAGCGATTTTTCTATGTTATTGCTTATTGCTCCATATTGCTCTGCTAAGCGGGGGTGTCTCTAAATACACGTTTATTGCCGTTGTTGCCGTAAATTGCTTAGTTTAGTCATCATGAGTGGCGTGACGTCATAGTTGCTCGAAATTGCACAATTTTGGTTGGCTGTGAAAGCGTACCTACTACCTTAACTTCACAACTTAACTTTTAGTACCCATTTAAAGCTTAAACGAGTACCTCATCCCGTAAAAAAGCTATATCGAGATCTTAGTCTAAAATTACACTTATTGATGAAATAATCGGGATTGGGTATAATCTGTGGCCATTTCCATCTTTTCGTCTCCACGGAAGGGGAATGAACTCTGCCTCTTCCCGGCCGGGGGGAGAAGTTCGAGTCCCGTGCAGGTTAATTTATTGTTTGTAATTATTTTCCTGCGTATCGATCCAATTTACTTTGCTGGTAGATTAATTTTCAGGACGTTCAATGTAAGTCGTTTTCCGTTATACTTTCGAATGTGAAATAATCCATAATTTGGATAATTTGTGCAGAAGTAACATACAAAAACATAGCGTCACGTTGTAGGTGTAGCTGTCACGGGCATCTTGATTAACCGGGCAGTATGAATAATGACCGAATTTATCAAATTGTCCGTAACATAGCATACGGGGTGACAGAGGCACAATAATTGTGCCCACTTTTAGACAGTTATTCGAAACTTTATTTTGCGTGACAGGGAGGGCTGTTACAGATATTTCTCTACTTCACATTTGCTCATAGGCATCACCTAATATTAGGCAAATGAAAGTAATATCCTTCTTTGATGTCGCACTCGTCGTGCTAATGAATACGGAACGTATTAGGGTTCTTCCTGTTACACACTTCCTGTTACCCCGTTGGGTCTGGGCCCGAATTCTACTGTTCACAAGCATACCACAAGCCTGGCACAAACTTGAATACGAGGCATTTGGTATTCTACTAAAACCGGAATCGCAAGCGTAAGAGCGCTTTGGACAGTAGAACAAAGTACGCTGGCGTCAGACTGGCACCAGCGTGAGTACGTTTTGGATAGTAGAATACAAAGTAGGCTGGCGTCACGGTGGCGCTTGTGAATTGCGATTCCGGTTTTAGTAGAATACCAAATGCCTCGTATTCAAGTTTGTGCCAGGCTTGTGGTATGCTTGTGAACACTAGAATTCGGGCCCTGGTGAGTTGCATACAGTGCCACCAACTTAGCGGTTCAGTTGATAGCGGTCGCTAGTGTCATAGTAGTCTTCATAATAGCGGACATATATAGTATTGTATTCTCTTTGATGGCGGATGTCAAGTCCGTAGTACCAACTTTTCCCACCTGAACAGCTACGTTGGTGGCTCTGTACACGCTTGATTAAAGCATATAACAGACAGGAGAAGTAATATTTTTGGGGGTGTTTAGGGAAAACAATCTGAACAACTTTCATTACGGAACCGATCATCATCAGCATGTTTTGGCTCGGGCAGTAAAAAATAATGTTGCTCTGATCAAATCGGTTGTATAGACACAGACTATTGAGTTGAGTTCTTTTTCAAAGACGATTAAAAAAAACGTAAGGGTTAATTAAAAAGTTAATTTAAGTGATAGGCTCACCCCCTGTCAAGCAAAATGTATTGAAAAACTGGGTATGACGTCGCATTTGTGCCATTGTCATCCCTATTGGAAAAAATCTAGATGCTAATTTAGTTTGATAGGAATATGATTCAGTATCAGTAATAAGCAGAGTCAGTGCAGTCAGCGTTTTACAAACCAGACAGACTTAATATGAGTAAGTACTGTCAGCAAAAGACACCGTCACACTTGCCATTCTAATTTGGCACTACGATATTAGCAATAAGGGCGGGAATTACAATTGTGGTAGATCGATATGTAGACGACTGTATAACGGACATCCCAGCAATTTTGTAAAAGCCAGACACGCCTTCTTCCTATCGAGTCGACCAGGTGATGATGTAGACCTAGGAAAAGTCTAGACTTACTCACATCAAATACTCAAACATAGCGTCACGGATTTTCCCATACGGAGTGGCAGAGGCACAATATGCTATTTTACTGCTAGTCTAAATAGATAAGTAAGATATATAATAATTTGAATATGAATTATACCTACCTACATTACTTATTTTTAAACATAAAAACTGTATAAGGAGTAGATAACACCACACACAAACTTCAGTGGTTTAAGTGGTGTCTTGATCACATGAAACTCTGTTTGTAATTAGGTGCCAGTAAAATAAAATAAATAAATAAATAATAATAAGATTCGTAATTGTCATTACATGTCAAGGAAATACATTGAAATTCAGTGCGAATATTGAGTCAACTATTGTATACTTTTTAGGTTCTGTCAAAATGACTTCGTGATTTTTATGAAATACTAACCTAGTGACGTCATCATTAACGCTGTTTTTACACATACACATAAACAATATTTACACACTAGGATATCCTGTGTCGTGGGAACCAGAAACAGCGACATCACAAAAATATAAACATCCAAGACCTGGTTTTTTTTCGTCCCCAGCCGGGATTCGATCACGAAACCTTTGCTGTTGCTGACTCAATTGACGTCAAGTTCTGCTCCATTCCAAAAGGTCGTATCCTAATAGCATTTAATTAAACCAGATAATACGTTAAGTAGTCTTTATATTGAAACTAAAAGAAAAACTTAAAAAAACCGACTTCCACAAACCCTATTTGAGCTTGTGCTTTTTGAGTTAAATATAAACTGTAACCCCCTATTTCCCAAAAACAATTTTCTAAGTCGGTCCATCCGTCTAGGCGCAATCGGGAGGCGCTCTAACATGAAAAAACATCCCGATTAATTGTAAACCTCCTCCTTTGGGAAGTCGGTTAAATATAATTGAAACAAAAAGTAAACTTCAGAAAAAACCGACTTCCACAAACCCTATTTGATTAGATTGAGTTTAATACAAACTGTAACCCCTTATCCCCCCCCCCCCTTGGGGAATTAATTTTGTCAAATCCCATATCAGTGCTACCCCACACTACTAAGGAAACCCTGTACAAAGTTTCATGGCTCTAGGTCCACCACCGGTTTAGGCTATGCGTTGCCTGCCCGTCAGCCACGCATTGTATTTGTACCTAGTATTGAGCAGTTCTGGTGGCCATATTGGTCTTCATCAGCAGTTCCGCATCACAATATTATGCTTACCATGTGCATTTGCACGAGTTATTATGAAAAACACAAAAATCACTATAGGTCTGCCTATAATATTTGAATAGTTCCCTCGATTTCTCCAGGATCCCATCATCAGATCCTGACCTGATGCCAATGGGACCAATGGGAAGGTAAACCCTTTCAAACAAAAAAATAATTTTCCAAATCGGTCCATCCGTTTAGGCGCTATCGGGGTGTAGACATAAAAAAAAAAAAAAACAAACATCCGGACGAATTGTAAACCTCCTCCTTTGGGAAGTCGGTTAAAAATATAAAATAAACATGTCACCTCTACCCGCTTCGTAAGTGAAAATGCAATCTTTGCCGCCTGAAAATGGCTAGTTCCGGTCACGTGGCTCAAAGATGGCTGACCGGGCATTTCCGGTCGCTGTCAAACGAAATGGAAAACATTCTTTGATCTGATTTGATTTCATAAAAGTTTGGCAAAAGGCGAAGATTGGTTAAGTAATATTTTAGTCTTGAGTTTATTTTTAGGGTTCCGTTAGAGAAACAAGGAACCCTTAAAGTTTCATCAAGTCTGTTTGTCTGTCTGTCTGTCTGTCCGTCCGTATGTCACAGCAACTTTATTCCAAAACTATTTGGACTACACAGTTGAAACTTGGTGTGTATATAGATGTATTCTGTGAACCGCTTTACGATTTGTATACAAAAAATTAAAAAATTAAATATTAAGGGGGGCTCCCCATACATGGAACTGACACCATTTCTTCAAACCTATGTGTGTCCTAGGGGTGTCTATAGATAGGTCTTTAAAAATGAGGTTCCTAAAACCATTTTTCCTCAAAATAAATCGTTAAAGAGATAACCCTTCCAAAGTGGAAACAATAGTGTGTCCCCCTCTAACTTTTAAAGTAAGAGTGAAAGCTGGGAACTCATAGGCAGACCTGAAATGAAATGAAATGAAATGAAATGAAATATATTTATTGTGTTGTATCTTATTTCTTAAATTATAATTGTGGCTCTAACTCCCAAACTAGGGCGAGCTGTGTGTCAGGAGCTAGAGGCCGTACAGAACATAGTTTAGTGTTTATAGCTATGTAGGAACATTGTTGTCAATTACTTTCTTAGTTAATTACTTACAAAGGCAAAGTTAAAGTTAAGGCAAAGTTGAGGCATAATTTAAAAACAATAATTGAAACAAAAAGTAAACTTTAGAAAAAACCGACTTCCACAAACCCTATTTGATTAGATTGAGTTTAATACAAACTGTAACCCCTTACCCCCCCCCCCCCCTTGGGGAATTAATTTTGTCAAATCCCATCACAGTGCTACCCCACGCTACTAAGGAACCTCTGTACAAAGTTTCATGGCTCTAGGTCCACCGGCTTAGGCTATGCGTTGCCTGCCCGTCAGCCACGCATTGTATTTGTACCTACATAGTATTGAGCAGATCTGGTGGCCATATGTGGTCTTCATGAGCAGTTCCGCATCACAATATTATGCTTACCATGTGCATTTGCACGAGTTATTATGAAAAACACAAAAATCACTATATTTGAAGAGTTCCCTCGATTTCTCCAGGATCCCATCATCAGATCCTGACCTGGTGTCAATGGGACCAATGGGAAGGTAAACCCTTTCAAACAAAAAAATAATTTTCCAAATCGGTCCATCCGTCTAGGCGCTATCGGGGAACATACATAAAAAATAAAATAAAAATAAAAAACAAATATCCGGACGAATTGTAAACCTCCTCCTTTGGGAAGTCGGTTAAAAATAACTATAACTTACACTAGAGAGTATTCTATAATCAATACATAGTGATTTTTGTGTTTTGCATAATAACTCGTGCAAATGAGTGCATAATATTTTGGTGCGGAACTGATGATGAAGATCACACATGGCCACCAGATCTGCTCAATACTAGGTACAAATACAATGCGTGGCTGACGGGCAGGCAACGCATAGCCTAAACCGGTGGACCTAGAGCCATGAAACTTTGTACAGAGAGGTTCCTTAGTAGCGTGGGGTAGCACTGACATGGGTGGTGGTGGTGGTGGGGGATAAAATCAATTCCCCCTTTGTATAATGGGGGTTACAGTTTGTATTAAACTCAATCTAATCAAATAGGGTTGGTGGAAGTCGGTTTTTTCTAAAGTTTACTTTTTGTTTCAATTATTTTCGACATTTTTCTGTGTTCTGTTTTCTGTCTAAATCTGATTCAATTAGTTTTTATCTCTAGACAGAATTTTCAATTGATGACAGCTATGTACGTAGCCTAAAAATCAACAAATTCAGTTTATCTGTTGAAAACATTAAAAATGTTTCTATCCGGCTAGAAGGACCAAATGTTCGCATAACTGATTTAAATAAACAATTTGTAACTAAGTATGAAGAATGACACAAACTCACTATTAAAACAAACCGCCACTCCTCACCCTTGTTATTCACTACAAAACAACGTAATGTATTAAAACAACATTCGTCCAGCTCAACATTAATAAAGTTTATCTGTTCAAACGATCTCGTAGAACCAAGGAGACCGCATAGCAATATGGCGGTTGAAAAAATAAAATAATAAAATACGTTTAGTCTATGGTTTTAAATAATTTCAGTGTCTCGGCCTAACCCGTGGTGACAGCGGAGAGAAATTATTGTTGGTTCACTTTAGATGGAATCGTGTTTCCATTGTCGGGTAAAATAAAAATAATAATTGAAACAAAAAGTAAACTTTAGAAAAAACCGACTTCCACAAACCCTATTTGATTAGATTGAGTTTAATACAAACTGTAATCCCTTATCCTATTGGGGAATTAATTTTGTCAAATCCCATATCAGTGCTTCCCCACGCTACTAAGGAACCCCTGTACAAAGTTTCATGGCTCTAGGTCCACCGGTTTAGGCTATGCGTTGCCTGCCCGTCAGCCACGCATTGTATTTGTACCTAGTATTGAGCAGATCTGGTGGCCATATGTGGTCTTCATCAGTAGTTCCTCATCACAATATTATGCTTACCATGTGCATTTGCACGAGTTATTATGAAAAACACAAAAATCACTATAGGTCTGCCTATAATATTTGAAGAGTTCCCTCGATTTCTCCAGGATTCCATCATCAGATCCTGACCTGGTGTCAATGGGACCAATGGGAAAGTAAACTCTTTCAAACAAAAAAATAATTTTCCAAATCGGTCCATCCGTTTTGGCGCTATCGAGGCACATACATAAAAAAATAAAAAACAAACATCCGGACGAATTGTAAACCTCCTCCTTTGGGAAGTCGGTTAAAAATTAAAACTACTAACAAATTGTCTAAATTTGTGAATGGCCTGACCTAAGTTTATATGGTGAAATAACAACTCACATGTCAGTGGTGGATCTTGCAGATTGTATTTTAAGCTTGTAGAGTAACAATAGTATGGTCTTCACTTAAAGATTAAAGCGGATATAAATTAACTTGAAATGGCATCTCGAAATACAAACAAGTCTATTGAGACGGGCGGAAAACGTCAGGAGCCAGAGACAGACTAGAGCCGGGAAAAGCATAGAGTATCATATTTAACTTTTTTATTCACATATTATACTAGCAATGAAAAGCTTCATTTTAGCATGGCTAGTAAAAGAGAATAATGAATAATTCAATACTCAACACAAATAGCGGCGAGTGATTGACTGATAGCGGTGACGTGATTGGCCTTGTCGTAACCTTAATCGGCGTCTCGGAGACGCTAAACTCGAGTTAGACAACTCCATTTATACACATTTCTAGTATGAAAGGTACAGTACTCCCTAAATAATAATGCGCATAGGAATTTTCTTCAACGTTCTGCAGAGGTTGTATTCCGGCTGTTCAGCACGCCTAGACAAAGTTAATAACGATACGAAAACGAATAGAAACGAAAACTCAAAATGTATGCGATTTGACATTTGGTGACGCTACGGTACGGTACGCTACGTAGCGTGACTAATTGTCAAATCGCATACATATTCTTACCGTTTCGTGGTAACGATAATAGCGTTATGCAACTTGTCTGGGGGGGCTGGAGCCGATACGAGATCGAGGATAAGGATCAATATACATTATAGAAAAACAGTTTTACTATATCCCACCCCTATAGATACAACTTTCGTCTCCCGATCGTTCGGAGTAAGGCTTCCGTGCGTAACTTTGGGAGAACTAATATAATTTTAAATAAAGGTCCCATTTACGTTATTTCCGTGACGCTTTATACTTCGTTACACTTCGTTTCCCGCTTTTGTATGAGTAAAAAATATAGTTAGCCTGATCAAATCGGTTTCATAATGAAAGTTGTTCATAATGATGATGTCCCTTACAACTACAACAACTCATTATTATAAACATAAAACATAAACATTAACATCGCTTCTGGCCCCACACTAGGATAACCTGTGTCGTAGGAACCAGAAACAGCGACATCACAAACATGTAAACATCCAAGACCTGGGGCTTTGAAAAACAGGTTTTTTTAACTTAGTTTAAGGCAACAATGTATATTTCTCCACTGGTTTTTGTATGGTGAATAAATTTCATTTTCATTTAATTTTTTTAATTATTTATTGTCCCCAGCCGGGATTCGAACTCAGGACCTCTCGCATGGTAGGCAGATGCGTAACCGCTGCGCCACAAAGGTCACATTGTGTTTAAGCATAGTCCCCTCTTCTCTTAGACCTGCATAATTTCGTTACCTACATTGACTTATTTTATTACTACAAGTGTTAGTAAATCTTGTAGTAGTTAGTACACAGATATAAAAGTAAGAGACAAACCTTTTCTCAAACTTGGAAGTAGTTTTGCACAGTTGAAATAAGCGAAAATATTAGTTTTTTGAGTTTTTTGCAGTTTTGGGGTCATCACAATTTAACCATAGAAAAAATATCAAAGCATTTTTCCTCTTTTATGTATATGTGAGTCTAAGTCCAAGCGCCTTTTATAACGGAAAAAAGAAAAACGCAAAACCGATCCGAAGGCCTTTAAAAACGGGTAGTATTTAAACGAGCATCAAAAAAAGTCTAACCTAACCTAACCGAAAAACTAACTGAGCGACTAAATTACTGACTGAGCCACAAGTCGCTGGGCGACTTGTCCCTCAGTCAGTAATTTAGTCGCTCAGTTAGTTTTGAAGTGGATCGTTTTATTATATTCCTTTAAAAACTACCTAAGCGCCAATGTCAAAACATGTACATTTATGCGGCAGCTGTTAGTCGCTTGGACTGTTTAGGCTTAACTAATAGTACGAGTTTTTATTTAAATGCAACCAATTTTTCGCATTTATTAATGTTCCAAGCGAAAGAAGTGTCGTTTGGACTAGTTATGCATTTCAAAATAATCATATTGACCACGAGTCCAAGTTCAATGTCTGCTATATCTTCTAAGTATGCAAATACTCCTTTGAAGTTTTTTTGTATGACATTAATTAAGTAAAAGTTCAAGCTACCCTATTGTGTAGTTTTTGCAAAAATATCCTTTTATCATCTACCTATCAACAAAAAAGCGTTTCTTTTTATCCAAAAAAAGTGAAATTGGCGCCTGAATCGACTAAGTATCACTTCTAAATCTCGTGCCGTAACGTTACATACAGACAATGGAGACGAGCCCAATACCGGTTCGTAGTGACTATTTCACCGTCGCAACTATTAATGTAATATATTGACAGCATTACCATAAGTAATGTGCTTTTTAGATTGTTAAAGAACATCTCAATTTGGTCGGTTGTAACATAAACTACGATAGCGAAGTGGACAATTGGAAATATGTGTTCTGTAAGGTTAACACCACCTTTTTAACCGACTTCCCAAAGGAGGAGGTTTACAATTCGTCCGGATGTTGTTTTTAGGGTTCCGTACCCGAAGGGTGCCAAACGGGACCCTATTACTGAGACTTCGCTGTCCGTCCGTCCGTCCGTCCGTCCGTCCGTCCGTCCGTCACCGGGTCCGCCTGCACGAACCGTAATAGCTAGAAAGCTGAAATTTTCACAGAATGTGTATATCTGTTGCCGCACCAACTACAAATACTGAAATACGAGAGATATAACAAATTGAAAGTGGTCTCGGTACAAGATACGTCTTCACAACACGCTTGAAAAGTTTATGTAAATGTAAATGTAAATGTAAATGTAGCCCATTAATGTCCCCACCGAGGGGCACAGGCCTTTACCCGGATCCGAGTAAGATTGAGCCATACTCCACCACGCTGGCTCAGTGCGGGTTGGTGGAGGGGTTTTACGACTACTACATACTACGAAGTAGTGATAGTAGCCGGGACCTACAGCTTAACGTGCCATCCGAAACACGTTTTCCAGTAGGAGTAGGTTGTAGACAGTGCTGCTTACGGCGGCGTTTAGTAGGTACTAAAGGCCCTAAAAGCGCGGCAAGCTTTGAATCAATTCAAATGTTATTTTTCAACTAGCTACAAAGTTATTCTGACATAAGATGATAATTTGAACAAAACTTTTTGGGTATTTCATGAAAAATACAGTTACAGATCACACATATACAGGGTGGAACAAACGAATGGGCCCTGGAGGGAAAGTACCTTAAAATCTCAAGATATCCGTCCGTCCGTCTGTCTGTCACCAGGCCGTATCTCATGAACCGTGGTAGCTAGACAGTTGATATTTTCACAGATGACGTATTTCTGTTCCCGCTATAACAACAAATACTAAAAACAAAATAAATTTAATATAAAGGGGGCTCCCATACAATTAACGTGTTTTTTTGCGGTTTTTTTAACCGACTTCCCAAAGGAGGAGGTTTACAATTCGTCCGGATGTTTGTTTTTTTTAATTTTATTTTTATGTATGTGCCTCGATAGCGCCTAAACGGATGGACCGATTTGGAAAATTAGACCGATTAGACCTATAGTGATTTTTGTGTTTTTCATAATAACTCGTGCAAATGCACATGGTAAGCATAATATTGTGATGCGGAACTGCTGATGAAGACCACATATGGCCACCAGATCTGCTCAATACTAGGTACAAATACAATGCGTGGCTGACGGGCAGGCAACGCATAGCCTAAACCGGTGGACCTAGAGCCATGAAACTTTGTACAGGGGTTCCTTAGTAGCGTGGGGTAGCACTGATATGGGATTTGACAAAATTAATTCCCCTGGGGGGGGGGGGGATAAGGGGTTACAGTTTGTATTAAACTCAATCTAATCAAATAGGGTTTGTGGAAGTCGATATTTTCTAAAGTTTACTTTTTGTTTCAATTATATAGATAATGGTACGGAACCCTTCGTGCGCGAGTCTGACTCGCACTTGGCCGGTTTTATTTATGTATGTGCCCCGATCGCGCCTAGACGGATGGACCGATTTGGGAAATGATTTTTTTGTTTAAAAGGTTTTACCTTCCCATTGGTACCATGGACCACCAGGTCAGGATCTGATGATGGCATCCTAAAGAAATCGAGGGAACTCTTCCTGTCCAAAGCGTTCTTACGCTGGCGTCAGACTGGCGCCAGCGTGAGTACGTTTTGGATAGTAGAATACGAAGTAGGCTGGCGTCACGGTGGCGCTTGTGAATTGCTATTCCGGTTTTAGTAGAATACCAAATGCCTCGTATTCAAGTTTGTGCCAGGCTTGTGGTGTGCTTGTGAACAGTAGAATTCGGGCCCTGGTGGCCATGTCTGGTTTTCATAATCAGTTCCGCATCACAATATTATGCTTACATGAGAAAGTATCGGCACAGGCCTTAACCCGGGTCGAGTAAGATTGAGCCATACTCCACCACGCTGGCTCAGTGCGGGTTGGTGGAGGGGTTTTACGACTACTACTTACTACGAAGTAGTGATAGTAGCCGGGACCTACAGCTTAACGTGCCATCCGAAACACGGAGCGTCCGATAATGTACCTACTTAAGACAAATTAATTATCTCATTGGTACACGGTCAGCACCGGGATTCGAAACTGCATCTCCTGCGTGAGAAGCAAGGTGAAACCCACTAGACCACGGAGCACAGTTTACATGAGAAAATGCACGTGTTGTTATGAAATACATTAAAATCACTATAGTTCTGCCTATAATATTTGAAGAGTTCCCTCGATATCTCCAAGATCCCACCATCACATTCTGACCTGGTGGTCCATAGTACCAATGGGAAGGTAAACCGTTTCAAACAAAAAAATAATTTTTCAAATCGTTCCATCCGTCTTGGTGCAATCGGGGCACATACATAAAAAAAAAAACACCCGGTTGAATTGTAAACCTCCTCCTTTGGGAAGTCGGTTAAAATGGGTCAATTATGCCCAACCACAGTGCTTCTGCCACCCCATATGATAAAAGACGGTACGCTATGTATTTTTATTAGGGTTCCGTACCCGAAGGGTGCCAAACGGGACCCTATTACTGAGACTTCTGACCGTCTGTCTGTCTCATGAATCGTGGTAGCTAGACAGTTAAAATTTTCACAGATAATGTATTTCTGTTGCCGCTATAACAAAAAATTCTAAAAATCAAAATAAATTTAATATTAAGGGGGGCTCCCATACAACAAACGTTTTTTTTTCTCATTTTTGCTCGATATTGATAATGGTAGCAGGTAGACGCTTAAAATGTTCACAATATATTGAGTATTATTTACTTAAAAAATAAATAATTAAATTAAAATTAAATTAATATTTAGGGGGGCTCCCATACATTTTATTTTTTTGCGGTTTTTTATAGATAATGTTACGGAACCCTTCGTGCGCGAGTGCGACTCGCACTTGGCCGTTTTTTTTAATGCAAAGTAATATGATTTTGTGTAGGACACACACACACACCCAACCCACAGCAAGCGGTCGAATTCCGGAACTTAAACATGACTCAACTAAAAAAGATTCATTTGTAATCAAAGCTCTGTCTTTTGTTTTAAATCAACAGTTTCAGGGTTCGGTTTCCGAGAGGTGGCGAACGGGAACCTTCTGCTATTCGCTATACTCGCGTGTCTGTCTGTCTGTTTGTCAGTCTTTTAATAGGTAGAGAGTTGATTATTACCAGAGTGTTTTTCTATTACCTTTTTATTTTTAACCGACTTCCCAAAGTAGGAGGTTTACAATTCGTCCGGATGTTTTTTTTTTCTTTTTTTTTTTTATGTATGTGCCCCGATTGCGCCGAGACGGATGGACCGATTTAGAAAATAATTTTTTTGGTTGAAAGGATTTACCTTCCCATTGGTCCCATTGATACTAGGTCAGGATCTGATGATGGGATCCTGGAGAAATCGAGGGAACTCTTCAAATATTATAGGCAGGCCTATAGTGATTTTTGTGTTTTTCATAATAACACGTGCAAATGCACATGGTAAGCATAATATTGTGATGCGGAACTAATGATGAAGACCACACATGGCCACCAGAACTGCTCAATACTAGGTACAAATACAATGCGTGGCTGACGGGCAGGCAACGCATAGCCTAAACCGGTGGACCTAAGAGCCATGAAACTTTGTACAGAGGTTCCTTAGAGCGTGGGGTAGCACTGAGATGGGATTTGACAAAATTACGTCCCCAAGTGGGGGTTGGATAAGGGGTTACAGTTTGTATTAAACTTAATCTAATCAAATAGGGTTTGTGGAAGTCGGTTTTTTCTAAAGTTTACTTTTTGTTTCAATTATTTTATTTTATTTCCTCTAAAAATAAGTTAAAGATGAAATACTAATTTCTGATTGCCTAGGGCCCGCCCTTAAGGACATACCTTTCTGTTACACCCTGTATAAAATGTGAGGAATTCACGATTCAAAAATAAAAGGCAGTTCCCATCACCCAACTGAAGTCGACCGATAGTTTTTACTACCGAGAATCGATCGATCGATCGATGGCGTCGATCGATTGGTGGAATAACACCCTTACACTGACGTGAATTTTTATGTGATATCTTACTAGAGAAAAGCTCGCCTTTGTACACTATTTCTAAGTATCTCCTGTGCTTTCAAATATTTTGTGCAATAAAGAAATTGTTAATTATAAAATTATTTTAGCGTTTTTGTCAAAGGATGACGCGGAACCCTTCATGTGCGAGTCTGACACGCACTTGGCGAGTTTTTAATGATATCGTCAAACAGAGTCATCGTGGCTCATGCTGCGCAGGTGTGGGTGGGCGTTTGACAACGCCCTGTGGTGTTATTACGGTTTTTGCATGGCTATCACTATCGCAAGATCTGTCTACACACATACGCTCTTAGTCCAATAAACCTATTATATATAGCCAAAATGCTGTTAAAATTAGTTTGTCTTTCTCTTTCACTTTGACATTTGTTTGTGAGAAAGGGAAAAAAGTTGAAAAAACACTTACTTTACTTTACTTTATACTTTATTGCACAGAAAACATAATACAGACACTTAATATTAGAAAAAACATGTACAAAGGCGAGCTTATCTCTAATAAGAGATCTCTTCCAGCAAACCTAGGATGGAGAGGATAATTTAATAAAAGGTAGACCTACATAAGTGCACAACGATAAATATTAAAATAATAGACTACTTACTAATAAATACATAAATACAGATAAAACAAAAAACAAAATATTATATATAAATAGATACTAAGGTATATTAAGGTAGAGAAAGATAGTGTTCCTTCAAGCGTTTTTTAAAAATGTTGAGTGAAGGACTGTCCCTGATAGCACTGGGAAGTTCGTTCCCAGTGCTACATTTTAGTTATCAAAGGCTTGATAAGTTTTATGAACTGTGTCTCTACCGCCTATATGGAATATTTACCGTCATATTTGATTTGTTTTGTCAATCAATGACCATGGTCATAATTACCACATCAGAATAACGCCTCTAGACCATTTAGTGCAGACCGTCTGACGACCCCTCCTGTTGGTTTAGGATCAGTATCTGAATGTCTGCAGCATTCCATTTACTTCTTCAACTTTGTCAAGACATGTGTTAAAATGTAAACATTTATGTTCAGGCAAATAAAGGTTGTCTCAAAAGTCATACATAACAGTGTTGATTAGATGATCCTACATGACCTCAGTGTAGGTCACATGTAATTCAAGATACTGTCCGTTCAAATTCCCCATTTTAGATGGTGACATTTAATTAGCTGGCCATATTTCGGGGAATGATAGTACCCATCATTGTGAACAACTTTCCCTTTGAAACGAACGCAAACGAAAAAAAAATTTGGGTCTCCCATAGTAACTTGAAATCAGCTGATCGGGGCAATGTACTGGGGGACGAATAATTGAAACAAAAAGTAAACTTTAGAAAAAACCGACTTCCACAAACCCTATTTGATTAGATTGAGTTTAATACTAACTGTAACCCCTTATCCCCCCCTCCCTTGGGGAATTAATTTTGTCAAATGCTATATCAGTGCTACCCCACGCGACTAAGGAACCCCTGTACAAAGTTTCATGGCTCTAGGTCCACCGGTTTAGGCTATGCGTTGCCTGCCCGTCAGCCACGCATTGTATTTGTACCTAGTATTGAGCAGATCTGGTGGCCATATGTGGTCTTCATCAGCAGTTCCGCATCACAATATTATGCTTACCATGTGCATTTGCACGAGTTATTATGAAAAACACAAAAATCACTATAGGTCTGCCTGTAATATTTGAAGAGTTCTCTCGATTTCTCCAGGATCCCATCATCAGATCCTGACCTGGTGTCAATGGGACCACCCTTGAGGTATTACCTATACGCCGAAAAAAGATTTGTTCAAATCGGTTCATAATTGGCGGAGCAATCGCGTAACAAACATAGAAAAAAAAAAGAACATACGGGTCGAATTGAGAACCTCCTCCTTTTTTTGAAGTCGGTTGAAAATGTCTTTCATTTGCGACCATATGTTTCATAGGGAAAGTTGTTCACAATGATGGGTACTATCATTCCTCAAAATATGATCAGCTAATTTAATTTCACCCTGTATATGCTGTTAGTGCCGGCGCACCTTCGGTACTTATATTATACGGTATAAGTTATATACGTAGTCTTTGGTCCATTTGCACCAAAAAAACTAATTGTGATCAGCGCGGTAATCGCAAATAAGTTTGACATATTTCATACATTTTGACAGCTGCTAATAGAATTAAGACGCTAATCGTAATAAAGTTTTTGGTGCGAATAGGCCTTAGTCTTACTTATTAATCTGTGCGTAGGCTTCAACTTACCTACTACTACTAACTACTTCTTACTTACTTACTTATACTTACTACTACTACTTTATTTTAGGTTTTGTGAGTAAAGCTAGAAACTGTGACCGGTATCTCCCCAAAAGTCAATAAGACATCAAATCTTCATCAAATTCGTGAGTTTGGCTGCGGCGTTGGACTAACTCCCTGTCACGAAATCGTAGTAATAAATTACTAACTTATTTCATTTCGTAGCTGTTTTGTCAGTGCATCTATCAGCGTCACGCCATTTCTCATACGGGCACACCTCGGACACTCCATAGAACGCTCGTAAAATAATCACCTATTACTACTACATAACCAAATGATGTTTGTATACGTGCAAATGTGTGCGTAAACTTTGCTAGGGCTGGTGGCGCGGCAAATGCAGCGATATTAAAGTATACGCGTCGTCACTCGTCCGGTGTTCAGCCCTGTCTATTGATCCTTTAACCAATCCTTTGACGCCAGGGGTGAGGTGCGGTATCTGAATCAGCGCGGGGATGGGAGTGACCGTTCTGTACGGAGTACTATTATCTCTTCTGTCATACGGGGTGACACAGCTGTGAGCACAGTGACCAGCAGTTTATAACGCAAAGTTTATCGTGCAGGGGTTAGGCTCTCGCCGTAGATAATGCACGTACTTATTCTAATTTCTCTCTTCACCTTTGATAGTCCGCGCAATCGCCGCGTCCCACGACTTAGAAAAATAATCACTACAAAGTTACAAAGTCTTTTATTTAGAGAGAAAAGAAACGAAAATAACAAAGGTCTTTAAGAGAACCCCCACAATAGCTTAGTAATTAGACATCGGTGAAAATGTAACTTGTATGGGCGTAGTGATGGGGGCTCAACGTGTCGATGTTTTTATTTATCGATAAAATTCAAACATTTATTGTTACTTTTAATTTAATTTATCAATACAATTGACAACTTAATTAATGTGGTCTAACAACTAGATTGTATACCTCTAGATAAAATGTATGGAAGCGTACTCGATTTTCCCGGAGGTGGAGGCAGTGGTACAGTTAATCAATAATACTTGTGGGGGCTAGCTAGCCCATAGTCAACAAGGGATATGATCCAATATCGATAAATAAAGTTAACCAATCCCTATTTGTCAGTCGCGATTACCCGATTAGTGTTTCATCGATTAGACAATTATGCTAATGATGTGCCATCGACAACTAATACTGATCCTATCTCGTTCAATATTTTTTACCAGTCCATACTCCAAACTGAAATGCCCGGTTTCCTGAGCGCTGATTAAGTAAACAGGTTGGTTAGATCAGTTTCGGCCAATCACTTGCCGCTATTTTGAATAAAAGTGGCACTTGATTGACCGACCTGTTTGTAGCTGGCGATAGTGTTGTAAGAATCGATAAGTCTACAAACATCGAAAAGACAACTCTGCTAGTGATGTGCCATCGACAATCGATACTGATCCTATCTCGTGATATCATCGGAATCTCCGTATCAACGAGTACAATAATTGCTATTGTCTGCGTTTGATCGCCTCTCAACAATCGTTGTTCTTATGTAGAGTTAAAAAAGGGTAGAGGAGACGGACGGAAAATATATGATTCAATATCGTGACCTGGCAACCTCAGTGGTGTGTCTTTGCGAGAAGTCCCGGATTCGATTCCCCGCTGGGGATTAAGAAAACGAAAAAAAAAAACCTTACAGTATCTACATTTTGGCCTTCGTGGATCATCTGATTTGTATCGAGAAGTGAAAAATAAAGTTGCTCTGATCAAATCGGTTTCATAATGAAAATTGCTGAGAATGATGTCCCTAACAAAGTAGTTTCATTTACACCTTGTTTATATATAATCCTTGTGATACTCTCGCCCGGTCTACCCCATTTTGGTAGTTCCAAATCGATCCCGCAGTCTTGTAGAATGATTGTTTGCGTCGCATGACACAGCACTATTGACCATTTGCAATCGGTCAGTTGTGCCATGGACAATAAAACTTTTGGATAAGCGTAATTTAATAAGATTCGTATTACTCACATGACAGTAATAATTAAAACAAAAAGTAAACTTTAGAAAAAACCGACTTCCACAAACCCTATTTGATTAGATTGAGTTTAATATAAACTGTAACCCCTTATCCCCAACCACCACCACCCATATCAGTGCTACCCCACGCTACTAAGGAACCCCTGTACAAAGTTTCATGGCTCTAGGTCCACCGGCTTAGGCTATGCGTTGCCTGCCCGCCAGCCACGCATTGTATTTGTACCTAGTATTGAGCAGATCTGGTGGCCATATATGGTCTTCATCAGCAGTTCCGCATCACAATATTATGCTTACCATGTGCATTTGCACGAGTTATTATGAAAAACACAAAAATCACTATAGGTCTGCCTATAATATTTGAAGAGTTCCCTCGATTTCTCCAGGATTCCATCATCAGATCCTGACCTTGTGTCAATGGGACCAATGGGAAGGTAAACCCTTTCAAACAAAAAATAATTTTCCAAATCGGTCCATCCGTTTAGGCGCTATCGGGGTATAGACATAAAAAACAAAAAACATCCGGACGAATTGTAAACCTCCTCCTTTGGGAAGTCGGTTAAAAATAGCTTATAGATAGAAAAATATGTACAAAGGTGAGCTTATATCTAATAAGAGATTTCTTCCAGCAAACCATGTTTGGTAGGAGACGGATATCATAGGTAAGGGGAAGAATTGCGCGTACAATAAGACTATTCTTGTATAATACGTATTATTTTTACACATACATATAAGAACCTATTGATAAGGAATAGACTACATACACCGTTGCATAAATACAGCTTAACAATAAATATAGTATGAATACACTAAACTGAAAGTGAAAGATAGTGCTTCTTTAGTCGGTTTTCGAAGATATTTAGTGATGTCCCGTTTGGCACCCTTCGGGTACGGAACCCTGGAAACAGAGCAAAATCAAAGCGTCACGTCTCTTATCAAAAAGTAAGGCAGAGGCAGTTATGTCAAACTGAAACTTTGCGATATTCCAAGAAAAAATCTGTTAAATTATCCTAATCCAGTGAAGTTGTACTGCCCCATCCAAAAACAACTAAACAACGTTTTTTTTTCTCCGCACCCGATCTTGAGTCTCAGACAGACTGACAAAGGGGCCGTGTTGTAATGATCAAGATTGTCTGGTTTAGTGTATTCGATGGCTATCAAGTATTAGAAGTATTGTCGGAAATCTCGGAATGTAAAAAGGAGTGTTGAATTTAGTGGAAAATTTACCTTACAAATTCCTTTGCATCAATGTTTGATCCATTAGATTTAAGGGTGATTTTTTAATTACTTTATTTTACCTTTCATTAGGTACCACTGAAATATCAAATTAGTCAGACTAAGGCTGGATTCGACCAACAAAAAGTTATCCGGAGAATAACTATCCCGGGGATAACTTGTAACTTTTTCATAGACACCAGTGACACCTAGGTGAGGTGATCTGATCTAGGTGTCACTGGCGTGTATGAAAAAGTTACATGTTATCCCCGGGATAGTTTTTCTCCGGATAACTTTTTGTTGGTCGAATCCAGCCTAATAGACTTATCTGAGGATTGAAAAATAATAAACTTGAAAATGCTTGCCTCTTAAAAATAATGTAATAGTCTTCTCGAAAACTAATTATTTATTACATAGCCCTTAGATAATTATAATGAAGAAGAATCTCGAGTACCTAATAAAGTTACGTCACATCCTTTAAGAAGCAAATCATATTTTCTCTTATGAGAATATCATTACTTCGGATGGTCGTGAAAACGGTGAAAATGGAGTAACTGTATTTACACATGGATGATGGCATATGAAATGCCAAATAAAGGTCTCTGCCCTGGCCCCCAAATCTCGCGCTATCGAGATCATCTCCCCAGTCGAGATATCGGTTTTGATACGGCCTAAATCCGTCGAAAACGATCTCGATTTATATTTATTTCGATCGAAAACGGGTCGAGATAATCTTGGTTGGTTGAAAGTAAAAACAGCTTTTTCTTGTTTTTGATAGAGATTTTGGTATCTCAAAATCGATATTTCGACCAGGACATGATCTCGCCAGCGCCAGTAGAATCAGCTCATCTCGGGATTGAAAAAGTCATGGTTATAAACTGCCAAGTTATTTTATCTCTAAAACAGACTAATAAACATAGCGTCACACCTTTTCCCATTACAAATTCATATTTATGATAGGTACATTTTGTTGTATTGTATTCCACCGAATAAAGGGTGATGCAAAGTGCATTTCACAACAAGGCAAATTGAATATTCAAAGTTGAACAAGCACAATTAAATAAAATACGCGTGCAGGCACGCCACAAATGATATGTTTAGTAAACACGAGCTTAAATGCTAAAACGGGTGCCTAAAACGAGTGGGATTCCCACACGAAGGGTTCCGTACAAGAAAATGTGCAAATAAATAAGATGACCATTTTAAAAGTAGTACATTATTTGTTTTTTATTTAAAATCCAAACACAAGCCGATAATATTCAAGTAACATATTCTCTGAAAATTTCAAATCTGTAACGGGTCATGAGAGAAGCCCCTGACGGAAACACAGATAGACAGACAGAAGAGGCTTTATTAGAATGGTAAGGCACCCTATTAAAGCCTTCGGGTTCGAGTACGGAACTCTAAAAACGAGTATTTACGACAAACTAGCACGCAAGTGGAAAACCCATGCGTACTAACTATATGGTGGTTGTGGTCTTTATTTAAAGAAAAAATAACGTCACATCTTTTCCGATACGGGGTTGTAAAGACTTTAGGTAGCCACTTTCCTAATCCATAAATAAATTCCAGGTTTCAGGGAATTACCATGCAATAACTTTTTTTTAACACACACATAAGCACAGGCACACACAATTTTTTTGTTGAATCAAAAAAAAAGCGACAGGTGATTGCCAGAAATGAATTTAACAGTTTCTTACATAAATATAGGTAGGTAATTACTGTAGGTATACTTATAGTAATAGATCAATCAAACACAGCGATATGTAAAGGAAAATTTTAAAGATATTTAATTCTTGGCGAAAGTTGTTCATAATGATGAGTACTATCTGTGCCGGTCGACATTGTTAGTCATATGTAGTATTTAGATTTATCGATAAGACATGTCGACCGTCACAGATAAGGTTTTCTATTTTTACGTTACGTTTTTTTTTTTTAATTTTGTACAGATTTCGTATATATTTATTGCACATAACAGAAAAAAAACATAAACAATACAGAAAAGGCATGAGCAAAGGCAAGCTTATCTCTAAAAAGAGATTTCTTCCAGCAAACCCAGGATGGACAGGATACATTTTAAAACTCAAAACGAGATTTATATATAGGCCAAGTATTTCTAATAATAAAATAGTTTAGTATCTGTGCACATCTCAAGCCTTTTACTCTACTCCCGAAGGAGACAACCGTCATGTAATTGCCCCTGGCAAACTACCATTCCAAGCAATATGGTCAACTAATTCCATGTCACCCTGTATATCACCCTAGAGCCATAAGCTACATCATTTCGTTTCACCCTCCGTATGAAACGAAATGATAATCCAGAGCTTTTTGGTCCAACGGCACTGCAGACTGCAGCAGACACTGACATGACAAGCAACTGAATCCTATTGTTTCTTTACTGCATGCTAACTTGTATTGTTGAGCGTGCGCATGCCACCAAAATGCTTTATACAATACATTTGCATACAGGCCCGGTTTCTCGTAGACCTTTTTTCCTCAAAATTGCGCGACAGATTGTCAAACTCCGTTTAAATGTATGTAGTTTGGGTTGCTGGAAGATTCAACTGGGGGAGACAGTAACTCACGTCCGAAGGAATTACTTGGAACCCACAGCCCTTCACGTCCTCCCTGGGTAGTGCCAACAAGCGACAAATCATCATCATCATCATAATCATCAAATCATCTCAAGACATTATAATTTCCAGGTTCTCAAATGAGAACCTGACCACTTGATACTGGCAAAATTAACCTCAATAGAGGTTAGGACGCCATTAATAAAAAGAAAAAGAAGAAGAAGATTCAACAGTTTGTCAAGATCTCCAATTCAAACCTCAGATCAAATTGATGAAACTCTTTGTTCCTCCTTCCTCCAAGTTTTCAACAAACTGTGAATGTCAACAACTTAACAGACCAACGTGAATTTGACGTTTGGCCTTAGTTAATGTTCTGAGGTTTGGCCAAGGGTTTGGCCTAAGGATAGCGACAAAGCTATGTGCTAGAGGGAAACAGTGACTGAATGAAAATGAGCGAATGGGCTGGGTTACCACCACCACATAAAATATAAAATCTGTGGAGGTTGGCCCGTAGTGGAAATCAGAGTCGATAGGAATGACAATGAATTTATTTACAGGCTGATGATAGAGTTGAATAGGAAGGGCTGAGATGAACGAATATGTAGTATACAATGAATATTTAACATTAGTTTGGAAACTCGGAAAATCGTCGCTGTTATCACGAGAAGAGACGTCAGGGAGACAGACTGTGTATGATTATCTTCAACCTCTTTCGGCTAGCATAGGCCGCCACAAATCCTTTAGTTATTGTTCTGAGATAAAATCAGCCGTCAACCTATTTTTCCAATCATTTGGGTTCTAGAAACTCAAAACTTGTTAATTGTGACAAACTGCTGACTGATACGACAAATTAAAATCGTACGAGAAACCGGCCGTAGTGACTTACACATACAACCACAAAATACAGGATACTAAAAGGTAACTTACGCGGGTAACTAAAATTGAAAAATTCCGAGCAACTATAATGTCACGCCACTCAAGGCTACATCAAGCAATTTACGGCAACAATGGCAACATGTAGCAATTTTAGCTAAAGATACCGCCACAGCTTATGAAGCAGTTTGGAATATATGGAGCAATCACGACCTCTGTGGCGCAGCGGTTGTGCATCTGCCTACCATGCAAGAGGTCCCGGGTTCGAATCCCGGCTGGGGACAAAAAAAACCCCCTGGTCTTGGATGTTTCCATGTTTGTGATGTCGCTGTTTCTGGTTCCCAGACACAGGGTATCCTAGTGTGGGGCCAGAACAATGTATGTGCCTGTATGTAAATGTTTAATTACAGCGGAAAATCGGTCCAGATTGATCAATTGCAGTTGCCAGGAAATCTTGCTCTAAAAATTGCCCGTGTAAGCATAGATACGAGTACCGTTACACATTCAGATTTAGCGTAAAGGCCTTTCCAAACGCTTTAATTTAATGCAATTCAGTTTTTGGATCAGTAAATGCATTTTAATAATTGAAACAAAAAGTAAACTTTAGAAAAAACCGACTTCCACAAACCCATTGATTAGATTGAGTTTAATACAAACTGCAACCCCTTATCCCCCCCCCCCTTGGGGAATTAATTTTGTCAAATCCCATCTCAGTGCTAACCCACGCTACTAAGGAACCCCTGTACAAAGTTTCATGGCTCTAGGTCCACCGGTTTAGGCTATGCGTTGCCTGCCCGTCAGCCACGCATTGTATTTGTACCTAGTATTGAGCAGATCTGGTGGCCATATGTGGTCTTCATCAGCAGTTCCGCATCACAATATTATGCTTACCATGTGCATTTGCACGAGTTATTATGAAAAACACAAAAATCACTATGTCTGCCTATAATATTTGAAGAGTTCTCTCGATTTGTCCAGGATCCCATCATCAGATCCTGACCTGGTGTCAATGGGACCAATGGGAAGGTAAACCCTATAAAATAAAAAAATAATTTTCCAAATCGGTCCATCCGTTTAGGCGCTATCGGGGCAAATACATAAAAAAAAAACATAAAAAAAAAATACGCGTGTAGCACCGTACACGTGTTAGAAGTAAAACTTCTGTAGCTAGATCATTAAGTGGTACCTATACTATACACCTATACCTACCTATACTAAAAGAGATTTAAATTTCCAATTTTGAGATCCAATCTCTGCTTCAAGTTACTTTTAAGTTTCAGACGTCCGATTATTTGAAATTATTTTATACTTGTACTTACTTTTAATACGTCATGTCATTTATTTCCCACCATTCCTTATCTACAATTTGTCGCGCTCGTGGTGATATACTTAACTCATTCAATAGTGTCACTACTATTTGCATCTCGCTCAGATTATATACCATCTGACGTCACGTCTTTAAGCCGTCTCGCTCAAATGTATGCATTGCTTTGCTTGTTTTAGAAATCCATATCTTCCCGTGTGACATTGATAAAACTCTTTTCTTACAAACTGTATGGATCGCATCGCACAGCTGTCAAACATAAGTTCCGGTTCCAACAAAGAGGTTGAACGAAGTAGTTTGAGTCATGCTAGTTGGTTTTGTTTGTCCGAGGTTTGTCCCAGCCAGCGGCGGCGGCGGCGGCGGCGCTATCTTGGCCATACCGGAAATCAAGAACTCGTGGAAGAATGCTTAAAATAATTTTTATTTGTTAACGTTTCATCAGGTTTTTCTCTCACTAATTAACATTCTTTATTGTACGAATGTATTATTATCTTATCTGATTAGTTAAAAACCGTATTGAAAATAGTTGCGGTTTTAAAAGTCTTCAGCCGACCCTGACGTCACCGATTCCAATTTCCGTTACATTTCTTAGCCACTCGTGATAGCACCCGGCTAGTAGCAATTGAAAAGCAAATATATGAATAACCCACAGTTGAGAGGTTAAATAAATTTTACCCCCGTGCCCTAAGAAGTTTTACTTCAAAAACATCCGGACGAATTGTAAACCTCCTCCTTTGGGAAGTCGGTTAAAAAGAGGTGACTTACTGGAAGTTAGTCAGATCTGCAACCTAACACGTATCACCAAGCTGTACGAAATGGTCACTTTTATAATGACAATGTGGGCAATTTGAAGGGGTCAGAGCCAATAAAATAAGGCATGTTACAACTGATAATAACCGATAAACTGTTAAATTCGATAGCTCTTGCTCGACTCTGTAACTTGTGACACCAATCCCACAGTTAAGTCAACCAAGTTATGAGATAAATAAACTACCCAATTTCACCCCCCTAGCGACAAGGGCCGTATTCACCAATAAAAATAAAGCTAATGGCCACTTAATTGCAGCGTAGTGTCGTTTGGTGCCATTAAGAATATTTTTATTAGAACTCCCTTTAGACATTCTTAATTTTATAGGGGACCATTCTGCCGTGGGGTAAAAATACTTTACTATAATAAGTGCCGTTCTCTCATTCCTCCGATAGCGTTTATCTGTCTGTTTATCTAGGCCTTACATAAAAGGGCTTTCGACATTTTACACGTACAAAAAGTGTCGAAAAAAGTTTTCTGACTGTTTATCCGACTCTTGGAGAAAAAGTAAAAACTAAATAAAGGCCCCACCGTTGGTTGGCGGGGGGCTATCGGACGAGTGGAGTCAAAATTAAAAATACATGTACAAAGGCGAGCTTATCCCTTCAAGAGGCCTGGATACTTATTTTGTAAATCTTTATTAAAGTTTTGTAAAATTACAACAAATTGCGCGTATAAATTTTATAAGTATAGTTTATTTTGTAACTGAATAGTTTAATAATTGAAAGCAGAATAACCTCTAACCTGCTCCGTTCATGAAAAATTTACTATAAACTGTCCGAAATAAAGCATATTTTGCTCTGAGCAAACAGCTTTATTAACTTTACTACAAAGAAAAAGCTCTATCAGGAAGCTCACATCAAGTGTTATGGAAACAAACACTTGATAAACCATTGGGTAAATAAACAACTTATTCAATTCATCCCTAATGTAATATGACAGTTTAATAAAAATATTACAATTTCAAATGTACTACGTACAGTTGGAGATGTTACCAAGATGTTACCAAAACAATCGGAAAGAATCGAAATTGTTTATTCAGTTGAACTATACGATTTGCTTGCAATCTATTTACGATCTATTTGCGATACGATTTGCTTGCAATCTATTTACGATCTATTTGCGATACGCTTTGCTTGCAATCTATTTACGATCTAGGTATTTGCGATTCTTTAGGAGCATACCAAATGACGCCATTTTGGGTGTTTACGATGCGATAGTGATCCAATATAAGTGCGTTTCTCAGAGCAGCATCAGGCCCCTGAAGAGTTGTCATCGTCATCACTGCTACCCGCACGGATATAATTACTTAGTTCATTTTCAACGATATTGTCTATTCTAATGTCTCTTTGCAAATCTTGTAAAATTATTCCCGATTCACAAATGTTTAAAGGGTGTATCGATTCTTTTAATTATTCGATTTTTATGAGCAATATCCCCTCACTAACAGGCTAAGATTGACATCTGTAAAGTTTCCTGTTATACACTATGGTACAGTGATATGCAATACAGGGTGTAACAGAAAAATATAATTAGCGTCATGCATTTTCGCATATGAGGTGGCAGTGCGCAACTGCACATTCAACCATAGGTAAATACTATATTTCATTTAGGCCCGGTCTCTCAAGAGACGGATAAACACTCAGAAAACTTTATTTGACACTTCATGTACCTACGTGTTAAATGTCAAATACTTCAGATAATCAGACAGATAAAGAAGGCACTTATATAAACAATAATAATAATATGTCTTTGAGTGCTGATCTTTCAATCGTCAGATAGCGTTTATCTATCTGTTCATCTGAGACATTTTAGATTAACACCTAATGAAGTGTCAATTAAAGTTATCTGACTGTTTATCCATCTCTTGAGAGACCGAGCCTTAGCCAATAAGGTTATAAAATATTCAAAGCGGAAACTCGAAACACCAACTTGTGTCCTCCGACCGGAAATAACATTTCCTCAACACAGGAAGTCATGAGCACAGTATCGTTAGAGCTAAAATCAATACCCCTTCCCCCTTCCCCCAGACGGGGGCAAACCCCCTCTGTCATTTACCTGTCTTCATTAAGCCTACTTCACCCTATTAGGGTAATTCTTGATTGGTACTAACAATCTCAAGTCGAAGTCATTAATATTTTTAATGAAAATTAAAACCTCATTCATACGTACCTACTTTAGGTTAGTGTAAGTGTGGTGGATAGCGGCGATAGACTGACTAAAGGTTTACTCACGATGTTTTAAAAAATAAAATAAAACAGTATACTTAATAAAATAAAAAAAACGGGATGAATAGGATTGTCTAACGTTGAAGAGGGGCAAATTTTAGAGTTATCAGTTTAATAAATCTTTTGAGAATGGTCCTTTCGGCAGAGAAAGTCGAGAGCACTAGATAACGTTGACTGACTTAAAATTTTAAAATACTTACTCGTGTTTTTTTTAACTAAGCGCGGTGGCATTGGGCTACCCCCCGTCTCACGCAAAAAGGAGTGAGTCAGGCCGCATGAAATGAGTTCCTATAATTCGATAGCTCCACATTTTTTTATCAATCAATATCAATCAAAACAGGTCAACAGGTTAACCTGGTATGGTTACGGAAGGATATTTTATGCTAGGAAGGCCTACCTTCGTTGTCGCTGTGACGGGTGACTTTTAGTACACCCTGTATGTGCCGGTGTAATAAATGATTGTTAGTGAATCAAAAAATAATAATGTGGATGTTTGAGTGTGTGTGGGTGTGTGTCTTTGTGTTTGTTACTCTTTCACGCTGAAACGGCTGGACGAATTTGAATGAAAATTAACATACGTATTATAGTTTATGAGCTAGATTAACTTAAAGGATACTTTTTAGACTGCACCAGCAGGAGGGCCACTCATCAATCCACCTTTCTCATCCCAACTTGGTTTGCTGAAAGAGATCTCTTACTAGAGATTATCTCGCTTTTGTACACTATTTTTAGTTACTTTTTTTTTAAATGTCTGTGTGCAATAAAGAAATTTTGAATTATGAATAGGCTTGTGGTCAAGGTAATCCAATAAATCTAGGAACCAGTTTTAAGTTGAAGCATTATGTACAAAATGGCTTGACATTCTCAGAATTGGATATTTCCAAAAGTCAATTTTGTGCAAAAAAAAGACAGCATTTGATGGCAGTTTTACATGACGTCATTCTGTTGTAATTTCGTAGAACTCAGGAACAATAGTTCCGTTTTGACAGTTCATAAAAAGTATCTAGTTTGACTTGACAGGCCACAAGCCAATGCCTTCCTCGCCTTCCTATTAGGTAGGTTCACGCAGACAAAGTTTCGGGCAATAAGTTACTCTATGGTTTCGGGCACCACGTTAGTAAGTAAAAGTAATAACCACCCCTCCCCCCCCTCCTCCCCTCCGCTCCCCCACGCACACACACGCAAGCACACAATTTACTTTCTCAATTATTTATTTACAAGTATACAACACCACATTACAAGCGCACAACCTACACACACGGGACACACCTGACATAAGTAAGGCACTCATGCTGTTTTTTTGGTTATTTTTCCTTCTATTTCTTCTTTTCGATTGCAAAGGTTGTTTACATAATGAAATCCTTAATTGGCCTCATTTTAAGATTATTTTTTAAGATTACATGTAAGCATGGCTGTGGATTTTTGTTGATAAAATAAAATAAAATAAAATAACCGGCCAAGTGCGAGTCAGACTCGCGCACGAAGGGTTCCGTACCATTATCTATAAAAAACCGCAAAAAAATAATAATTTTGTATGGGAGCCCCCCCTAAATATTAATTTAATTTTAATTTAATTATTCATTTTTTAAGTAAGTAATATACTCAATATATTGTGAACATTTTAAGCGTCTACCTGCTACCATTATCAACATCGAGCAAAAATGAGCAAAAAAATCACGTTTGTTGTATGGGAGCCCCACTTAATATCAAATTTCTTTTGTTTTTTAGTATTTGTTGTTGAAGTTGAAATTTCAGTGAAAATTTCAACTGTCTAGCTACCACGGTTCATGAGATACAGCCTGGTGACAGACAGACGGACTGACGGACGGACAGCGAATTCTCAGTAATAGGGTCCCGTTTGGCACCCATCGGGTACGGAACCATAAAAAGTAAATGTAGCCCATTAATGTCCCCACCGATGGGCACAGGCCTTTACCTGGATCCGAGTCAGATTGAGCCATACTCCACCACGCTGGCTCAGTGCGGGTTGTTGGAGGGGTTTTACGACTACTACACACTAAATACTACCACGTAGGATACCTCTACTTATAAAGAAACAAAATGTTTGCTATTGTTGGTTTGGCCCGCGAGCGAACGGATTTATTCATTTTTTTTTCCAAAACTCCAAATGTACAAAAGGTCTTGGTTCTCCATCTGCCATCTATAACACATGGATGTATATTGAGAGGCTGTTAAATTTGAAGGGGTTTCAGCATCCGGTGTGCTAGCTCATCCATACGGCGCGTAATTAGCCGTCAGGAGGTGAGCCGGGTACGCGCGGGTTTAATCCCGGACCGCGGGTCGTCGATGTGCGGGAAACTAGAACGGTCGAACATTTTTGTATGGTGCCTGGGATGCTACCCTAAAATTTCGCTTTTTCGATTGAGAATTTGATTACAAATGTTTTTATTATATTTATTTATTTATTTATTTATTCAGGGGTTACAAACAGGACAAGTTACATTACAAAAACCAACTTACGACAAATACACATTCAATTAAAATCTAACTTCTCCCTTAGGGTATCCCACTATAGGATAAATGATGGACAAGAATTAGCTCCGAATGAGCAACAACTAAAGTACATAAGAGCTAAGAAGATACATAGTTACTAAAATAAAATAAAAAAAACTGTTTGTATGTGTTATTGAAAGAATGTGCAGTCTTATAATAATTGTTTTTCGTGAAATTTTGTGAGCAGCGCCCTTATTCTGTATCTCAAATCGACTGAAAATTGTGAGGTTCTATAATTATAGGGTATGGTTTTTTGTCGTTTCAGTTTTTGGTTTGTTTTCAAAATGGCAGAGATATGGGTGTTGAAAATGTAAAAAATCCGATATTTCAAAGTTTTTGGTACGGCTTCACTCCATGCACATAGAGCTAACCAAGTGCATTCATAAGTTTGTGTGTTAGCAGTTCAGCTTTCCCACCGACATACTCGCGAGGTCTACAGCTCGCAGAGCCACTAGTTTTCTTTTAGTTAATCGATGTTAATGCAGTCTGATGATATGAATATAATGTTTATTGTGTTTGTACCACCAACCAACGAGCAAAGCTTGGTTCCCAGAAATTAATGATTATGACACTGTCAGATCTTTGACGTACGCGCATTACAATTTTGCCGGGTCTTATGATGGGTCTTTCCCTCTTCTCACGCGGGCTATCAGGATTCTCAATATTATATCTGAGTCTGTTGATGTTTTCGGGGTTGCTCTGTCTGAGTTCACAAGAACAGCACTATTTGTTGTTTGTTATAGTATAGGGAAGATAGGATAAGATAATATACTTTCAGTAGATTATAAGTAGTCGTGTAATTATATGTATTTACCGCATTAGGTCTGGGCCTGTAATGGTAGATATTAAGAGATAAATAAATAAATAAATAAATAAATAAATAAATAAATAAATGATTGCGGCATCTACAACCAAAAACACATCTAAGTCCAAAAACCCCGGTTTCCCCTCTGCAGAGTTTGACGACCAGTCACGAAGAAACCACGATACCGTTGCTAGGCAACCTTCCACCTGTGCTCCGGTTTGAGTCCGTCTCCCCTACATTGGGCACAGATTAATAAAGAGTTAGGAACATTGGGGAAGGCGGTTTGTTTCAGCCAAAATACAAAATAATAATATGTCTTCAAACTTATTTTAGCAGATGATTATGACCCTGGCCATTTATAACCTCCGAAGATCGAGGAGAAACTTACGCCCGATTTCCGAAAGGAAAATCAGCAGCCAATCACGTTCCGCTATTTAGAATTAATCTATGATTAATCACCTGTTTCAGAGTGCCAACTTTTGAAAGGATACCTGGGTGTTCTAAGTGGAAAGTAAAAAACCGGCCAAGTGCGAGTCGGACTCGCGCACGAAGGGTTCCGTAAAAAAGGCAAAAAATTATATCTGTTGTATGGAAGCCTCCTTTAATATCTATTATAATCTATTTTATGTATTTGTTGTTATAGCGGCAACAGAAATACATCATCTGTGAAAAATTCAACTGTCTAGCTATCACGGTTAATGAAATACAGCCTGGTGACAGACAGACAGACAGACCGGCGCAGACGGACAGACGGACAGCGGAGGCATAGTAGGTAATAGGGTCCCGTTTGGCACCCTTCGGGTACGGAACCTTAAAGACATTATTGTTCCCAAATAATTGACCCGATCAGCTGATTACAAGTTACTCTGAGTGACACAAAATATTTTTTTTTTGCGACCATAATGTTTCATGAGGAAAGTTGTTCATGTTTTCATTCCCCAAAAGGAACAAAATGTAGTAATTTATTGTGTGGAACGACAAACACCATCTTGACTGTGTGAAAGCAACTGACTTTATTCATAGAGTAATACATCAAGGAGTATACACTAAATTACTATAACTTCACCCTGTATTGCGACTTTGCTAGTAATGCTATTGCGACTGGTCGACTGATTTGTCTATCTTTCAATTGCGATTGATATCAGCAATACATAATAGAGTACTGTTTCCTGCTATTCAAAGACAAAGATCAACAATGTAGATAAGACAGCAATATGCCTGTGACAGTAAAACCTGATGTAGCATACTTTTATGTTTATTTTATTTATTTATTTATTTATTTATTACACACATACATGCTTAAATAATAGACATAACAGTAAAAACTAAATCGACACAAACAGACAATAAATTAAAGGACAAAGAAACAGGTTATAACAATACAAACGTTACTTATTTATAACATAAACAAAAAGTGGCGACCTTTGCGAATCCCGTCAAAGAACACTGGAACAAGTCCACCACCTCAGTCCTCTCTGAAATATCATTGAAGAGAGCGAGCGCCCGCATCACCGGCGCCTCCCGCAGCATCTCCGTCCTCGCCAGAGGGATGTGGAACTTTTATGTTTATAAAGGACAGACGAATGGACGTTGTACTATCTGGTCAGAGACTATATACCTATCCAATTGACTGCGCCTGCGGGGGAATGCGGCTCGCCAGACGTTTGTTGTATTCAACAAACGTTCGCATACGCAACCTATGTACGATGACGGGCCGCCAGACAGTTTCGCAGCGGCTGACCAATCACAGCTCTCTAACCTCGTCCCGCCGCCGCCCGTAAATTGGTGAGTTGTGTTTTAAAGGAAAATGTACATCTATGCGCTCTCCACTGGATAAGTGCTCCCTGTATCTGGTGAATAATTCTGTCGGTCTGACATGGCGGAACTTACGACCAACCGAATGTTTAGTTTCGGCTTCGGTCAAGGGTCGGCCGTAAAAGAGTTTCGGTCTTCTTATCCTAGGCCGAATGAAAGACCGGCCCTAAAAAGTATAACATCCTTTCATTATCACACGTGTAGTTCAGTATTTGTTGTTCTGCACCCCTAGGCAAAGTTAAACGCTAACGCTAGCGAAACGAAACTATAAATTTTTATGTACGCGATTTGACATTTGGCTTCGCTAAGGTGACGTCACGTAGCGATTCCAAAAATGTCAAATCGCATACATTAAAAGTTATCGTTGAGTTTCGCTATCCTTAGCGTTTAACATTGTCTACAGGCACTGGAGGCTATAGAAACACAAAATGTAAGACTTTCAACGCCCTACCTGTTCTTAACAGCCCGCTGACTGACGGACAGACAGACGGACAGTCAAAGGCTTAGTCATTAGGATTCCGTTTGAGAACCTTTGGTTATGGATCCCGTAAAACGGATGAAACTCATCGGTCACTGGAGGAAATATTGGACAGAGATACGCTCACATTTGTGCGTGTAATCTCCCTTTTGTGCATTATGTTTAAACAGAAGAAAGAAGTTAAGAATGGCATGTATAATATTTAATATGTAACTACAAATAAGGCTTACGTGCACTCATGAAATGCAAGTTTAACTAAAACAAATACATGTGCAACGTGAACAGCATTATTTCTGTTCGAAATAAATTTCCTCATGAGTATTTTCCATGGGATATGCATCGCGGTAGGGTGACCTAGCGGCAACTTCTATCTGGGTCGATTTCAAGATTTTTATGTCACACGAATGCGAATGACGCGACGTGAAATACGGTGTTGCGCACGCTGCAAATAGCGTTGTAAGCGTTTCGAATCTGCTACGAACGTTGTTACGGCACGCTGCAAATAGCGTTGCAAGCGTTACGAATCTTCTACGAGGATCGATCTCAAGATTTTTTGTTACAGGTCATTCGTGTGACCAGAAATCGACCCATCTACTACTACTACTAACCACAATTACTGTACCTACTAACACTTATACAAAGTTATGCGAGAATAACTATGCCGGGGATAATTATAGACAAATACAGGTAAAAATGAGGTTATTCTTTGAAAAAGTAGAAGATACTCTTTAGTAAAAAGTTACTCTTCGTTGGTCAAACTCGCCTTGAGTGGTCTAGTGGGTTCCACGCTTGAGATGCAGGTTAAAATTAAAATTAAAAATAAAGAATGTGCAAAAGACAGTTCTTGACCATCGAAGACGAAAAGAGGGATGTTATTGTTTTTTATTCAATTCAAATTCAAAAAGAAAAATTGTTTTTTTTTTACAAAATTTGAGGAACTTAGCTAAAAAGTGACACCTAATAGGTATATAGACATTGTAGTGCCCTTACAGGGTTCATTGTTGGATATAATTTTGTAAAAGTGTACCACAATGACGCAATAAATATATGAGTATGAGTATGAGTATGAGTATATAAAATTGAACAGGTCTTGGATGTTTACATGTTTGTGATGTCGCTGTTTCTGGTTCCCACGACACAGGGTATTGTGCTGTGCACCCTAGTGTGGGGCCAGAAGCAATGCTTGCGACTGTTTGTATGACAGATGGTCACCCCACCCGTTCAGCATTGTATGCGCAGGCGCAGACGCACCGTCCCGTTCGCGAAATTCAAATCATTCTTCGTCCGTCTGTCCACGCTCGCTGTACAGACATTAGCATATACCTTGTCGTGTATGTAAACTCCGGTTTGAACCTACTGTACGTTTTTGTTGAACCCTTTGAAATATTTAAAACTGAATCGACCAGAACAACTTTATTAAATATCTTCTGAGAATAAATTAATTTTGCACTAAACTGCCCTTGCTTAGCCATAAACTGTTCTGGAGATCTAAAAAGGCCACTTTGCGTGAATCATAAAGGGATCCTATTATGAATAACTTTACAAATCATAAATGTGTTACATAGCTGGCCCCGAGCTGGCCTGCCGAGTTTTACTGGAAGAAATATTTTTTAGAGATAGTTCGCCTTGCTAGCACGTGTTATTATGTGGCAAACAAAAATACTGTGATACAATCGTATTGTTTTGCTTTAAGTTCAGGATAACGACCGTTTCAATAAGAACTTATTAAAGTCTTACCTTTATTTTGTATGCCTAATGGTTGGATAACGTGTGTTGACATGCTTACCATTGCTTACTTATTTTGAAATGTTTAATTATTATTGCATAAGTTACTTTTTTGTTGATTTATTTATTTGTATGCCTAATGGCAGAACGTACGGACATTGTGTAAAAATGTAACATCTTATAAACTGCGATTCACAATAAACATTCTGATTCTGATTTTAATTCTTATACACCCTGTGATGTTATTATAATATCTACTTAGGAACCAAACAAATTTAAGTAAGGTACATAAATTACATATGCCAATACGCAATATGACCACTACCTATCGAGTCAATATAACAGCTGGTGAACATGATAGCGCTAGTGGGCCAACGGCCAATAGTGGCATTTTCTACGTAGGGTCCAACCTCAGCAGTACTCTCGGTCCAACAACAAAATCGTGTACATTTTTTACCTTTTACTGGTTGAATAAAAAGCCATTTTGCCTCTAACGATGGGGCGAGTCCGTTTATAGTATTGTATTTAAGCAGAAGCCACTGTGTTCGATCAATGTCTGATTTGCAAGTGATACGGTAGCCTTAATCTCTGCCTACCCAGCTCCTGGGTAAACGGTGTGAGCATATATTTATAGCAGAGTCAACCATCTAAAATCTAAAATCCGTCCATACATAACCATACTAATCATTGGCCTCATCATCTTTCCAGATGTTCATTACAGCTGCTGTGTTCTGGGAGTCACATTTTCTCTTGTGACTGAACCAGAGACTAATATATCTAATTGACTGCGCTTGCGGGGCATTGCGGCTCGCCAAACGTTTGTTGTATTCAACAAACGTTCGCATACGCAACCTATGTACGATGACGGGCCGCCAGACAGTTTCGCAGCGGCTGACCAATACAGCTCTCTTACCTCGTCCCCCGCCGCCGCCCGTAAATTGGCGAGTTCTGTTTCAAAGGAAAATGTATCTATGCGCTCTCCACTGGATAAGTGCTCCCTGGACTGAACAGACCGATACGGGATCTGCTTTGCTTTCCACAACGTTTACAAGCTAATTCGGCGTCAGGCGTTAAATAACCATAGTACTGTTGCAAAATTATAACATAACACAATAATATAGCGTCACGCCTTTTCCCATAGGTACGGGATGGCAGCAGTATGTGTATTTATTTTTTCCTAATCCCTGGTACTGATAATTTAACTTTCGACATCTCAAAACGTAGTCTGATCAGCGGGGCTACCATGAAGCCCGCCACTCTTCTTCTTCTTCTTCTTTTTATTAATGGCGTCCTAACCTCTTTTGAAGTTAATTTTGCCAGTGTCAAGTGGTCAGTTTCTCATTTGAGAACCTGGAAATTATAATGTCTTAAGATGATGTTAAGATGATGATGATGATGATTTGTCGCTCGTTCGCACTACCCAGGGAGGACGTGAAGGGCTGTGAGTTCCAAGTAATTCCTTCGGACGTGAGCGACTGCCTCCCTGGCCCGCCACTCACCAGTCGCGCATATAAATGTCAAATATCGCGACTCAATGACGTTTCTCCAGACTTGCGAGCATTGATTGCACGACTGAGGTGAGTGGCGTGCCTCATTGGTAGCTCTGCTGATCAATTAATACTCATTTCTGGGTAAAGGCCCCCGCCCCTCAGTAAATAATACTAATGTGTCCCCACCGAAAGGAACTCGCCTTTACCTGAACACGAGTAAGATTGAGCCATACCCCTCCACGCTGGCTCATGTCGGCACTAATGGGGGCACTAACTACATTTATTTCGTCCCACTGTACTGACTGCTAGGCACTTCATTAAACATGCACGCTCCCTGCCCGGCTCCCAAGTGCACAGGGGACATGGTAATACGCCATCATTACTTGAATAATTGACGACGAAGGCCTTTCCGTGGAATAACTGAATTTTGCATTTTTCCCTTTTGAAACCTTTATACCTTCATAGTTATGGGCTAAACTTGCCACCGAATGGGTGCCCACTGATGGGTACAGGAATATACCATTCTGCGGGACTCGGGACTTATACAGGGTGTAACAGGAAGGTGTCTATGTACCAAAAACTATGAAAAATACGATTTGGAGTAATACAAAATAGAAAATTATACGTCTGATTTACAATCATTTAGAAGGTTTAGTCATATGTTACGAGTTTTTTAAGGGACGTCTTCTGAACAACTTTTACTAAGAAAACGATTTGATCAGAGCAACTTTAATTTTCACTACTCCATGCAAATCAGCTGATCGCCTGGCACGAGACAAACAAGTTTTGAGGTAACAAACATAAAAAAGTGGCCAAGTGCGAGTCGGACTCACGTACGAAGGGTTCCGTACCATTATCTATAAAAACGGCAAAAAAAGTCTGTAGTAGAGAGCCCCCTTAAATATTTATTTATTCTGTTTTATATTTGTTGTTATAGCGGCAACAGAAATACATTATCTGTGAACATTTCAACTGTCTGACTATCACGGTTCATGACATGAGATACAGTACAGCCTGGTCACAGACGGACAGACAGACGGACGGACAGCGGTGTCTTAGTAATAGGTTCCTAGTAATAGGTTCTTAGTAATACTTAGGAACCATACAAACAACCGAATCTCCTCCTCCTATTCCTCCTCTCCTAACTGCTCCTCCTTTTTTGAAGTCGGTTAAAAAGTAGTTGTAGAGATGAGCTAGACTCTTGTTACACAACATGGAGTATTAAATAGATTGTTAAATGTGGCGCAACTTTGTTAAATGTGGCGCAACTTTGTTAAATGTGGCGCAACTTTGTTAAATGTGGCGCAACTTTGTTAAATGTGGCGCAACTTTGTTAAATGTGGCGCAACTTTGTCTCCGACGCTTCGTATGGGAAAAGGCGTGACGCTTAGTCTACTTTATATGGTTTAAGATATTTATTTCTCAAAAAGAATTATACAATTCACTTACTTGAGAAACACTTAGTTAGGTAATAGAATAAATAATAGCTAACCGACAGGCGCAAAAGAAAAAATAAATAAATATCAGGGTAGTCCTAAAAAGAATGCGTAAATAATGAGATGAATTAACGAATCAGTGTTGATGCTCTCAAAGGGTGTGTTTACATTATCATATTTATTGTAAGTAAGAAAGATGAAATTTAGTTATGAAGAGAGTTATAAATGTGACTTTTGAGTAGGGTTTTGAAAATAGGTAATGATTTCGCTTCTTTAATTGGTTTTGGAAGTTTGTTGTACAAACGTGCACCCTCAGCTACTATACTCCTATTGCCATAGTTTGTCCTGTGATGTTGTATAATAATGTTGTTAGCTTGTCTTGTAATGCGACTTTGTAGATTTCTTTTTTTTTTCAGAATTTATTCAGGTTACTGGTTAGCAAATGTGCATTTTAGCTTACATTAGGAATTGCTAGGGCAAATAATATTTCTAGACCCTCTCTATTCTAGCTTAGATAAACATGAAACCACTTTGAGATTAGACAAGGCAATATCCTTAGTTTCATTTCAATGATTTTTGTTTGTTTTAGTATACAGGATGTAACAGAAAGGTGCAGTCATATTTTAGGGGGTTGTTAGGGACATCATTCTGAGCAACTTTCACTATGAAACTGATTTGATCAGAGCAACTTAATTTTTGACCTCTCAATACAAATCAGCTGATCCACTCAGGCCAAAATGTACGTGATGTCCCTTAAACAATAGTAACTTTTGACTAGGGGTCCAGAAACAACCCTGTATAACAATATCTATGGTATTTATGACACACATGACAGATTTTGTTAAAATTGTCGAGTTGACTTAACCCTCTTGCTATAGTCAAGGCACACGTGGGCCAAAGTTATTTTTTGAAGATTTCTGGTAGTTTAACCCACACTTGAGAAAACGGAAACTTATCTCAAGTAGATAGTTATTTATGACTGTCGCGTTAAAAGCTTTTAAAAACACCACTAGGTAAGTATGTACCCTTTTTTGCGTATGATTCAGAATCTCTTAAACTACTATCCCCTACTTTATTATTATATTTATTAATAATATCTACTTACCATTGGTTTAATACACATAGCGTTCTCAAATAAAGTAACTGTTTAATCATATTTTATGTTGAACTACAAAGTATGCTTCGTCGACGATTGAAACATCATAAAGAGAGTGTTAAACATGAGCTGACAGACAGACAGACGGACAGACAGACGGGGAGCTCGTTAGTGAAGTGCTAATAGAGTACGGTCACGTCAGGTAAATTCAGTCTAATGATGTTCGATCATAGCCTTTATTGCGCAGTATATATGTACGAAGGGTATCTGTGGACCATAGCTCTACTATATGTATCTCTTGATAAATAAGGATAAACATGTCGCAGACAGGTATTGTTTCATTCAGCAATCAATCAAACAAGGTTCCATTTAGAAGTAAAACCTGTCCATACAGTGAAATCTGCAAAACACGTAACATTGTCGAAATTAAGTTGTAGGCCGCCGTTAATTAAGAAATTAATTGATTGAAGTAAATAAACGAAATCCGTCGATTTGACAGGGGTATGAATACGCTACAGTGTAACTGGACAAATTCACGACTATACTTGTTTATTTGAAACTCAAGTCATAAGCGCAAAGCGGGCATCGTTTTTTAACAACCAAAGACGAAAAATATGGGTGTTAGGTAGGTAGGGCCAATACGCACAGCGATTTTTTCCACGCAATTTTTTTCCCGCAATTCTGTAACACATGCAGTACTATAGGAGTGGCCACACTGGCGAGTTTTTTTCCGTGTTTTTTTTATTCGCGCGGGCCCTTAGAAGTTTGCTGCGTCTGTTTCTATGTGTATGTGTGTGTATGCCTGACACATTCTAGTGTTGAAACGGGTGCTAGGATTTTATTATTTTTTGACGATGGTGATGGGTCAGTAAATGGGTTAGTAAGTAGAATCTATGTAAACCATGTTATCTGTCAATAAACAAACAAAAAAAAATGTAAAACCACAACAAGCACACAACCTACACACACGGGACACACCTGACATAAGTAAGGCACTCATGCTGTTTTTTTGGTTATTTTTCCTTCTATTTCTTCTTTTCGATTGCATAGGTTGTTTACATAATGAAATCCTTAATTGGCCTCATTTTAAGATATATTTTTTTAAGATTACATGTAAGCATGGCTGTGGATTTTTGTTAATAAAATAAAAAAAAAAAAATTAAAAAAAAAAAAATGGTTCCGCCCCGAGCTCAAAGGGTGCAAACGGTACCTTTTATAATATTAAGCTTATATACCTACGAAGCCTACGCTATCCGTCTGTCCGTCCGTCCATCGCAGGCTCTTCCTGATGAACTGTTGTATTTAGTAAACAGCAATTTTGTTCAATATGTTCAGGGGTCCCCAAACTATTTTGTTTTAAAAATAGCCCGCATTTCTCTCAAACTTTGGCCCAAAACCTAAACGGTCAATATTTCTGTCTGGGACTATTTCTGGCTGTTATGGCGTCTTGGTTGATGTATGCAATGTAGGCAATATCAACTCTGTCGCTTTGATTTATGGTTCAGAATTGATGAGGAGTAATACCAAAGTTCAGGGTTAGAGAACTTATTAGAAGTGACAACGAACTATAATTGGCAAGTGGTCATCTCATAACTGAAACAAAGAAAAACTTGATTCAGATATAGAATATAGAGACAATCTAGCAGTGATATACAGTTTCTTAGAGGAACTACAACAATGAACATTGTTTTCCAAATTGAGCAAGAGATGTCGCTAGCTGTATCATATCATACGTTTAGTGTTGTTATCCGACAAATAACACACACTACGTAGAAATAGCGCATCACGATTAGCCAGTTTTGATAAATACCTACTCGTGCGTCCGTCCATAGTTCACGGCCCGCGATTTTCAACCTACCTACATCGAGATAAAGGTCAAAACCTATTAAAAAATCTGGGTATTTTGGGGACGCCGCTGGACGGTTGAGAGTGACCATAGTTTGGTGATTCATACATACTACCCAATATTAACAAAGGAACCTCAAGAGTTAATAATAGTCGCATAACATACAACATAACATAATACAGCGTCATGCCTTTTTCCATACGGGGTGGCCGAGGCACAACTGTGCCCACTTTAAGCCAGATATTTAATGAATGAATGAAATACTTATATTTCAGGCTTGAGAGCCCATAGTTACAAGTCAAATACTGGTACTCCATTTTACGTGACAGGGGCTAGCCCATCGCCGCAGCTATAGACTAATGAAGGCAATAAATGGTCGCAAGTGAATTCCACAAAACACGTGACATTGTTGAAATTAATCTCGTAAAGTGCGAGAGGTCCCGGGTTGGAATCCCGGCTGGGGACAAAAAAATATATCCTATATGTTTAAATGTTTGTGATGTCGCTGTTTCTGGTTCCCACGACACAGGGTATCCTAGTGTGGGGCCAGAAGCAATGTGTAATATGTGCCTGTATGTAAAATGTTTGATGTTTAATGTTTTAACCTCCTAAGTCGAGCTATTGTCATTCTCCAAAATTATAAAAAAAGACATTAAAATTAGATTGACAGTGGGTACCAACGTCAAAAATTAGACATTCATTGACGTCTTGGTACCCACTGTCAAAATAATTTTAATGTCATTTTTTTATAATTTTAATGTCAATATTGTTCCAAGGACTCTTTTGTCCTTACGCTATAGTGAGTGAATAGCACAGTAAAATTTCATTTATTCGCAAACATTATAACAACACCATTGTTTGCGAACGCCATTAAATAAGAAATTGATTAGATAAATATTTATTTATGTTTTGCAGAGGCCTGTTTGACAAATGGCCCTAAAATGTGGACACGGGTTAACATTTTACACCACGTTATTATTAGTAGACTTTTTTGTTACACGTAAGAATTATGCCAAGCCTATGACTCCTACCTCGTGCATGCCACGCGTGGCCAGACGTCTATATGGGGCCTTAAATATTCAGTCTAAGGCTATGCTTGCAAGTCCGCTTTTGAATTCTTTCTGCATATTAAAAACCCAAGATAGATAGATAAAACTGATATAATTTAACACCATTTATCATGTGGGGTGGCACTGTAGGGGCAAAGTTGCGACAACGTCCATTTCAAAGTTAATTGTAAATTTTGCGTGACATGTAGCTGCCCATGGCAGGAGCGTCACCAAATGCAAGAGTAATAAATAATAAATTTACCAACCAAATTATGATTAACCAACTTTATTGACAATAACGTCTAATAACGCTAGCCCATGGCAGGAGCGTCGCCAAATGCAAGAGTAATAAATAATAACCAACCAAATTATGATTAACCTACTCTATAAGTCTAAAGTTGGTTAATTATAATTTGGTTGGTAATGACCGGTATGTCATTAAAATAGCGTTTTTTTTTCTTCAATTTGTAAAGGTGTCGCACGTAAACACTTAACACAGTATAGATAAGGGAGGACACACACCGAGTATAGAATTAATGTAATTTTATCTCACTTTTTGTATTTATTACTTATTTTTCTGTGTTTGTGTGGTCTGTTTTATATTTTTTGTAATTTTCTAATGACTATGATATTGGAACTATAAAAAAAGTACATTTTTTTCAACTTCTTTAAGCTGTTATCTAGTTTAGGCTGTTTCTACTTAGTTTGGAAGTTGAATCTGTAATATATTTCCTTTTCGAGGTTTGTTTGATCGACGGATGTCATTTTCTAGCTTAAGTCATGTTCTGATTTTGTAAGTTATTTGTCTTTATAACTTTTGTCATTTCTTCATACCTAAATGTTTATTTTAGCTTCCTGGGCTACGGTATTGCCAAAATGTTAATTATTTCAACGTTTAGCTGAATATAAGTAAGTATCTACCTAATAAGGGATCATTTTAATAATTACCCTCTAGGTAGACAAAACCTAGACCAAGCACTCGTCATATTTTTACAAAATCATTTTGAATTTCATTTCGTCATTTATTAACTGTAATTACTTTGTGAGAATCCATATTTTAGTATCTATGAAATGTGATATTTTAGTATGAACACGCAATTTGCCGCTAAAAACGAAACCTAAAAAATTCATTAACGTATCCTATTACCGAAAACCGCCGAACACATATTTCAAATTTGGAATCTCTCCGAGCGTGTAACCTTTTTCATGACCATTCAAGATCTCCACAATGCCAGTACGACAGTCTATTCTTATAAGGGAGACCGTTCGAAGATCAAAATTTTACGCCTCAAGTCATTTCCTTAGAAATATCCTTTGTGAGTGAATTTGGAGTAAAAAAATGTAGCAGCTGTACGCAAACATCTTTTATTTGTGAAGAGGCGAAGTCGAGGACTATCCGAATATAATAATTGACATCTAATGAAGTGTCCCACTTTTTTGGGTGACGGCACTGGCTATTTTTTTCTGTTGCTTTTTTTTCTTACGCACATTTATCTTATGTAAGTTATGTGATTCTTGCCAAAATAACTTTAAGGGTGGTTATTCTTTGATAGACTCATAGTTATGCTTGGTGTTCTCATTCGAATGCCATAAAATGTTAAGCAGGTGTTAAAATGCTTATAATAGTGAACATGAATCTCGACATTTTATGAAGTACTTAAGTGATACTCAAGTACAGGGAAGTAATAATTTAGAGTGCGTTCAACGTTCATCTTTGCCGATATAATTTAATTTGTCGTAAAACTTTATTTAAGATTTAGGAGACGCTTTCATCGTACATTATACGTGGCCGGGAAATTTATTTATTATTTATTGATTTATTATTACAAAGTCGAGGGCACGTACAATTTATCAGTAAGTTAATGAAATGTTAGTCTCTTAGTAAACGCCAATTACAGAGTCTCATTATTTAAAACTAGTTAGTTGGCATGCAGAAAAAAAAACTACTTAGATAGGTACCTAGTAATATTAATTTAAAAAATACTAATTTTCAATTATTTTTGTGATCTCATAAAGATTTTACTATATTATACTTATTTAGTTTTTCACTCAGGATGCGATACCTACAGGGTGTAGCTTTTAGTACGATGGTACTTTGATATCAAAAAGTATTGAATTACTGGCAAAAGGTGGGCACGTACCACTCACTCCGTATGGGAAAAGTATTGAATTACTGGCAAAAGGTGGGCACGTACCACTCACTCCGTATGGGAAAAGTATTGAATTACTGGCAAAAGGTGGGCACGTACCACTCACTCCGTATGGGAAAAGTATTGAATTACTGGCAAAAGGTGGGCACGTACCACTCACTCCGTATGGGAAAAGTATTGAATTACTGGCAAAAGGTGGGCACGTACCACTCACTCCGTATGGGAAAAGTATTGAATTACTGGCAAAAGGTGGGCACGTACCACTCACTCCGTATGGGAAAAGGTAGGCACGTACCACTCACTCCGTATGGGAAAAGGTAGGCACGTACCACTCACTCCGTATGGGAAAAGTGTTGAATTACTGGCAAAAGGTGGGCACGTACCACTCACTCCGTATGGGAAAAGGTAGGCACGTACCACTCACTCCGTATGGGAAAAGGTAGGCACGTACCACTCACTCCGTATGGGAAAAGTATTGAATTACTGGCAAAAGGTGGGCACGTACCACTCACTCCGTATGGGAAAAGGTAGGCACGTACCACTCACTCCGTATGGGAAAAGGTAGGCACGTACCACTCACTCCGTATGGGAAAAGTATTGAATTACTGGCAAAAGGTGGGCACGTACCACTCACTCCGTATGGGAAAAGGCGTGACGCTATGCTATGTGATAGATAACTTTGTCATTTAATTGTATAGCAGATAGGGTACAAAAGCTCACAAATTGTTATTGAGGGCGACCGGTGACACACAATAAATAGCGCCGCTAGAAAAAAAAACTAACTTTGACATCAAATGTGCACAACAGAAATTAATTCAAAGAATTTTTCCTTTTTTACATTGACAAAATATAAATATCTTCAGTTCTTTGGGACGACCTGGTGGACTCAGAACCGCCGAGAGTGGACAAAGGGAGTGAGATGATAGGGCTTCGCCCAGCAGTGCGACACGAAAGACGCCATGGACTTAATGATTAAAAACTTATATAACATTAAGATACTTATCTTCAGGATTACTTGACATTCAAAAAATCATGAACAGTAAAGTACTGTAACACAGAAATAAAAAATATACGCGTGTAGCACCGTACACGTGTTAGAAGTAAAACTTCTGTAGCTAGATCATTAAGTGGTACCTATACTATACACCTATACCTACCTATACTAATAGAGATTTAAATTTCCAATTTTGAGATCCAATCTCTGCTTCAAGTTACTTTTAAGTTTCAGACGTCCGATTATTTGAAATTATTTTATACTTGTACTTACTTTTAATACGTCATGTCATTTATTTCCCACCATTCCTTATCTACAATTTGTCGCGCTCGTGGTGATATACTTAACTCATTCAATAGTGTCACTACTATTTGCATCTCGCTCAGATTATATACCATCTGACGTCACGTCTTTAAGCCGTCTCGCTCAAATGTATGCATTGCTTTGCTTGTTTTAGAAATCCATATCGACCCGTGTGACATTGATGAAACTCTTTTCTTACAAACTGTATGGATCGCATCACACAGCTGTCAAACATAAGTTCCGGTTCCAACAAAGAGGTTGAACGAAGTAGTTTGAGTCATGCTAGTTGGTTTTGTTTGTGGTTTGTCCCAGCCAGCGGCGACGGCGGCGGCGGCGCCATCTTGGCCATACCGGAAATCAAGAACTCGTGGAAGAATGCTTAAAATAATTTTTATTTGTTAACGTTTCATCAGGTTTTTCTCTCACTAATTAACATTCTTTATTGTACGAATGTATTATTATCTTATCTGATTAGTTAAAAACCGTATTGAAAATAGTTGCGGTTTTAAAAGTCTTCAGCCGACCCTGACGTCACCGATTCCAATTTCCGTTACATTTCTTAGCCACTCGTGATAGCACCCGGCTAGTAGCAATTGAAAAGCAAATATATGAATAACCCACAGTTGAGAGGTTAAATAAATTTTACCCCCGTGCCCCAAGAAGTTTTACTTCAAAAATCTGCCATTCATTCATAAGTCACACCGAGTCATACCGCTTCATACCGCTTCACATCAGCATTATAACCGTTTCGATAAAATAAACAGTTGTTTAGATCACTATCTGTAACCGGTAATCACCGGTTATACGTTTTTTGTTGTATTTTGTATGAAAACATTAATTTTTGTTCGGTTCATATCGCGAATGTGATCTGACGCCGGTTTCTGGCGATGATTTCGTAGGATGACGATGATTTCGCGATGAAAATATAAACTTTTATTTCATGAATCGGGTTCGCGTACCGAATGCCGATACTAAATTTTTATTGTTCAATCAGAAAAAAATGATACCTTAGCCCCTCTTGATATTTAAAAACACATGTCAATAAAACAAATTAAACCAGATCGAAAGAAAAAAGTTACCTTGCTAGATAAACTAAGCCTTTATTAACTTAATTGATCAGTCCCATACATTCCCTATAACTATTAGACCGATGGTCACCCTACTTATGAGTATTTTGATACCATAATACCATAATACTTTATTGCAAGGATTAATCAGTTTCCTGCATAATGTACCGAGGTATTTTACCAATATCAGTATTTCGTATTTCATAATTATTTTGAACATGTAGGTACATTCTTTTCAATGCGATTTAATTTTTGTGGCTTGCGATAATAAGTTGAATTTAATATTGAATTTGCGGTTTCTTTGTGTTAACTATACAAACATCCCGCCTTTTTTCAGCAAATGGGGTAAGCAGAGAATAAAGACCTCCATTTGATACGAGCCTGGCATAAGATGGAACTCGAAGGTGGTTTAAATGTATGTTGAAGGAATATTATATTAAAAACCTCATTAAAAATGGAACGGGGGATGGGCTTAGTATTAAAAAAAGTACATACTGTTATAGTTAAGAGCCAAACCAACCTGCCGACAAACTGCCTAGCAGTTTGGCAGACTTAAATGACGTAATTAAGTGGTTTTTTTTTTTCATGAACAAACGTTATAAACGTTATAAATAAATAGAGAGAAACCTTAGAGCTACATCACAATTAAGTTTGACATATTTCATACATTTTGACAGCTGCCAAATAGAATTAAGAAGCTAATAAATTAAATAATAATTAGTTTAAGTACTATTTATATCAAATAAATACTTAAGAGGGTATCCTATCAGCATTTTTCCATACAAACGTATTCCCCTATTTCCTTCCTGGTTTATCCCTCTAGAGGACTCGTTTTTTTTTATAAAATCTAGGTGTACTGTATGTATGTCCCTGTCATTTACTTTTTCCCAAAAAATAATTACCAATACAGATACGAATTTTCGAAAACCTAAAAAATACCTCATTTTTACTGTCATATTCAGATGACTACCAGACAAATATGAAAAGTTTTTACGTTAAAACAAAATAATAGAAACATAGATCTACTCTTCCTCTAAATTTCAACACCAAACATATTTGAATCGGCGCAGGTTTGGCGGAGAAAACAGGGGAATACAAAGCATCGATCTTGTCAAGATTTTGTTGTGAAAATCGGTCTGAGCTGGAGTTGTCCCTATCGCACATTACGGGGAAAGATCAAGGGTAAGGGGGGGTCAGACTAATACGTATACAAATAGGGAAGTGACAACTGTCGATTTTTTTATCGATAATGTAGTGATTTCCGTCATTATCGATATTATTTGTACAGAGTTTGGTATCTGTATGCCGTTTCCACGGAAAAATCCTTTGAACCGCCTATTTATTTTACAGAATTGAAGCTTTTAATTTTATTCTCCAAAAGCAAAAATATTTTTTTTTATCTTTTTTGGAATCAGAACACAAAAGAAGATTGGCTATCTATATATATATAAAAGTAAGTCGTGTTTGTTTGTTCGAACACTTATAACTCGAGAACGGCTGGATCGATTTTCAAGGTTTTTGATTTGTTGCATTTGTCTCCGTCCAGAATAAGAAAATAACAAAAAAACATCTTAAGGGAAAATAGGTAGGGTAGTGGTAGAGTAGTGGTAGAGTAGGGGTAGGGGTAAGGGGTAGGGTAAGGGTAAGGGTAAGGGTAGGGGTAGGGTAGGAGTAGAGTAGGGTAGGGGTAGGGATAGTGGTAGGGTAAGGGTAGTTATCAAGCAGGGTTAGGGAATCACGCGAACGAAGTCGCGACGGGCAGCTAGTTTTAAATAAAACAAAACAATATCGATCAATGAATAATTGAATATGTGTATTTATTCTGTTCTCATTTCCACCCTTTCTCTTACCGGCATATTTCGTCTTCACTACGAGTGTATTTATTCTGTTGTCTTGTCACTACGAGTCTAATGAGCCCAAACTCGATGGGTTTACTAGTAAGCATCCCAAGGTTCCAGCTCCCACCTTCGATCTTCGCACTCCAGTATCAGATCAGCCCAATGGTACCATATTCTCAAAGGTCTTGTCACTACGAATCTAATGAGCCCAAATTCGACGGGTTTACTAGTAAGCATCTTAGGGTTCCCACTTCCACCTTCGAAGTCCATCATCAGACCAGCTCGACATATACCACAACAACATGCTCCAAGAAATCTACTTACGAATAAAAAAACAATACTCAAATCGGTTCACCCGTTTACGCTCCGCGAGCTGAGAGACAGACACACAGACAGATACACAGACAGAGTGACTCACACGTCAAAGTCATAACACCCCTTTTGCCTTCGTTAGGCGGGGGTTTACCAGGTTGTAGCCGCTTTCACATTGTTACCATTTATCTAATGACCATCTGGAGTAAGTGGAATCCGGCTATGCTATTCAAGGTCGATTCCAGCCTTGCAGCAGCATGAATGCAGCAAAATGCAGCAAAATGAATCTTCCGCTTTACACGTAAATGATGTTTTCACTTCTCATGCTCGTAAAGTTCGTCTTTATGTCGGGTATAGCCAGCATAAAATCAAATTTTATGTTCTAGAGCATAGAGTAAAATCTTCGTCTAAATCTGAGACTCTGACAAAGGTCGTCAGGTAAACAGCCACATACACCTATGCTTAGTGCCACTGCCGGCGGCCAGAGCCGGCTGCGGAGGCACGTCCAAAAAAAAAGTTTAATGGCGGGAAGTCCTTATTTTTTCTCGGTAATTTCAATTTGCAATTATTTCATAATATTTACTTTTAACGATGTCAATCAATCAATGCCTGCGGCTCGGGTGGATATATACGTCTCGGTTAAAACGGTGCGTTTTATGCCCTTGTTGTACAATCTACTATTTTTTCTTTTAGCGCTCAAGAATAAACGCGCTTTATTTTGTTTTCATTACATCTATTCAAAAAGATCTACTTTAGTCCCGACAAACAGGGACTAAAGTAGGTCATTTAGTCCCTAGGGACTAAAAGTAACTTTTTAATTTTGTTGCCAGTACAAAGGAAAAAAAATGCTGTCAATAATCAGTTTCACTACCACTCAGGCCGACAGACCCTAAACGCAGCCAATTAAAAAAAAGTTTGTACTAAAATGCGTACTCGACACAGATTAGATAATCCGATCGACCGAATCGATTAACACCGATAAAAATTAGTTAGTTGTAAAATTAATTAGTGCTGAGTTAAAAATTAAGTTGCTCTGATCAAGTCGATCCCATAGTGAAAGATGTTCAGAATGATGTCCCTCTTTCCGCATGTACACCCCTTTCTGTGACACCCTGTATAAGTACATGTATGTTATTTTATTGATTACTTACTACTTTTCTCATAGAGGGTGATGAAAAGTAGAGTGTCCACCTCAGGAGTAAAAACTATTTTTGGCTCGAGTGATGTACTTTGATTCCCTCGCTCCCTCAGGATTCTACTTTTGAGTCCCTCGTTACACTCGGGACTCAACTCTAGAATCCCTCGGTCGCTCAGGATTCAAAAAACACTCTCGCCCTAAAAATAGTTCTTTACTCCCTTGGTAAACAATCTACTATTTCTTTTACCCATCACAAAGAAGGTTTATCTGAAACAACAATTACCATGATTAGGTACTTATAGCTCCACATTTGTAAATTGTTATTTATCAATAAGTAGGTATAGTATTTTAGATAAATATAATATGTATGTATTGCATTTCGTTTATCTATTTGAAGTAGGTAAAATATTTAAAAATAATAGGTGGGTACTTACGTTTTTTCTTTAGTCGTAAATATAATTACTCAAAATCCGATACACAAGCCAAGTCAGTTCTGTAAAGCATAGACTGTAAACAATAAAAAACGTCTAACACAATAATTTGATCGAGTAAGTAGCTCGTAAATGCCAAACACTGCAAACGCCGACCGATGCCGATAGCAAATGCAACTGAAAGACCGCAGAACGAAAAGCGGCCGGGCGCGGGAGTGGTATCTATCTACGCACGCACACGAACACAGACTACTCACACGCACATTGATAGCGCGGTCGCTTGGGCGCAACGCGACGGCAATAGTTTGTACAAATACCTATTTCTCAATTTTGTCGCAGACCGACTACGCTCTTAAGTTAGCGTAAGCACGGATCCACGAACAAACCTACATGGTTTCTGTGGGTCCTAATTGTTTTTTTTTTATATATAATAACTGAATAAAATAAACGTAATTAAGTTTTTGGTGCAAATGACCCTAAATCTACAGCAATTATTGTATGCAATTAGGTATAGGTAAATATTTAGGACGGACAAGATGAGACTGGCCGTGAGTACGGCGTAAGCAATTTTATTTTATCACACCCTGTACAGTACAGCTTAAGATAAGAAGAGGGGTTCCGTAGGTTATTTCTCTACCCGCATTTAACGGTTACACCGATCTCTTTCCTTGCGAACAGAATGGTCGCGAAAGGAAGATGCGTCCAACCAAACATAATATGCTCCCGCCTTTTCTCAGAATAGGGGTAGGCAGCCACTAAGGACCTATACAGTACACATCAGTCTGAGCAACTTTCAATAAGAAACCGATTTGATCAGAGCAAATTTTTTTTTCTCTTCTCCATCCATACAAATCATCGCCCACTCAGGCCGAAATGTGGGTTCGGTTACAAATCGATTTCATAGTGAAAGTTGCACAGAATGATGTTCCTAACAAGTTGTTGGGGTTGTTAGTAACAAACAACCCCCTAAAATATAGATAGGGGCTCACCAGACACCCTGTAGTCATTGTCAGATAATACGTGAGCACGAAATAAAGTCAAATGGATACAAAATCATAAGTAACCAGTGCCTGCGATTCCGAAGGCGACACGAACTATACTAACTAAACTAATTAAAACGGTGTGTTTGAAAATGGAATCTGTGGCCACCGCGCAAGAGCTGTCGGATTTGAAGGTTGTCAGTTTAGTGCCTTTAGTTCCTCTAGTTTAGTGGTTTTGACACCTCAAGAATAGCCTACACTCAGAGCCTACAGAATCTTCATAGTGAAAGTGCCGAAAGTGTCAAAATAAAGTGTCAAAACAACACAAGGGATTTTGACTTATTTTGTGATACTTTGGCTTTTAAGGTGGTTCATTACGTAAGTGTTGTAGATCTATTTTCGAGTATCGTGCGAGCTCACATCACCTATATCTGACGCTGACTGTAATTGTATTTTCAAACATGTCTCACTACCTCAACATCTCTTGTCATTATCATAAAAACTTTGTCTGTACTAAGGGCGGCTTGCAGGACATGCACTAATCTATTTTTAGTATTTAAATCGATTTATCAACTGTCAAAATATACAAAATATGTAAAAGTTAAATCGGTTTAAGAAGCTAGATTTAGACATCCCTGCAAACCGCCATCAATATTTGTTAATTTTAGTTGGTTAAATCTTTGGTTACATTTTATTGTAGAATGAATACACCCCAATAAGTTCCCAGGCTAAAAAAACACCCTTGACAATTTACATATTGGGTGAGAAAAAAAACCTCAAGCCAACACTCAAGCCAAAAATTTTAACGCCACATGCCTAGCTGAAAAAAAAGGTAAAAAAAACTAAATACATCCAGTAACAAGATAAACAGGAATCAGTAAAAAAAAGTCACCAAGTGTCTTCTTGTAGTCTTTTTTTAACCCTTAATTGTCGACGTGGCATAGAGACCCCCTCAAATGGATGAAAGAAAACATTTTGGGGTTCCGTAGAAAAGCTTAAATGTAACATTTAAATATTGATGAGTTTTCAAAAGCTATTGTCGACGTTATAGCGGAGATGGAAAGTACCGTGAGGAAACCTTGTATACTTCTTTTATCTCGCAAAATGGATTATAGAATATCTGATGGTAGATAGCGCAATGTGTCACTATGTTTTTCCTCATTTACCTACTTATACTAAAAAAGTTTTAGAACAAAAGTGGCCAAAAAGGTATATATTATGTATGTGTTTAGGGGTAGTAGGATACCTGCAAAATATAACCATTTCCAGGTTTACCTCCCAATGGTTTCTCACATACCCTAGCTGTTGCGGACGCAACCTCGAAGTTGGAACTCCTTTTGTACGTTTGTTATTTATGAATTGTTCTTTATTTATATTTGTATTTTTTTAACATTTATATTCACTTGTAAATAAAGAACAATTTATAAAATATACCATAAATAACAAACGTTCAAAAAGGAGTTACAACTTCGAGGTTGCGTCTGCAACACTAGCGAACCCCAAAAATCAAAAAATCACAGGAGCTGTGTGTACAAAAACCCATGCATTCGTGTCGTGTTAAATTTTAACTTACTGCCCTTTGTGCGGCGCGGCAGCAGACTGACTCCCTCTCGGGCTGTCGGGCAGACAACTGGTTAAACGCATTTTGGCAGAAAAAATATACGGTGACTTTTACAAAAAAGTCTCGAACTGTCGCGTCACACAAAATGGAGTACTTATTGAATAATGGCTAAAATTGGGCATAATTAAGCCTCTGCCACCTCGTATGGGAAAATCCGTGACGCGATGTTATGTTATTTTATGAACTGTTAGGAGGTAATACCTTGTATGCGGCATGCGTCCATTATTTTGAACAACATGAAACTAATATTATTGGCATTTATTGGCATGCTATGAAACTAATATTAAACCTCCAACCTTCCGACCGATTCCTTTGATACTTGTAATTTTGTTCTTGTATATTTCTTGACGAAGTTAAAAACTTATATTAGCATTTCTGTAACCGACTGTACCGAAAAAAAAAGTACAACACGCACCACACCGCACATCTGTCGCCGCAACGATTGTATCACATCACCCGGGCAGATGAAGATGGGATTTTATTGATAACCTGGGTATATCTGTGCGTATGCCACCTCCTGTGGTAAAAACGGTAAAAACACAACTTACTTACTTACTTACTTTATACTTTATTGCACAGAAAACATAATACAGACACTTAATATTAGAAAAAACATGTACAAAGGCGAGCTTATCTCTAATAAGAGATCTCTTCCAGCAAACCTAGGATGGAGAGGATAATTTAATAAAAGGTAGACCTACATAAGTGCACAACGATAAATATTAAAATAATAGACTACTTACTAATAAATACATAAATACAGATAAAAACAAAAAACAAACACAACATGTTATTATACTTTAAATAGATATTATACTATTGTTATTAAGAGACTATAATGTACCACTGTTGGGCAATGGCCTCTCTTCCCCTCTTCCACTCTATCCGATCCTGAGCGGTCTCCCTCCAGTCCTTGTCCCATAGACACAACTCATCACTCCATCTCTTCCTGGGGCGGCCACGCTTTCTCTTTGCATTTTCTGGGAGCATTCCAGCAGTCGAGCACTAAATACATACAATGAATACAATGGTGGCACGCATTTTTCAAACAGGGTGATAGAGGCACTGATGTGTTTTATGCTATACATAGTTATTAATTGGCTATTAGCTATACATAGTTAATTAAAAAGCAAAACCATTTACTGGTGACTTTTTTCAAAAGTTACACTTATCCCATCCTCATCTGCGTAGCGTATAGCAAGCTTGACAGTGCGGTACTAGATTGACAGCACTGTATAGTATAGTAGACAGTTGGTGAGCAGCGTCATTTGATCACTCAAGTAATAGGCACTTAGATTCTAGACTAAACTTACTAGGTTTATTATCCAGCTCACAGTATTGATTGATTCTCTTGTACATCCCTTTCTGTTACACCCTGTACTGATCTTAAAGATCTAAATCAGCATTTTCTAAGATTGTTTTGCATCATCAAAAGCCGCTAATTGGTAGATAATTTGTTTTTCTTGCGTCAGATTTTGGTAATGTTTATTTTGTATTGTAAAGCTATTTTGTTTCTAATTAGGTTGTAAAAGGGCGCGTGCGTTAAAGGGTTAAATTGTTTATGATATGCTTCAGTGTAATAAGGATAAAATAAAATGTTTTTACTGTATTAACGTCGTTTTAACTTTTGTCACAGAAGAGATAATAGTACTCCGTACAGAACGACCACTCCCTTCCCCGCGCTGATTCAGATACCGCACCCCACCCCTGGCGTCAAAGGATTGGTTAAAGGATCAATAGACAGGGCTGAACGCCGGACGAGTGACGACGCGTATACTTTAATATCGCTGCATTTGCCGCGCCACCAGCCCTAGCAAAGTTTACGCACACATTTGCACGTATACAAACATCATTTGGTTATGTAGTAGTAATAGGTGATTATTTTACGAGCGTTCTATGGAGTGTCCGAGGTGTGCTTTTGTTTGAGATAGCATACAACACGGCAATGACTTTCTTATAAAATGTAAATGTAATTGTAGCCATTAAGTCCTCATCGAGGGGCACAGGCCTTTACCCGGATATGAGTCATATTGAGCCATAGTCTACCACCTTGGCTCAGTGCAGGTTGGTGGAGTGGAAATTTTATAATAAAATTAATAATAATACAGTCTATCACTGACAAAGTATACGTCAGTATTCGTATTTATTTATTTATTTATTTGCATAAGCGCACACACACACATAAACATTGAAGATACTTAGCGCTAAACAAAATAACATATAAACATACAGACACAGATAGAAAATACAGTTAAATTTAATTTGCACTAAGATATATAGGATATAGGCAGGCCTCCGTCACTGAATGTACTCGCGCGCTGTAATTACCTACCGCCCGCCCGAGCTCTCGGGCGCCCGGCTATGGCCCGGCTGATCAAGTCAGTATGGTTATCGCAAGCCAAGCGCACGCACGTTTTGAACTGTGTTCGTATCGTACGAGTATCTGCGAGGCGAGGCAGCCCTGGGATTAGTGTGAGATCGCGCGGTGCGAGGCGATCACAACTGTACGCTTGAGCATTTAGGCACATTTTAGCATGCAGTGGTTGCTGACGCGACGGAGTAGGCTATTATAGCAGTAGGTATTGGAAATTTCCTACTGAGTGAAGTATCTGTTACGTAGTAACTATTTAGTAATCTGTGATATAGGTACCAAACAAGGCGAGTATTAAATAATTTGGTACAGTAGTTTCACATTTTAGAGGCCACATATATTCTAACCAAGAGTTTCAGGCATCAGAACTCCAGCCTGCAAACAATGCAGACTAAAGTCTTCACAAAATAAAAGGCCCATTTTGACAGTTCACGTCGATGAAGTCTCCTAATGCGTAGGTAATAAAAGCCAACTGCTGCGTACAAGCAAGGCGTACAAGTTGCACCTAGGAAAACCGCGTCTATTACCTACGCGTTAGGGGTTAAAACTTCATGGGCGTGAACTGTCAAAACGGGCCTTTTATTTTGTGAAGACTTTAATCAGTGCTGATTAAGTAGGTACCTAATTCGATCCGAAAAAATACCATGAACACTGAACCATAGTATAAATAAGAAATAGTAAGTTCACTCGGCCCCTGTTCGCATGATAACTACCTGCTTTTGCTCAAACGGCTAGGGTTGTCGCTTACCACGTGTCGCCCGTCGCATGCATTGCTTGCATAGCCCTGTCTCGTCGCAAGCGAAGGGAGGCGAGATTCGGCAATGTGTGCGTGTGGCGGCGCGTGCTTATACGGAATGCAATGTAGCTGTGTGTGTGCGGCCGATCTCGTTGATTTGTTTGAAGTGAACCTGGCGTGACTGAACATCATAAAACAACTCTTAATAAAGCTCACAATGCAGCTGCCCGTTGCGCGACTTAGCAGCGTGTTTTAGGTATTATCTTAGTTCCCGGCCACAAAACCATTCGTTCATCATTTTGAAAATCCAAATCCCGTGATGAGCTTATTCTGAGCTTATTACTTACCGAAACTCTTTGCTTACAAACTGTATGGGTCGCGCAACGCACAGCTGTCAAACATAAGTTCCGGTTCCGCGAGTTCCGCTTCCATCAAAGAGGTTGAAGAGTGATGCAGTGATGCTAGATTATATGGCTACCAACGCCATCTAGCGAAAGAGAGTGAAATTCCCATACAAAAGTTATTTAGATTTTTTGGCTTTTTCTCAAAGTTTTTCCTTATTTTCTTTCCTCCGGACTGACACAAATAAAATCCAATAGACTTTATAAACATCGGTTAGGCCAATTGACCGGAAAAGGAAGACTAACGCACAACATTTCATTTTTATAAGTATAGATATATATATAATATATATCTCTAACCATCATGCATCATAAAGGGAACACAGTTTGACACCTCCACATGCAACCGTGGTGGTATTTTTTCCTTTCTTACCATGAAGTTATTTTATGGAGCGGCCTTAAGGGGGCTGCGACCGCGTGAATTTCCCATACAAACGTAATACAAAAATGATTTGAATTTGAAAACTAGTTCAAAGCATTTAGACTGTTGATCGGATTTATACACTGTTTACGCAGGTTCCTGGTCGTATACCAAGGTTCTTATTCAAATTACTCAAAAATATTTTTAAATTGGTTGAAGAGGAACCCTGGTATACTAAAGACTCCCGCAGTACGGTGGATGACAGCTATCAAATGACACACCAGACTCGCGTAAAGACTCCTTCCATACGGAGAGCTCCGGTTTCGGAAAAATCGGCTCGTGTAAATCCCAATGTAGTTTTTTTTCTGGCAACACTGCAGAGAATAGCCAATGAGACTAGCTTCTAGTTGATATCTCACACTTGATTGGTCGAGAGTTCAGTCGCTAGGAAAAAATAATGCAATTTATTTTTCGAGCGTAATTTCCGCGATTTTCGAAATTCGCGATGACCTTTTTTTAAACTGATATAAAAAGACGGCGATTGAAAGAGCTTCGGTTTATCATCTTTACACATTTCCACTTTTTTAGTGTCATATTGTGACAATATTTGTTGTAAAAAATCATAGCCACTGAATGCCAATGCCAAGTTGAAGCAAATTTTCGATTCTAAGTACCTACATTCTTTTCATCTAAATTCTACTTTTACGAAATTTTGGAGGTGTTTTGGGTTATGTCCGAGGTAATCAAATAAAAGGAACAAGTGTGAAGTTCAAGCTTTATTTACAACATGGCTATACAGTCTCAGAATTGTATATTTTCAGCAGTTGTATATTATAAAGTCATTTTTGTGCAAAACAATACAGCATTTGATGCCACACGCCACATGACATCATGTAGTGCTATTTCATAGAACTCAGGAGCAAAAGCACCATTTTGAAATTTCCTAAAAAAAAAAACTATTTGACTAACAGGACACAAGCCTATTGTAAACATACATTTTTATGCTTCAGGCCGCTCCATAATTACTGTTTCTCGTGTTCCTTTCACGCTTGATGAAGTCTCTCGCATCGATTAGTTTCTACGTTAAAATAACTTGGCGGTTCGGAAAAAAACTGGTTCGGAATTTTTACGGTAGCTTGATGGGTTTAAAAAATGCGGGGCTTTCTGAATGTAAATGTTGCGTAACATAACAAGGCGTCACGAGTTTTCCCATACGGGTGGCATAGGCACAAATTGCGTGAGAGGGGGCTTGTAGATATGAGGACCAGTTGTACCATTGAACGGCCCGAATCTACTGTTCACAAGCATATGACAAGCCTGGCACAAACTTCAATACGAGGGGTATTTGGTGTTCTTCTAAACCCGGAATCCAATTCACAAGCGCCACCGTGAAGCCAGCGTACTTCGTATTCTACTGTCCAAAACGTACTTACGCTGGCGCCAGTTTGACGCCAGCGTACTTCGTTCTACTGTCCAAAACGTACCTACTTACGCTGGCGCCAGTTTCACGCCTAGAATACGAAGTACGCTGGCTTCACGCTGGCGCTTGTGAATTGGATTCCGGGTTTAGAAGAACACCAAATACCCCTCGTGTTGAAGTTTGTGCCAGGCTTGTTGTATGCTTGTGAACAGTAGAATTCGGGCCCGGTAGTAGTTTAATGATATACTTATGTAAATCCCATCCCCTAATAGACCGGTTTAAAAGTAAAAGTTGTACAAAAAATGTTCATTGCTTTCCGAGGTGACGCCAGACCAATTCTATAATAATACCAACGTACCAGTATCCAGACAAAGAGTAGGTGATCAACGAAGAGCTATTATCCGAAACAAACACTCTTGAAGAATTCAGAATTGAAGTATCAGCCACTTTAACAACACAACAGATACAACACTCACAGAATCATAGCCAACAAGCTGTTGAACCTCAATCAACAACCTCCGATAATAGGCCCAGGACTCGCTCACAAACACCTAAACCAACAAATTAGATAATTTTAATTGTTTAGTTATTTATTTATTTATTTATAAGGTTTACCAACAGATCTTACACAATACATACGAATGGAAAAAACAGTACATCTAGCTATGTGTAGACCCAATTATAGGTGAACACAACATACCTACATTAAAAAAAAAAAAACAGTTCAAACTACCTGAACCTGTGAATTGTTAATTTTAATTAGATAATTTTAATTGTTATCTGCCCATAGCGGCCACTGTCACAGACGAGGGGATAGTTTTTTTTTTCATAAGGTCGATACTGTAAGAAATTTTGATCTTTTAATAACAATTTTAAAGATATCGGAAAATGTTTCCAAAGAATAGTCGTGCAGGAAAAGAAAATCTCGAAAGAAACAACCAAAGATTATCTGGCTACCGAGCTTCGCTTGGCGGTTGGTTGTACAAACACAATAAAACATTATATCGCTTACGATAACAAATTCTCATCAATTGATTTGTTTGGCTTATCACGTAGCACATTTAAAAGTAAAATTCTGTCTCTCATTAACTCGCATGAAAGAGTTTTTATTTCATTGTAATAGTATATCGTACTCTAATATATTCTACCCTAACACTATTCCTTCTCATCCCCTCCTCCCTCCCCCTTCCTCGTCAAATATGGACAAGTACATATTAAAATAGTATTTACAATACACAGAATTTGAATATGAATAAGTAACCATCGTTCTTAAAACTGCTGTATTTAATTGTATATTAAGTACCTTGTAATTGGCGTAACATTTTATATTGTTACTTGTATAAAATACTAAAAGGTTTACCTGAATAAATAAAATAAATAAATAAACATTCATATCATTAGACTGCACTAACATCAATTAATATGCTGCTCTGTCATTGTCTGCCACTTAATACAACACGCAAGAAAATGGCATCGTGTAACCGAGCCTTAACTCTGTCTAATCTAGGAGTACTGTCCTTATTTATTAGATACCTCAATCGAGACCTTCACCTAAATCAACTTCCATCACTGCTTGTAAGAGTTATAAAATGATCCAGAAATCCTCTCGGACCATGCTATCCGTTTCCCAAAATACTCGTTCCCAAAATATGCGTTCCCGTCACTACCGTTTCCTAAATAATCCGTTTCCCGATATAATGTGTTTTTAGAATATTTCTTTCCCAAAAAATACGTTCCGCTTGATATCCGTTTCCCAAAAATACCAAATCCTAAAACGACCGTTCCCGTCACTACCGTTTCCTAAATAATTCGTTTCCTAAAATGTGATTACTCCAAAAACACGTTTTGCTTGATATCCCTTTCCCAACCACCATAAAGTCTCATTTTATAAGTCTTTCAACGGGAATAAAGATAAATCAGTATTTCTTTTGGGTGTAATGAGAGACCATTCTTTTGGATTAACGGGTGTCATCATGAGGAACGAATCTTTTGGCATTTTCCGGAGCCCCATGAATCTATCACGAAAATGCACAAAATTTGTAGAATTTATGTATAATAATTAATACATCAATCATAATCTATTACATTATTTTGACCTGGGGAATCAGAATCTGCAGCTGGCATTGGAGCTGGAGCACCAGAAGGTGGAGGTTCCGTTATAGCTGAATTATCGTCGGTGCCGCCGCCGGCGCCGCCACCAAGGGCACCGCCACCAAGGGCACCGCATAACGCACATGCTAGACAGGCTGCCAGGCAAGCGCAACATCCAGCGCAGATTCCTTTTGCACAAGAGCCAGATTGTGACTGCTGTGCTGGCTGCTGTTGTGGCTGCTGTTGAGGGTACTGCGGGTAGTACTGTTGTGGTGGTGGGTACTGTTGTGGTGGTGGGTACTGTTGTGGTGGTGGGTACTGATACTGAGGCTGCTGCGGGTAGTACCCAGGCGGGGGCGGCGGATAGCCAGAGACCGCAGGGGGACTGTAGCCAGGATACATCTCACCTCACGGGCATACGGGACCGACACAAGATACAGTATTTACACTTCCACAAATGTCATGTCCGGAGCATTATTTCAGTGGTGATCGCTTTGCATGAATGTTGATTTGCCCTAGGTTTGTGATAATTTTCGTCTTTCAATTACGCATCTATATAAATATAAGTATATATATCCCAAATATTACTTGCTAGTAAAAATAATTCATCTGGGTTTGTTTTGGAAATCACCAGGGATCATACACTAATACTATCAAAGAGTATATATAAACTTAACTGTAATACTATGTATGTCACTTGCTCGCTGCGCTTCTGGGCTTCTCGATGGAAATCACAAAGAAAAAGTTATTCTGTGAACATCTGCCAAAAACTCTTTGCATAACCACTGCATAACAGATAATCTACAACAAAAAATGGACTTTACAATAAAAACGCAACATAAACTTATAGTACCTACCTACATTACTGCCGCGGTCTGTAATGGCGGCGTTGCTGGTCGCGCTGCTGGTGGCCGAAAGCGCAGCTTAGCGCAGCTCAAGGCCTATACAGCGCGGTCAGCATTGAAACCTTTGATGGACAAGCTTTTATAGCGCGGTCATCAAAGGTTGCAATGCTGACCAAGCTTGAGGCCGGGACTCCACCAAAGCGGAGATGTGCGGAGATGTGGAATATTTGTATGGCGCCATGGAAGCGGAGATGTGAGCTGTTTCCATCGCGCATACAAATATTCCACATCTCCGCTTTTGTGGTCTCGGCCTAAAGGCCGAGATCGTAGCTAAGCTAAGCTCGAGGCCATCATAGCGTGGCCAGCAGTGCAGTCATTGCGGACCAAGGCTTGTATAGTGCTTTACTCAAACAATGCTAGTAATATGAAAGACGATGCTAATGAAATATAACCAGCTAAATAAAGCTACATAATAATAATTTAATAAAAATAACAATTAGTAGGTAAATGTACAGTTATTAAAATTCCATTCCGTTTGTGCTTCATCAAAACAAAACCGTTCTCTTCAGCATGGAGTCAGTATTCCAGAGAGATTATAGGGCTTCATTATCTTTGAAAGTTCGCTAAAACAGGCTAGAAAATCGTTTTCCACCAAAGACTTTCATTTTCTGTCCATTTTCCACTGCATGAACTTTTCGTATGCAAATTTTTATGTTTCCTTTGACTTCGGTGGAAAATTTTCTATCACTAATTCCGCTTCCAATTATTATGTCCGGCGGTGTTAAACACATTGAATTAGAGGATTCTTTGCTTGTAGAACTCATTTTTCACAATTTATTTGGAACACGGAAAGAAAATTGCAAAAACAAATCTCGCTTATTTGTTTTTTTTTTGGCTTGCTGTAGGCTCAGGCTGTAGGTAGTCACACAGATCCAAATTCAAGTCGAGTTCCGTGACACCGCCGTCAGCGCCATAATCGATTACAACGCCTACAAACAATGCCATCGTTTTGTATCGCCAAAACTGACTCGGAACGGCTTCGTTCGTAGACGCTGTAATCGATTTTGGCGTGACTCGGAACGGGGGAATTGAATAAAATATTTTTGCACTACCACCATTTTTGTTACCATTTTTGAAACAAAGATTTTGACAGGTAGGTAATTGCCGGTCGCTACAGCACGACTGTTATGGTAATTGCCGGTCGCTACAGCACGACTGTTATGGTAATTGCCGGTCGCTACAGCACGACTGTTATGGTAATTGCAGGACACCTTTTTGAGCCGGTCCTAAAAATATATCAAATTATAACATTTTAGTCACTTGTTTTAAATTGATGTCAAAATCATTTTCAAAACATACCAAGTTTGGACTCCTTCAGACCCATCAGTACTGTTGTTTTTTTTATTTAAATATACCTCAAATGATACGTATTATCCTCGTATTTAACCCCAAAAAAGCATTTATGAAAATATTTACATTTACTATTTTTTTTTTTTTTCAGTTTTATAAAGTGAGACTTCCATATAAGTACTTCAATATTTTACTAGACGGGTGGAACCGTACCCAATATGCTGTTTATATTTATTGGTGTGTGATAATTATTATAACGATCACAAATAATAAATTTTAAAATTCCATTCTAACGGTGATGGAAAACATCGTGAGGAAACCTTCTTCTTCTTTCTTTTTTTAATTTGAAACAAGTGACTGAAATGTTATGATGTGATATATTTTTAGAACCAACTCAAAAAGCCCTTTCATTTGACACCACACACGATAGGTTTCAGAAAACTTTTTTTTTTAAATTCCATACGAAAAACAGATGACGTCATAACTCGCCTCCCTTTTTTTTCGTGCTACGGGTCAAATTGATTTATTTGGCCTAAAGATCAATCGTGCAAATTTTCATAGCTTTAACACCATTTGCAGCTAAATTTTGTGAACCGCTGGGACTAATAGAGATTAATATGATTTTCAATAAAACAGGAACTTAAAATAGGTACTGCCATCGGCCATTTTGACTGAAACACCAATCACAGCACATGACGTCATGATTAGGGAAGCATCACTCTGTTTGGTTGTGATTACTACTGATTACACATTTAGATTGAGTTTTCATTAGTTTTTGTGTGATTTTATGATTTATCGCCTCCGATCAATTCACGACACGACTCTATAACAATGGAACCAGGCTTTGTTAAGGCAAACAGCTCAAAGCCTAGGATTGATTTATTGAAAGAAAAGTAAACATTTTATATTGATACCTTACTCAATAAGAATGTATATTATGCAGGAGTTCTTAGATGATAAATTGACAATGCATTAAAATAAATTAAAGATGGATAAGCCTTTGAGAACTTAACTTGTAGGTGATGACTGTTCAGTAGCTCAGTATAACCCAAAGTAGTAAAACGGGGGAGAGTCTTTGGCCCAGCAGTATATATTCTCCCCATAGAATAAGAAACATATCCAGGCACGCACACATACTTAACACATACACTACACACAAACATCACGTACTTATCTCGTATCGTATAGGTATCTGCGTATTTCAAAGTATAGGAGATTTTAGCGCAGCGCAGCAGATGACACCGCGTTAAGTGAAACCACGCATAAACATGTGGGATCTTCATCTTTGATACGTGCGTCCATTTCGAATTCCAGCTGAGTATGACCTTTTTAACCGACTTCCCAAAGGAGGACGTTTACAATTCGTCCGGATGTTTTTCGCGCACGAAGGGTTCCGTACCACTTTAAAAAACCCCAAAAAAATAATTTTTGTATGGGAGCCCCCCTAAATATTAATTTAACTATTTATTTTTTAAGTACATAATATACTCAATATATTGTGAACATTTTAAGCGTCTACCTGCTACCATTATGAATATATCGAGCAATAAAATCACGTTTGTTGTATGGGAGCCCCCCTTAATATTAAATTTCTTTTGATTTTTAGTATTTGTTGTTATAGCGGCAACAGAAATACATCATCTGTGAAAATTTCAACTGTCTAGCTACCACGGTTTATGAGATACAGCCCGGTGACAGACAGACGGACGGACGGACGGATGGACGGACGGACAGACAGCGAAGTCTCAGTAATAGGGTCCCGTTTGGCACCCTTCGGGTACGGAACCCTAAAGATTGACAAAAGTTTGTGGTCTTTTGTGGACGCTGGACGTTTGATTACAACATACCGATGACGCTGATGAAAAAGATAAGTAGTACCTTCAATATTATTTTTGTATTTTTAACGTGGCCCATAAGGGAGGCGCCTTCTAAGCGCTCGTCGTCAGTCTGACAGCATAAAGCCGTGCGATCTGGGAGCAAGTCATTATGCGTAATGAGCACACACTCTGCGCAAGTAGGTAATGATGTTCGCTGTATTTGGTTGCGCCGAGACGTTTGGTGTGAGATGCCGTTGGGACTGGTCGGACGCGAAAGTATTATGTGAATTATGCACTTCGAATTGGCCAAGGTAATCCAATAAATCTCGGAACAAGTCTTACGTTGAAGCATTATGTACAAAATGGCTTGACATTCTCAGAATTGTATTTTTCCAGCGGATATATTTTATAAAGTCAATTTTGTGCAAAAAAAGACAGCATTTGATGGCACTTTTACATGACGTCATTCTGTTGTTATTTCATAGTACTCAGGAACAAAAGTTCCGTTTTGACAGTTCATAAAAAGTATCTATTTTGACTTGACAGGCCACAAGCCTATTGTACCACCATGGAGTAAGGAAGTACAGAGCCACCAACTAAACTGTTGAAAAATTGGTACTACGGACTTGTCATCCGCCATCAAAGAGAATACTTATGGTTGTATACTTATGGCACACCTCGGACACTCCATAGAACGCTCGTAAAATAATCACCTATTACTACTACATAGCCTAATGACATTTGTACACGTGCAAATGTGTGCGTAAACTCGTTCGTTTGTGAATGTGTGCGTTCAGCTTCTATACAAAGTGTCTCCCGAAGAGGCTCCCCGACTCCGGGGTGAGGTGCGGTAGGTATCTGAATCCGCGCGGGGAAGGGAGTGGCCGTTCTGTACGTAGTACTATTATCTCTTCTGTGCTTATGGTGCGTGCGCATGAAGGGTGGCGGCGTGTGACTGGTGTGACGGTAGCGACGGCGACGGTAGCGTGCGAGTCGTTCGGTGGTACTGCTTGCCAGTATTTTCATTGGCAATACCTCAGAACAGGGCAACACCATGAATCGACAAAAGCCTACCTGTCAAATTAGTTTCCGCCCCTCTCCGCGCGCAGTATGGGAGCGGACGCACTCTCTATGTCCGCTATTATCGTAAAGGGAGTATATTATAGAGATGGCACATCGTCAGAAAAAAAATAAAAGAAAGAGATGACATAATACGAATCATTTTTGTGTAAGCGAGAAACAATAACGATCACCTGTCCCTTACCCGCGTATGCGTTTTTGTTGTTGGCTACAGTATTCTCAAATGCTTGTTTGCTCTTGTTTTGACAGATGAGTGGCAGAAAATAACGAGTTGAGAACCAACTCTATCTCCATCTCAAAGGTGTACGCATGCACTCCGTCTATTCCTTTCTCTGTCTACGGCTATTATGAAGACTGCTATGACACTAGCGACCGCTATCAACTGAACAGCAAAGTTGGTTGCGTTGGCACTGTAAAGAGATTGACAGTCTATTTTTCTTTTTCTTTTTAATGGCGACCTAACCTTTATTGAGGTTAATTTTCCCAGTGTCAAGTATATTTCAAGGATATTTTCCAGGTTCTTGAAATTATTTCGTTGCACGTCAACACCACCCAGGTAGAACGTGAATGGATGTAGGTTCTAAGTATCTCCTTCGAAGCAACTTACGCCCTGCAGTCACTCCAATAAGTGAATTAACATTTGGCGGTTCCAGAAGGTGGAAGGGAACCCTATGGAACTTGTAAACGTACTGTCATATTAATAAACCCCTCTACAAGATCAACCAAAATATCCTTGGAAGAAACAAGAATATTTTGGCTGTTAAGTGCCGTTAACAGGGGGCGCCAGCTCTTCGCAACGAACCTGTCATCAACACAGAGACCTTTCCCAAAAAAAAAACCGGCCAAGTGCGAGCCAGACTCACGCATGAAGGGCTTCGTACCATTATCTTTAAAACGGCAAAAAAAATATGTCTGTATGGGAGCCCCCATAAATATTATTTATTGTAATCTGATTTTTAGTATTTGTTGTTATAGCGGCAACATAAATACATCATCTGTGAAAATTTTAACTGTCTAGCTACCAGGGTTCATGAGATACAGACGTGACAGATGGACGGACGGACGGACGGAGAGCGGAGGCTTAGTAATATGGTCCCGTTTGGCAGCCTTCGGGTACGGAACCCTAAAGGATGGACTCTGTGATAATAGCCTTTGCATTTTTACTCGGAATAATATGGAAGAAAGCCATTTGATTTTCCAATTAACCCCCTAAGTCGAGCCATTGTCATTCTCCTGGCCGAAAAGGGAAAAATATTGACATTAAAATTAGTTTGACAGTGGGTACCAACGTCAAAAAATAGACATTCATTGACGTCTTGGTACCCACTGTCAAAATAATTTTAATGTCATTTTTTTTTTATAATTTTAATGTCAATATTGTTTCAAGGACTCTTTTGTCCTTACGCTACAGTGGGTGTACAATATGTGGTGTGTAATGAATGCCTTCCATAGTACTATGAAAAATTGTACTGAAATAAATGGTTTTCTTTGGTGTAGGTGGTTTTCATGGACGCGCTAGTAAGATGAGATATTATCCCGCCATTTTCCTTTCGTCAGTGCCACGTCAGTGACAGGTCACATGAGTGGATGTCGTGATACAGGGTGTATGGCTTCGTTCGGCCGCGGACCACTAAACGCCTGTCAAAACATGACTGGGAATATGATATCCATGTGTACAGGGTGGTGGAAACATATCTATCTATATATATAAAAATGAATTGCTGTTCGTTAGTCTCACTAAAACTCGAGAACGGCTGAACGGATTTATCTTATCTTAGTCTTGAAATGTTCATGGAGGTCTAGGGAAGGTTTAAAAGGCGAGAAAAAAGCGAATAATTTCCGGGAAAACCCTAAAAACAGCCCTTTTCTATTTCCCATACAAACGTTTTCTAGAGTCAATCGTTTTCTAGAGTCAATCGTTTTCTAGAGTCAATTTGAACTTTATTGCTATTCAATAAAGTCTTTTATTTATCGATTGAGGCAGTACGAAGTCTGCCGGGTCAGCTAGTTTTTTAATATAGTTTAATACAGCGCATAGTGGGTCAATCTAGCTCTGACTAGAGATGTGTGGGCTCGAAACGGGGAGGCCTTTGCCCAGCAGTGGGACACATTACAGGCTACGTAAAAAAATTAAAAAATACAGCGCCACACATTTTCCTATACGTGGAGGCTGAGGCTGTGTTCTGTGTGCCCACTTTTGTGTGATTCTGTAAGATATAATTTTGAATTTCGAATCTGAAGTTGTGAGTTTCTTGATTCAGGGTGAAGCCAGACGAGCGTAATTTTGTGAGTAGTGAGGAGCAGAATTTTGGTCGCGTAAATCGGTGACGACAACTCATTTTGCGACGCACGAAACAGGAGTTTTTGTATGAAACCGAATGCAGCAGAAATTACGCGAACGCAATTCTGCGACTCACGACTCATAAAATTACGCTCGTCTGGCTTTACCCTGACATTCTAAACACTCGGTTGACTGTGACATTTTGATAGTTAAAGTATGAGATGACCGTAAAAATCGGCATTCGGTAAATTTCCCCGTCACTTCGACGCTGACGATGGGTGATGTGAGTTGTTGTATTTTACAGAATTGACGTCCAGGGCGCATTGACGGGTTCTGATGTAGCTATAAAACATCATGAGGAAACCTTCATACCTACCGAGATGATGGGTGACCCTGTGATGAAAAATGGAATATGAAATAATTGAAGAAACATGGCTTGCGTCCCGATAGTCAAAATAGATACTTTTTAAGTACTGTCAAAATGGTAGATACTTTTGTTCCTGAGTTCTATAAAAAGCACTTCGTGACGTCATGTGGGGTGTGGAATCAACTTCATAAAATACAATTGCTGGAAATATGAAATTCTGAGATTGTCAAGCCATTTTGCTTTAACTTCAGACTTGTTCCGAGATTTATTTGATGACCCTGGACACAAGCCTATTGTATGGTTAAAGTTAATGGCGACAGGGGGTTAGCCCAATGCCTCATCAATGGAGATATGAGTAGTTTGAATGACGGCGAGTATAAAGAAAAGATCCACCCTGTATAAGTCGGTTAGGCTTATTCCACACACATCCTGTGTTCGGCAGAAAGCACCCTGGGGATACAAAATGGTGGATAAATGTGGAATAGACTTCATATTTTTATTCTTATGTCTTAGTCTTGCTGCCATATTTTTAAATAATTACGGCCGACCTATTTAAATTCAGATATTTAGTGTGGTTTTATAGCTCATTGGATTACTCTTTAAATATGTCAAAATTAAAAGTTTGGTAGGTATGTCGTTTTTAAGCTGAATTCCAAGGATCATTCTATTCACGGACTTTTTGGAATGGTTGTTAAAGAAATCAGAATGTGTATTGTGGATCGTTAGTTTAAAATAGGATGTAACATTTTACACATTGTTCTCATTGAGTCCTGCCAAAAAGCATCTATCTTAAATCAAACATCCCCCAATTGGTGACCACGAGGCGAAGCCGTTATCTTTAAACGAGGAACATTTGTATGTAATATAATTATGTTGAAGCTCTAGAAAAAGGCACTGTAGTTTTCGATGCAATTTGCAATATAAGTATGATGGGCTGATGGGGTATTTTGGCGGTAAAAAATCAATCGAGCGAGGTCTCATAACTGAAAAATCGAGTTATTTCCGAGTTTTCATGCTTTTCTCATACCCGTGCAATAGGATTGACAATTTCATTTTAGTACGAAGAAATAAGGCATAAATTCCAATGACAATAAAAAAGTAACTTACAATAACACTTAACTAACATTGCGACCTCAGTTCACGTGACACTTTTTGGCGCCTCTTCGGAAAATTGACACAAAAAGGTTTCGTTCAGATAAGGTCGAATCTAAGTTCATCATCTGTTATTCAACCTTCTTGCTTGCTATCAAGCTCTTACACTTACAGGCACTACGTGTAGGCTGAAAGATTGAATTCGGTGCCTAACACTCACGAGCAAAAAAAAATGTCTGTTTGCTTCTCGTTCCAAAACAGAGCAGCATATAAATCGATGTTTATAATCTGATGATATGAATATAATGTTTTATTGTGTTTGTACCACCAACCACCGATCAAAGCTCTTTTCCCAGATATTTATTATTATATGAAAAAGTCTCCTCCATACTTGCCCACCCATATCGCGTGTATACTTATGGTTAAGGCTTCTTGCTTAGAGCTACCTCTGGTCTAACTAAAGTGACGTCATGTGACTTTTAGGGTTCTCCAGCCAAATGGTTCACATTTTTTTCAAGTTAAGGTTCTAAGAATACACAGCCTCTCGGTCTGTGATGAATTGATGATGATGAACATTTAAAAAGATGATGATGATGACAAAAATACAGATAAAGTGACATGCCTTTACTAAAAGGGGTGGCAGAGGTCCAGTTCCAGGTTAACTGGTTCACTCTCAGGAGCACACCGGTCGAACAACCGAGCAATGGAGAACAACATACAAATAAGATATGTCGACGAAGGGGGCTAGATGTAGAATACTCAATTTGGCGTGATTAGAGGTTAGCCCAACGCCGCAGCCACGATGTAGTCTTTCTAGCAATGCCAATGGGTTCCATTTCGTTTTATCATCGAAGTGTGTCGTGATAATAAGCTATGGTTTACACCTTTAAGAGCTAAGCTCGTCCTTTTATTGCTTTTATTGACTTTTCATGTCACTCTAAGTAATATTTCATAATTTCATAATTTCTTTATTGCACACAATTAATTGCAATGACAAAAAGTTAATAAAAACAGTGTACAAAGGCGAGCTTATCTCTAAAAAGAGATCTCTTCCAGCAAACCAAGTTCCGATGAGAGAGTTTGATATATCAGCAAGGGTAGACCTTTGTGTACAACAATATACCTACGAGTCCCTACAAAGCTAGAATATACTTACATCCAAATACATCCTAAAATTAACTACCAAAATATTAAAGATATAATACTATTAATAAACTAATATAATATATAAAGTAATATAATATTTCATATTTACTGCATTGTTATTGTTGTAAATAAATTCTGACAACCGGAAGACCCAAAATCCCTAAGATACAGGTGCATTACCTAGTTTAGCGGTTTGAAGTCGTAATTATATTGATGACACCATGTACAACAATTTCACTGTAATCTTTAAGTTAGAAGTAGTAGAAAGTACGAAATAAACTTTATCTTATCTTATCTTATCTTACTTAATGCCCCTATCTAGAAAGTGAGTTCACTTAGTCTCCAAAAGCTATAACGGACACTATTATATCGCCTCTATATGTACTTAGGCGGTAACAAGATCTACAGGACGCCAAAATCATTGTTGTAACACAACATAGCGTCACGCCTTTTTGTGGCAGTGGCACAATAGGATTGTGGCCAAGGTAATCCAATAAATCTAGGAACAAGTCTTAAGTTGAAGCATTATGTACAAAATGGCTTGACATTGCTTGCTTAGCTTTGTACAGCTTGTCAGATAGTTAATTTAAGTTAATTATGAAGTGCGACTCCCGCCGATCCACAGACAAACCATACTAACATTTGGTTTCGTGGGATGTATGTATAGCCTTTAAGATTATAATGCAATAAACGTCTATTCTATTCCATTCTCAGAATTGTATATTTCCAGCAGATATATTTTAGAAAGTCAATTATGTGCAAAAAAAGACAGCATTTTTACATGACGTCATTCTGTTGTTATTTCATAGAACTCAGGAACAAAATTTCCGTTTTGACAGTTCATAAAAAGTATCTATTTTGACTTGACAGGCCACAAGCCTTTTGTGCCTCCTTGTATTTGTAACTAATTTTTCATTACTCCAATATTTCTGCGATTGGTTGAAATGTTGCGCGGAACCCGTGGTTTATTAGTCCGTCTCGCACTTGACGCGATATGTCTTGTTCTAAAGTGACGTGATGTGTTGGCGACATTATGTTTTTGCACTTTTTATTTTATCATTTACACGCTTCAGGGAGCGTTTAACATCGTTATAAAATGGTTTTTGCAAACCTATAGTTAGTGTTCTAGCACAGAAGAGATAATAGTACTCCGTACAGAACGGCCACTCCCTTCCCCGCGCGGATTCAGATGCCGCACCCCACCCCGGAGTCGGGGGGCCTCTTCGGGAGACACTTTGTTTAGGCGCTGAACGCACACATTCACAAACGAACGAGTTTACGCACACATTTGCACGTGTACAAATGTCATCAGGCTATGTAGTAGTAAAAGGTGATTATTTTACGAGCGTTCTATGGAGTGTCCGAGGTGTGGTAATAGTCAGAGTTCTCAAGATTACTCTTATCTAATAGACTAGAGGTTTGATTTGAAGCTATGAGGGTAGGTACTCATTTTGTTTTTTAGTTTTCTGTTGTGTTCATTCTACATTGTCATTTTTTTATCGGTGAATTTGAAAATAAAAGTAATAAAAAATACTTCATCGGTTTGATAGTAAAAACTTGCAATGATGTCTCTAAAATCCTTTTTCACTGCCCCTTTCCGTTTCTAAAAAATCGGCTAATTGCGAGTCGCACTCTCACACGGAGGGTTCCGCACCAATCGTACCAAAAAATTAAAAAAAAAAAAAACATTTTTTTGTATAGGGACACCTTTATTTTTTCAATATTTTGCGTATTTCAGTATTTGTTGGTGGAGCGGCAACAGATATACACAACCTGTGAAAATTTCAACTTTCTAGCTATGATGCTATGTTCGTGCTGAAGGGCCCTCTGACGGATGGACGGACAGATGGTCCCGTTTGGCACCCAGGGTACAGAACCCTAAAAAGGCGTAAACGGTATCACCTATTAACACATCTGGGAGGAAAAAGGACGCAAGTTTTTTACTATCTTTCTTATTTCCTTAGCAACAAAGTAAACCCGAAAAACGCCAAAAATTCCTCGTCCTCGGAACTTTAACGAAAATCAAGATAAACTCTCAGTCACAGATTTGGTGCAAAGTTAACACTGATAATAATAATTACGTGCCAAAGTTACCGCGATGCCATCTGTGGGGTATCCACAAACATTCAGATTAATAATTCGAAAAAAACATACATGTACAGTGTACGTGTCTTAAAAAAGTTTTTGTATAGGAACAGAAGAGATAATAATATGGTATAGGTAACCTAATACAACGTCCCTATAAATAAGGGTTATTTCCAAGTTAATACCTTCTTTTGTTGAAGAAAAGCTCTTTAGGGAGCTCATTAGTGAGGAAATATTGAAAATGGTTACCATGGTGATATTGATAGATACTTTGATAGACTAGAAATATAAACTTAAACCATACTTAACCTCTCCAGAGCCCTTACGTCCAACAGTATGAAAAGATCTCTCGACTCTTGAGAGGAGGGAGGAGTTGAGAGATGTATAGTTGGAACGCGTTAGCTTGGCAATAGAGAGCGTTGATCTTTAATACCACTTACTACCACTGTACTTATATTTTGAATAGCGACGTATCCATTTTCTTAGTAAACGTATGCGACATCATTATCGCTAGAGTATCGGAGTACATCTCACGTTCATACCAAAGTTTTAACGTTAAATTCATTGAAAATATTATGTATCATCAGTTGGTGAACCCAAATAAATAAATAAATACCAAGGTCTTGACTTGTACTCCGATACTCTAGCGATAATAATGTCGCATACGTTTACTAAGAAAATGGATACATCGCTATTCAAAATATAAGTACAGTGGTAGTAAGTGGTATTAAAGATCAACGCTCTCTATTGCAAAGCTAACGCGTTCCTATTCAATCGTAGCAAGTAGAGGTCTTTAGTCTCTGGCCACAGAAGAGATAGTAGTACTCCGTACAGAACGGCCACTCCCTTCCCCGCGCTGATTCAGATACCGCACCCCACCCCTGGCGTCAAAGGATTGGTTAAAGGATCAATAGACAGGGCTGAACGCCGGACGAGTGACGACGCGTATACTTTAATATCGCTGCATTTGCCGCGCCACCAGCCCTAGCAAAGTTCACGCACACATTTGCACGTATACAAACATCATTTGGTTACGTAGTAGTAATAGGTGATTATTTTACGAGCGTTCTATGGAGTGTCCGAGGTGTGCTGTGGCTACCCCTCTAGCAGGAAAATGGACTGAGCACTAGCGTATATAAGTTTGTATGTTTGTTTCGGCTTAAGGCGAGGTATGAATAATTACAAACCAAGGTCAACGAAGATTGCGGAAGTGAGAAGCGAATATAACTCGGGAATAGGAACAAGTGGGATGGCGAATGTGCGCTCGCGCCTAATCTGAATCAACCCCAAGCCACAACAGAAGAAAAAAAAAACATAAAAAATAAGCTATTTCAGGGAATTGCATTTCAATCTTCAAATCGCTAGTAACAACAATTCCCCACATATTACAATAAATAGAAAGATCATATTTACTACTACTGCGGTATACTAGGAAAAAATCTTGGAGAAATGGACTTTGGAATTATTTTGTATTGAGAAAATCTTATCCAAACACGTTTTCCATCATGAAAACCCTAGATTATAGTCGAATTACCAGAAATTGATTAGTATTTGCCGAATATTTCTTGAAATACACATGAAAAATGCACCCCTAATTTATTTATGAGGTGCCTTAAGACGTTGTGGTGACCTCCTCCCCTGGCGGTGTACAAAGTTGTCATGATACAAATCAGGCTGCGAAATAATTAATTTGATTTTCTCAATAATGTATCAAAGGTGATTAGCATCTGATGTGTTTTGTATAGTGTGACCACGATATTTTTGCTATTGAGGGATATGACAAAGTTAGTATAGAAAATGGTCAGAATTGGTCTTTAGGGATCCGTACCCGAAGGGTGCCAAACGGGACCCTATACTAAGCTTCCTCTGTCCTTCTGTCTGTCTGTACCACTACAGCAACAAATACTGAACAACACGAAATAATAATAATTTAAACAAAAAGTGGAACTAAAAAAACCGACTTCCGAAAACACTGTTTGATTAGAAACCAATGTCAAGTGCTTTTTGAGTTTAATACAAACTGTAAACCCCTATCCCCCCCCCCCCTAGGGGAATTAATTTCCCATCTCATGTCAGTGCTATGCTACCCTACGTTACTAAGGAACCTCTGTACAAAGTTTCATGGCTCTAGGTCCATCGGTTTAGGCTATGCGTTGCCTGCCCGTCAGCCACGCATTGTATTTGTACCTAGTATTGAGGAGTTGTGATGGCCATATGTGGTCTTCATCATCAGTTCCGCATCACAATATTATGCTTACCATGCACTCCAGGATCCCATCATCAGATCCTGACCTGGTGTCAATGAGACCAATGGGAAGGTAAAACCCTTTGAAACAAAAAAATATATATTTTCAAATCGTTTCATCCGTCTCGGCTGAATCGGGGAACATAATATAAAAAAACACGACGAATTGGTATACCTTCTCCTTTTGTGAAGTCGGTTAAAAAACAAAGATGTCACGCCGTGCCACGTGTTTTTTTGTACTTGTTCTTGTACGATGGTGCGGAACCCTTCGTGTGAGAGTCCAACACGCACTTGACCGGTTATTTATATTTTAGGCCTGTGAGTGAGGAAACCTTCAATCATTGGCGGCGTTTGGCTAGCGCCCTGTCATGCAAAAGGAATGTACTTGGCTAAAATTGGGCACAAGTAACAAAGACGACCTCGGTGGCGCAGCGCTTGCGCATCTGCTTACCATGCGAGAGGTCCCGGGTTCGCTTCCCGGCTGGGGACAAAAAAAAAGTGCCTGTGTGTAAATGTTTATGTCTATGTTATGTAAATTGTGCCTCTGCCATTCGGTATGCCAAAATTGAAGCGATGTTGTCTTTAATTTAAAGAAAAAGAGTCCCTAGCTGTCTTAACTTTTTCCAATACTAATTGGCTCCAAAGTCGAGAACGAACGAAAGTAATGTCGAAAATGTTTTCGTGCGTGAAAATGACAAAAATGTCCCGCGAGATAAGAGGCGAGTTACCGAATGCACAGACTTTCCTCAAATAAAATACCGCTTTAAATGTGTTACCGATAAAAGACAAATAAAAAATAAATTGTTACCTCAGATCATAGATCGTATTTAATTCAATTCACATTCATTGACATCTTAGTTCATGGTTCAAAAAACCTTTTTCTATGCACGCAAATAAGTATTTCATTCATGCCCACGGAAATACATAACATTACCAGATTAATCAAGTAGGTACCATTAAAAAATAAATAGTAATAGAAATAGAAATTGTTTATTTTGCCTGAAAAAAAAAACAATACTGAGGAAAGCGAATGCGTAAGTAGGTATATAAGGCAAAAAAGGGAACAGTCTCAGCGTTTGCTATAAGCTAGCACAGTGCTAGCTTGCAGCGCTGGTTTGCTACAAGCTAGCACAGTGCTAGCTTGCAGCGCTGGTTTTCAGACAGTCCCTGACTAAAATTAAGAAAACTAAAACTAACTTGGCAGATACTACCACTAAGACTAAAACTAAAACAATTACCCTCTTTCTGTAATTCTTTCACATGCCATGCAGGCCATCTAAATGTCCCCACCAAGGGGAACAGCCTTTTAAATCTCCCCACCAAGGGGCACAGTTTTTATTTGGCTCAGTGTGGGTTGGTATAATCTCAGATGAGTGAAAACTCCGTGTGTATGTATGAGTATTGGTGGAATTTACGATAAAAGTTGCTAGACATTAAAAATTTCTTTCAAGCACTTGACTTGCTTTCTACATAAATCCGTAATATTGAAAAAAAACGCGAGATAACAATCTAACGGTGTCGATTTATTGTGAACTGTACCATACTTCATACTTATGTTAGGTTGACATGTATACAGGGTGAAATTAAATTAGCTGACCATATTTTGAGGAATGATAGTACCCATCATTGTGAACAACTTTCCCTATGAAACATATGGTCGCAAATGAAAAACATTTTTCGTCCCCCAGTACATTGCCCCGATCAGCTGATTTCAAGTTACTATGGGAGACCCAAAATTTTTTTTACGTTTGCGACCATATACTTCATAGGGAAAGTTGTTCACAATGATGGGTACTATCAATCCCCGAAATATGGTCAGCTAATTAAATGTCACCCTGTATAGGTACCAAAAAAACCTTAAATGCTAAACCTTGTCGATCCTTCGATTACATCGATCGACAGATTACATTCTAACGGGTTTTTTTTTTCGTTATATTGTAATCTCGCGGTTTTTACAATATTACGGTGGCATAAACATAAACACATCGGTGATGGAAAACATCGTAAGGAATCCTTCATTATTCCATAGCCGCGGCGATGGACTTACCCTTTGTCACGAAAAATGGAGGATTGAATCACCGGTTAATCGGTATCTAATATATATTTGTGTTGAGTGACTGACTGACTGATGATCAACGCAGAGCCCAAACCGTTAGGCCTAGAGGCATGAAACTTTTGCACAATGGTTGCTTTCATAACATAACTGAGCACTAAGAACGGATTTTCGAAAATTCGGACCAAAAGGGGGTCAAAAACGTAATTTAATTACACAAGGATAAATCCATTAATTTTGTATGGCTGGGAAAGTCTATTGTGAATTAAGAAACTGTGTTGAGGAAAGTTGAGAAAATTCTGTGTTTCTTAGATTAACAAACTTACAAGTACAAAGGAATATTTCGCATTTTTATCAGATTTTTATATCCTGCGGTCCTGCCTGCCTGCCTGCCAATCAAGATCACCGTAGATTAGTAATTGTAAAGCTAAAACATGGCCACAAATTCTATTTAACAAAATGGCGGCTTTGACGATCAGCTGTTCATGTTAATAAAAAAATTTTTCGTCACACAACACAAACTTGACAGTTGACACACACCAATGAGGTTTTGATACTGATGAACTGATTGCTATGCTAAGTATCTAAACCTCATTGGTGTGGTGTGTGTCAATGCCTGATGTACCTTTCGATCGCGTGAAATCTCCTGTGGTTCAGCGGTTACTACTATTCAACACCCAGTTCTAAATAATATACATTTTGCATGACATGGAAGGTTAGTTGTTTACAGCAGAAACAATAATAGGTATACAATTCATATTCAGAAACATAGCTGCGGCGATGTGCTTGCCCCCTGTCACGCAAAATGGATTAATGAATCTCTGGCTAATGCTGGCTAAAGGGTAATGATCAGAAAAGGAGCCAGCGAGCTGAGCAAATCGGACTGCATACAAAATACCTAACTCTTTTTCAGTGGAAGCACTCCACTAGAAGAGTTATTTTGAATGCAGTCTGGTCCGCTCAGCTAGCTGGCGCCTTTTCCGCTTATTACTCTTTCTTAGTAGAAGGCCGGCATAAAAGTGAGCACCGGCCGGCTAGGAGGCCGGGTGAACTTAAGTATTGTGTTGTTTCCATGCCATATTTTCTCCATATCTTATGATTATGAATAAGTTTTTTTGACAAAGAGGTTTAGCCGGGTAAAGCCCGAAGACAAATTGGAGTAGATTGAAATTTCGGACTTCACCCAAGAGGCTTGGGTTACTAGGTTTACCCAGCCTCCAAGCTTTACCCGTAACATATACAAAGGCATACTTCAAAGCGCGACACTACAAAATTCTCATGCTAATGGCTGATGCCTTTAAATTGATGTGAGAAATATCAACAAAATCCTGAATAATCTAAATGATTGATTCATACCTTTTGTAATTTTGTACTGATACTTTAAGTATATAAATAAAACAAATTTATGTAGTAACCCGACCTGGGTAATGCAGAAGCAATAATGTAACAAAGGCCCCACTCTCGTGGGCCAGGTGCAGGCACAACATCCCCCTGGTTGAAGAAGAAGAACCCATCCACAATAGCACTCCTCCGGGGCTGGCTTTTTGAGTGTCAAGGATATGCTTCACAAATTTGGAGACAATAGACTGGGAAATACAGTGATTTTGGCCTTATCCCACAATCCTCTGATAGGACCCTGTAGCATAAAATGCTGAAGCAACCTGAAGCAATCAGCACCTAAAACAAACAATTCAGGATTAGTCTTCTCCTCTACTTTCTCAATTGTTTAACATTTACTTACATAGGTACATCTGGCCCCACAATAGGTTGCAGGCAGGTAGGCACACCATGTTGTGAGAATCAGACATCACAAATATGTAAACCTCCAAGACTTGGGGATATTTTGGTTTTTGTTAATCCCCAGACGAGGCTCGAACCCGGGTGATATCGCATGGTAGGCAGAGCATAGTAATTGCAGGGTAATTGTACGCAACAGGGAAAAGTTGATGTGATACTTTTCTGGTAATTTGCATAATATTACTAACATTCGTTTCCACATACAAAGCATCTGATCGCAATGTTGGTGGCAAATGAGGGCTCAACTCGGTCATAGACCCACGATAAAGCTTGAGGAAGTGCCTTTCACCTGCTTGAAGGCATCACAAGGATCACTCTGCAGTCTTTTACTCCGATTCTCTCTTTTCGACTGGGTTTGCGCAATAGCAACATCACACTCGTGGGCTGTTTCCAAAATCTCCAGATTCATCATTTTCACCGGTTATCACGTCTTTTCCTACGGTTTTGCTGCGTATTAGTAGAAAAACAATCGTAATAACCGGCCAAGTGCGAGTCGGACTCGCGCACTAAGGGTTCCGTGCCATTATCTATAAAAAACCGCAAAAAAAAATGTATGGGAGCCCCCCTAAATATTAATTTAATTTTAATTTAATTATTAATTTTTTAAGTAAATAATATACTCAATATATTGTGAACATTTTAAGCGTCTACCTGCTACCATTATCAATATCGAGCAAAAATGAGCAAAAAAATCACGTTTGTTGTATGGGAGCCCCCCTTAATATTAAATTTCTTTTGATTTTCAGTATTTGTTGTTATAGCGGCAACAGAAATACATCATCTGTGAAAATTTCAACTGTCTAGCTACCACGGTTCATGAGATACAGCCTGGTGACAGACGGACGGACGGACGGACAGATGGACAGCGAAGTCTCAGTAATAGGGTCCCGTTTGGCACCCTTCGGGTACGGAACCCTAAAAAAAACACCTCTTTTCTTTGTTTGATAGTTTGACAGACAGCGTTACGTTACGTTACGTTAGGAATGTGTGCCGATCCGTTCCGATTTTCGGACCCAAGACCATAATTATGTCCTTTCGAGTTTCGGATCGGATCGAACCGATCCACTAGCGGATCGATCCAAAATTATGAGAAATCGGATAGTGATCGAATCACATGCTTATATTAATTCCTGATTTCATAAAAATATTAAGATCGTGTGATCATCACTTGGAGTTGTTTTCAAACTCTGCTCGGGCTTTACCAAATACGCACGTTATGGTCTTTCTAAATAAAAATCGTGTGAGTGGAGTTTGAGGGAGACTCGATGAAACAGAGTGAGTACACTGCCATTGTGTTCTGTGTTGTTTGTAACGTTACGCCCATGCAGAATTTAAAGTCACAAAATATTCAATATATGGCGTCTGTGTAGGTTTCAATCGGTTTTTGTGGTACAAGTTTACACACAATTTGACTAGATACTTATCAGTTAATTTTAAGTCGTTTTTTCACACTTTACGTAAACATTTCTTTGATTCGATTTTTGGTCGATTTTTAGGAAATCGGATCAGAGTCGTGCGATCCGAACCGCGTATGGGATCGAGGAGATGAGTTACGTACGATCCGATACGATCTGCGAAATCTGAACGTAGCTGTTGGATCGCACCCCTCTACGGTACGTTACGTTAATTCTCAGCGTTAATTAGTAATCTGTGGTTACGTTCCATTACCAATCGAAAAAAAATATGGCGATACGTAGGGACACGGTATCGAAACAAAAGTATCGATATTGTACTCATATGATGTATCGAAAAAAAAGTATCGATGCGGTATCGGTATCTGTATCAAAAGTATCGATTCTTCAAGGTATCGATTATGTTTGCATAGAAAATAATAATAGTTGAATGTGCTGGAAATTGACAAACTTTTACGTAAGTTTTCATACGTTACTAAAAGCTCTAATATTCTGTACGTATATTAATTATTTAGTTAATTCCTTTGTTAAAACCTAAATTGTTGCTCTTACTGTACATTACTTTTTTGAAATAAAAATATATTTGATTTGATTGATTTGTAACAACATAAGTATCAAATATTATGAAATAAAACAAGCATTATAATAAATCAATCACGCACATTTTTAGTGTATGATAAAAATGTTCGTGATGCACCGTGGCAAGAAATGCGTGGTTTGATGGACAAAGCAAATAAGTCGTAGAAAACACGCAGTAATCTGTAAATGTTGACATCAATTGGTGTCATTAGTGTCTACATTTGCAAATTACTGTGTGTTTTGAACCATACACTAGATTCGATTCGATGCTCACTATAAAGTACTCATATCAATAAAGAATCGAAAAAAAGGATCGATGCCAAACCCTTCTGCCAAACTCTGCAATAAACCCCTGCCCCTGTGCAAAAAATCATTGTTTAGTGAATGTCAGTTTATTGTACTTTTTAGGGTACCATACCCAAACGGGACCCTATTACTTCGCTGTCCGTCCGTCCGTCTGTCCGTGTGTCACTGGGTCCTAGAGCACGAACCGTAATAACTAGAAAGCTGAAATTTTCACAGAATGTGTATATCTGTTGCCGCACCAACTACAAATACTGAAATACGAGATATATAACAAATTAAAGGGGGTCCCCATACAAGAGACGTGTTTTGATACACCCGCATTTCAATATGATGGTATATTTCGCGTCAACCCACATGGTTGTGGTAGCGCAGCCGGTATGATGTAGGCTCTCAATCCGTAGGTCGTGAGTTCAAATCATCGTGAGGGCATAAATTTTTAAATTTTATTTTTGTATTTTTTTTTGTTGTTTTGCGTGCTTTTGTTTTTTTGTACGAAGGTACGGATGGACGGTACCCTTCGTGTGCCATTCCGACCCGCACTTGACGGATTTTTTAAGTACTTATGTGAAAATGGGATTTGAAGATCGGCTGTAAGTACACACGACTACTACTGCTAAAAACGGATGCAATCTTAGGAAATAAATTCTGTACCTTCCGATATCCTTATTAATAAAGATCGGCTTAGCATTGATTAAATAACCGGCCAAGTGCGAGTCGGACTCGCGCACGAAGGGTTCCGTGCCATTATCTATAAAAAACCGCAAAAAATGTATGGGAGCCCCCCCTAAATATTAATTTAATTTTAATTTAATTATTTATTTTTTAAGTAAATAATATACTCAATATATTGTGAAAATTTTAAGCGTCTACCTGCTACCATTATCAATATCGAGCAAAAATGAGCAAAAAAATCACCTTTGTTGTATGGGAGCCCCCCTTAATATTAAATTTCTTTTGATTTTTAGTATTTGTTGTTATAGCGGCAACAGAAATACATCATCTGTGAAAATTTCAACTGTCTAGCTACCACGGTTCATGAGATACAGCCTGGTGACAGACGGACGGACGGACGGACAGACGGACAGCGAAGTCTCAGTAATAGGGTCCCGTTTGGCACCCTTCGGGTACGGAGCCCTAAAAATACCCTGTTGTATAAAAACGTGCTTCCACGCGAGCGAAGTCCGCGGGTAAAAGCTAGTACTCTCATAAGAACACAGGTCGAACAAACACGTCGTCGGAGCAAGAATGTTAAAAGTAGGCACAGTTGTGCCTATGGGAGGAGGCATGCGTGAGCTAGCTATATTTTGTGTTATTCCATTCTATTTCTCCTTCTTTCGGTGCCTCTCCATTACTAGGCTGGGAGTCGCGTACGTATGGCATGGCAATGGCAAAGGCGTAAAATTCCGCAAAATTTGTACCCGGCGCGGCGCCATCGACAAGTCAAAACCGACAATTTGCGCCACACAATAGCTATCTCCATGCAAACCCTGTACGTGATTCACGGCCTTGGAGGTTGGCAGTCAGCTCTGAGTACACCTCTCTGTCTTTCGCCAGGCGGAACAGGTCTTCGACTTTCTATTAATCGAGCGTTGGATGTCTGATTTCTCCGTATGACTGGAATAAATCGCTTTTAGCAGCAGATGCGCCGCGCAGTCTCACACCGCTTCCGGTTGATCTATTTGCGGAATTAGGGATCGTTCATGGTACACTCGTTGTTGGTTTATCCTCGTCATGCGCAGACCTTTTTCTGGTGTGATTTCAAAAATATATTCTTAGGATTCCGTACCCGAAGTGTCCCGAAGGGTGCCAAATTACGAAGCCTCCGCTGTCCATCTGTCTGTCTGTCATTTTTTCCGTCTGTCCAGCTCTATGCGGGCCACAGAGCGCTGGACAGACGGACAAAATGACACCGAAATAGCTAGAAAGTTGAAATTTTCACAGAATGTGTTATCGGTTTCCGCTTCGGCAAAAAATACTGAAATATACGAAATAGTAAAAAAATAAAGGTGTCTTGTTTTTGTACTTTTTTGGTGCGATGTTGTGGAACCCGTGTGAAATCCGACTCGCACTTGGCCGATTATTTTATATACCTACTTTCTACACAGAATAACTTAAAAAAAAGGCCTGCCTGCTACTTAGAGGCAGGAAGATTTAAACAAAGAGGTTCATTGATCTGAGGTTCGATACTGTGGCCCTATTGTAATCTGAGCTGTGGCCCATGCTCCGCGCATGCTCTGTGATACGCTGGGTTTTGGCGGCAACAAAACGTAAACGGCGGCGTCAACGTGACGTGACAACGTTTTGTTGTGTCTAAGCACTGACTGACTGACTACGACTCACAGAAGCACTACATAGTGTATGACTTTGACAGTGACTACCAAGACGTTGTAGCAGCATCGACACAGCGACTCATACTGAAGATCGAGAGGCGCGGCCCGATTTATTATATGGTGTGAGACAGCCTATCATGCATTTCACTCGCACCCTCCGCACATCGTAATCGTCTTGCGCGATCCTTACAGGGTCAGCTATTTTGTATATATTGTAGTATAATATTAAATAAACTGTCTCAGTTCGCAAATAGCAAAGCATTGTTTTTACTTATCAGCTACAGCATTCCTGCCTCAACAGTGGTGACCCCGACTTTGATTAAAAACACGCAACAACAAATTACGCAAAATGGCCAATCAGGATCAAACCCAAGGATCTTCAACCGATTACAAAGAACTCTCCGGCATATCAGTGAATATGAGAATACCACCCATCTGGCGTGATAGACTTCGCCTTTGGTTCGCCCAGTTCGAGTCAATCGTCTCTTCTCACAAAAAAGGAGACAAGGCTATGTATGACCTCGTAGTCGGACAGCTGGAGCGCCAGGACATCGATGAAATATGCGACATTATGTTAGACCCACCGGAAAACAACAAGTATCCAGCAATTAAGAAGCGCTTATTAGAAGTCTACGAGGATTCAGAGCAGCGCCGAATCCAAAGATTATTTTCTGAAATGGAGCTCGGTGACAACAAACCCTCCCAGCTACTGCGGCGCATGCAGTCTCTCGCCGGCAAAAGCATTCCCGAGTCAACGCTACGCATTATGTGGACCAATCACCTGCCTCAGTCAGCACAAGCCGCACTAACGATTAGCGAAACAATAGCCAAGAAAACGGATCTGAACGAACTCGCACTTGTCGCAGATAGAATATTGGAACAAACCAACGTTTGCTCAGCCGCACGCTCCGTTTCAATTGCCGCCGTCGACCACCAACAACCATCCACGTCATCCAGTCCGCAGAAAAGTGCTGAAAATCATGAAGAAATGACCTTACACGAAAAAATTGACATGCTTGTCTACGAAATCGCGGAATTGAAAGCACAGCGACGAGACGACCAACGCAGAGCACCGTTCCGCCGTGACTGGCGCGGGCGCAGTGAGCGCACTGGCAGCGGCAACGCACGAAGACCGCACCTCTCTCACTCCAGCGCACCTCACATGTACTCGCAACCGGTCCCACTTACCGCCGCTAATGATACCTGCTACTATCATCGTCGCTATGGAAGGAATGCGCAGAGATGCACACGGCCATGCAAGTTTGATCATAACAACTTTACTTCGCCGTCGGAAAACTAAATACAGCGTTGGCTGAGACGGCAACCAGCGCTTGGAATAATTCACACCGTCTATTCGTCTACGACAAGCAGTCAAAGCTATCGTTTCTGATCGACACCGGTGCAAATATTTCCGTCATTCCCAAACAAAAGGGAAGACGTGCGGATCCAACGAAACTATCATTGTATGCAGCCAACAATACCGTCATACCAACATATGGCGAGAAAACATTGGACCTGGACCTCAGCTTAGGAAGACCCTACCGATGGAAGTTTGTCATTGCAGCAGTCAGTAAGCCAATACTAGGCGCTGATTTCTTACAACATCATCAACTTCTCGTCGACATCGCCGGTCGATCACTGATCGATAAAGTCACCAATCTTTCCATCAAAGCACCGTTATGCAGTTCATCGGTGCCTACAATTCGCACCATTGACATCGGACAAAAGTACCACGACATTTTGGCAGAATTCCCAGACGTCACACGATTATCATCAATGAAGGAGTGTCCCAAGCATGACGTGGAACATCACATCGAAACCACGGGTCCACCTATATATTCAAAGGCGCGGCCAATTCCTCCGCATCGCTATCATGCAGTCAAGAAAGAATTCGAAGACATGATGCAGCAGGGCCTATGCCGTCCCAGCAAAAGCCCTTGGTCGACGCCTCTTCACGTTGTACCCAAGAAGAATGGAGACCTTCGAGTTTGCGGAGACTACAGAAGGCTTAACTCCGTCACAAGACCAGACCGGTACCCAATACCGAGACTGAAAGATTTCACCTATCAACTCAGCGGGAAGGAAATATTTTCAACGTTGGATTTGAACCGGGCGTACCAGCAACTGCCAGTCTTAGAAGCCGATATTGAGAAAACAGCCATTATTACACCTTTCGGTTTGTTTGAGTTCCCAAGAATGTGCCCAGGACTCAAGAACGCGGGCCAAACCTTTCAACGGTTCATCCATCGAGTACTTCAAGGCCTTGACTATGCGTTTCCATTCGTGGATGACGTCATACTCGCTTCTACTACGGAAGAGGAACACGCTAGACACCTCCGCGCTGTTTTACAACGATTGAACGAGTTCGGCATCACTATTAACGCGTCGAAATGCGTACTTGGACAAGAAGAAGTTAAATTTCTTGGTTACTCAGTATCCAAGGATGGCATCAAACCACTCGAAGAGAAAGCTCAAGCTATCGTCACGTTCCCGAAACCGACAACAATACAAGAATTGCGAAGATTCCTCGGCATGCTAAATTTTTACCGAGAAAACATTCCAAAGGCCGCGGAAATACAAGCGCCACTGAATGCTTACCTTCACAACTCTAAGAAGAATGACAAAAGCAAAATCGTATGGAACGACGAAGCAGAAAAAGCATTCAACTCGAGCAAAGACTGCATACGTAACGCAGCTTTGCTCGCACATCCGTCTGCCTCCGCCCCCCTCGCCCTCATGTGTGACGCATCCGACTCGAGCGCAGGAGCGGTACTACAACAGCGAGTAAACAACGCCTGGCAACCACTCGGCTACTTTTCCAAGAAGTTTTCGCCTACACAGCAGCGATACAGCACATACGATCGCGAGCTGTTGTCTATCTACATGGCACTGAAACACTTCAGGAAGATGTTCGAAGGGCAACATCTCACCGTATTCACCGACCATAAACCGCTGACCTATGCGATCAACAAGCCGCCGTCTGACAACGACACGCCCCGACGAACGCGTCAACTACTTTTCATCAGCGAGTTTACAACAGATGTACGACACATCAGCGGGCAAGATAACGTCGTCGCAGATGCTCTGTCACGCATAGAAGCTATCACATGCCCCGCCCCCATCGACTACAGGGAGCTCGCCGCTGCACAAGAGACGGACACACAAATTAAACCGCTACTGCTACAAAGAAATTTGCAACTAAAGAAGATGAATATACCTAACTCAAACGAGATGATTTACTGCGAGATATCTACATCACACGTTCGACCTTACCTCCCTGAAGACTTTCGTCGCATCGCATTTAACGCCGTGCACAACATAAGCCACCCAGGCATTAGAACCACGCGCAAGCTCATGCAAGAGAAATACTTCTGGCCTTCCATGAACACGGACATCGGCAACTGGGCCAAAACATGTACTTCGTGTCAACAAGCCAAGATTCAAAGACACACATCGAGCAACATAGCGACCTTTCCTCCGTGCGACCGTTTCGAGCATATCCATGTTGACATTGTTGGGCCGCTATGCACGACAGCGCAAGGGCATCGCTATCTCGTCACTATAATCGACCGCAAGACTCGATGGCCTGAAGCCTTACCCGTGCAAGAAATAACCGCCGAAACTATAGCGAGGACTGTTTACGAGGGATGGATAAGCCGCTTCGGATGTCCGGCCAGCCTCACCAGCGACCAAGGCCGCCAATTTGAAAGTCAACTTTTCTCTGCACTGGCGAAATTACTCGGCATTGAGAAAATACGAACTACTGCATACCATCCACAAAGTAACGGGATAGTAGAACGCTGGCATCGCTCACTCAAAGCAGCGCTTATGGCCCGTTTAGAAAACATCAACAAGTGGACAGACGAACTACCTACTGTTCTATTGGGGCTACGAGCAGCGACGCGACCTGACACGGGAACAAGCGCAGCTCAACTTACATACGGGCGCGCACTTCGCCTGCCAGGCGATTTCATCGCATCTCCAGCAAGAGGGGTGTCAACGCGGCCAATGGAAATGACTCACAACTTCGTCAATCAGCTGGCGCAACAGATCAATGACCTCCGTCCGGTAGAACGTAAACAAAGCAGACAACGTACGATTTTCGTGCACAAGGACTTGCACACATGTGAATACGTCTTCATGCGTGTTGACGCTGTACGAAGACCTCTGCAGGCACCCTACGAAGGACCCTATCCGGTGTTACAAAGATGCGACAAGTACTTTTTACTACAATTGCCGGGTCGACAAGTCAACGTGTCCATCGATCGCCTCAAACCAGCTTACACTATGAGCGAAGAGTCGTCTGAGGAAAACATAGAACGGAGGACAAGATCAGGACGTGTTGTTAGACCTCCCGTACGCTTCGCTTGAGGGGGAGCACTGTAGCAGCATCGACACAGCGACTCATACTGAAGATCGAGAGGCGCGGCCCGATTTATTATATGGTGTGAGACAGCCTATCATGCATTCCACTCGCACCCTCCGCACATCGTAATCGTCTTGCGCGATCCTTACAGGGTCAGCTATTTTGTATATATTGTAGTATAATATTAAATAAACTGTCTGGTCCGCGTCCGGCAGCCGAGCTGTACGGTCGTCTCCACTTGCGCTCCCCCGTTGCCACCCCGGCAACCAGTTTTCCCTCTCCCGCGTCCGCGCCCGCGCCCGCGTGAGAGACCGCTCTCTCTCTCCCTCGCACACCCGCCGAGACCGTCCCGGTCGAGGCAGGTAGTAGCGACCGCCGCGAGTTCTGTGAAGTGACTGTGCTTAGTGCCCTCCCTTTGGATTGGTTCCGGCAGGTCGTATAGTATATTTATTTATTCTGTCTCACTTGTCCCCCTTGTCCCCCACTGTCTGTTTTCTTCCCTATTATTTATATTATTTGTGTTTGTTTATTCACCTCGGGCCGTCTGGACTGAGACGGAGACGGTCAGAGACTCACTTAGGTACTCACCACATTCAGGTACTCAACACACCTCTCCCTGTGCGCTTACAGCCACAGGGAGGTTTTTTCCATGGCCTCCTTTGCCGAGACCATCGGCCATGTCTTCTCTCCGTATTTTTCGGAGATTCTCTTCAGAAAATTGAGGAGAGAAGAGATGGTCGAGGCTCATCCCCTCTTATCTATGTATATAGATGAACTTCTAGCCCCCAACCCGCCCGCGAACCCATTAGTTTGCACCATTGTGCGTAAGTTCCCCCCTTCCAGCCCGTCTTCCTGCTCGACCGCTGATTTCCCAGTGAAATCGCCGGTCATAATCCCTACCTCATCTAACCCCAGTCCCGACCAGACCCTCACTGCATCCCCCGTAGCTCTAGGCGGTTCGACTCCGCTAAATCGCTCCCCGTCCCCCAGCCCAGCCTTTAGCCCACTGACCCCAGGCCCAGCCTTTAGTCTGCCCTCCCCCACGACCTCCCTTGCTGTTGGTGACAGCGATGACGAAGCTCACTTCGCCACCGTTGTCAAAAACAACAAGAAGCGGAAGAACCGCTCTTCCGAGTCTCCGGTTAGCCCCGAGGCTAAGCTGAGCAAACCATCTCACTCCCCATTAGCGACTCCGCGCAGTCAACCCACCGCCGCGCCCCGAACCCTGACTCTCCAGAGTCCCGCTCTCCCCGCTATGCCCCCCCCAGCCACCACTGCGCCGACCGGGACAACCGGAACGCCCGCACCCCTATCGCTCACACGTCCCCCACCGCCCATCGTCATTCGAGACCAAACCGCTTGGACGCGGGCAAACATCCATTTACAGAAAAATGGTTCATCTATCGTCAGCTCCGCGCTAACACCAGCCGGAACCCGCGTCCAAGTGGCAAGGCCCGATACCTATAGAGCCCTAACCAAATTCCTTAGGTCTAACCGCCTGGCCTTTAGTACTTACCAAATTCCCGAGGAGAAGTCCTACCACTTCATCCTCCGTCCCGTCCCAATAAATATCACAACCTCGGCCATTAAAGATGACCTCCTCTCCAAGAATATTCCCGTAGTCGAAGTTCATCGACTACATCGCGAACGTTCCCACCCCAACCACCCCACTAAGCCTTTCGGCATGGTTCTGGTGACAACCAAACCAACGGAAGCAGGGAGGCAGCTTAGGTCCCTTAGTTCAATCTGCGGCCTCTCTTATATTAAAGTAGAAACCCCCCAATCCAAAACGACCACACAGCAGTGTCACAACTGCCAGTTGTATGGTCATTCGCAACTTAGATGTTTAGGCCCCTCCCGCTGCGTAAAATGCGCTGGCAACCATGCCACCGCATTATGTGAGAAGGACGCGTCGACCCCTCCCACCTGCGCTTTGTGCGGACAAACCGGACACCCAGCCAGCTATGGCGGATGTCCGGCGGCCCCGGGCAAGAATCGCAGGTGGGAGCATGGACCGCTCGGCCAGTCCCAATCACAGCGCACCCTCTACCCCCTCGGTCAAGGTTACGGACCCCGCCCCCACGCCCCTTCTCTCGAACGGCACATTCAGCGCCGGCAATATAGCTATTCATTCAACCTTCAAAATCCCTTTCCATCCATTCCTAGCCTCTTAGACCTCCCCCGAATTGAGCCCCCTTGCTATCTCTCCCGACAGTCTTATGCCTCCGTGGTCGCCTCCCCCAAACAATTTAACTATTCAACCCCATTATGGCAGTACAAATGAACTCAACTAACGGACGGACGAAGCCCCACAACTTTATCCTAGGACTTTATAACGCGAACAGCTTAGTAAGTCAAAGAGAAGAAGTAGCCGATCTTCTCAAAAGACATCAGATAGATATACTCGCGGTCCAGGAATCTTGCCTCAAACCCAAATATAGACGGTTTAACATAGCCGGTTACAATCTTCTTCGGAACGATCGTTTGCCAGATCCGAATCGCTCCAATGACCCCCTAGGCCGTAGAGGCGGTACTGCCATCTATTACAAACGTTCCCTCCATATATCTCCTATAGTTACCCCCACACTAGTAAATTGCGAGGCAACTATCATCCGCATTGCACTAACAGGCCATGACCCCGTAATTATAGCTTCAATTTATTTATCAGCCGGACAGCGGATGATAGATCAAGATATAGAAACCCTCTTAGGACTAGGTAATACAGTCATCATTGGCGGTGACTTCAATAGCAAGCACCGGCAATGGAACTGTACTGAGACGAACAGTAACGGACTGACCATTCACAGAGTTCTCGAATCCCTCGATGACTGCGAAGTCATAGCCCCATTTGCCCCCACCCACTATCCCTTCAACGTAGCCCACAGACCCGATATCCTCTCCTACTGCATCTTCAAAAACATTAGCCTACCAGTCAAGGACATAAGCGTCCTCAGCGAGCTTCACTCGGACCACAGACCAGTCTTATACCATCTCGGCAGGCCTTTCGACCGACCGACTGAAACGAAGACCATTATCAATAACCGTAAATTCAGACAAGCCCTCAGCAAACCAGATTCGAGATTAGATATCACCTCAGAAATTAACAGTAAAGCCCAATTAGAAGCCAAAATCTCTGAAATAGGCAGCAGTCTCAACGAAGCCCTAATCGGCGCCTCTCGCGAAGTCCCGGTCAAGCCCGATCATCGCATCGAGCTCCCCGAGGACATGAGACTGCTGCTTAGTGCAAAGAATGCGGCCCAGAGAGATTACGATTACAGCCCCACTGATCAAACCAGAAAGCGAATGCGCTTCCTCCAACGAGAGGTCAATAGATGCATGAAAGAGCTCAGAGCCACCCGCATGGATGACTTTGTCTCTAGCATAGCCCCCAATCACACAGCCATATATAAATTCACTAAGTATCTTAAATCCGACACAATAGTTCCTATGCCCCCTTTGAATCGGGTCAACCAACCCCCAGCTTTTGATGACGACGAAAAGGCCGAATGTCTTGCCGAAAGCCTAGAATCCCAATGTACCCCATCCACCCAACCAATAGACCCAGCCCACCTTAACATGGTCAACTCAGAAGTAGACAGTAGAAGCTCCCTCCCCCCCACTGACTCCCTTCCCGAGGTCACCCTCGAGGAAGTGAAAACTTTAATCAAAGACCTCAAACCTAGGAAAGCCCCGGGGCTTGATAAAATCACCAACTTGGCTATTAAATCCTTCCCCATTAGGCTTCTCACCACTCTTACGGTCTTATTCAATGTCTCCCTCCGCCTCTGCGTCTTTCCAACCGCTTGGAAAGAAGCCGTAGTTATAGGCTTTCACAAGCCTCGGAAAGATAGATCTGACCCCACCAGCTACCGCCCCATTAGCTTACTAGCCTGCATTGGCAAAGTCTACGAACGGGTTATTCTAAACCGTCTCCAAGACATTTGCACAGCTAGGAACCTCATTCCAAACGAGCAGTTCGGCTTTAGATCCAAACACTCGTGTGTACAACAAGTGCACCGCATAACGGAGCATATACACAGAGGATTTCAAACAACGGCAAAGTCCAAAGATACCGGCGCCATTTTCTTTGACGTAGCGAAAGCTTTTGACAAAGTCTGGCACAATGGTCTTATTTATAAACTTTACCGACTCAATCTCCCCGATAGGCTAGTACTCATAATCAAGGACTATCTCTCTGAGCGTAACTTTTGCTATCGAGTAGAAAAATCCATTTCTCAGCCCCATCCCATAGCCGCAGGAGTCCCGCAAGGCTCAGTTCTCGCCCCCACTCTATTCACACTTTACATTCATGATGTCCCCCGCTCTCCGTACGTCGAGCTAGCCCTTTACGCTGACGATACGGCCCTCTATTATACCAGTAGGACGCAGGCGCGCGTTTGCAAAGTTCTCCAGAGAGCAGTAACCGATCTCGGTGAATGGGCTCTCAAATGGAGGATTGAGATGAACCCTGAGAAGAGTGCAGCTGTACTCTTCTCTAGGAAAAGAAATAAACGCAAACCCGTCATCACACTCTTTGACCGACCCATACCCTGGGAGAAAGATGTGAAGTACCTAGGCGTGACATTAGACTCACGACTAAATTTTCGGAAACACATCAAAACGGTCCGAGACAAAGCAGCCTTCTACTTGAGTAGGCTTCACCCACTCTTGAGAAGTAACAGCAAACTCCCATTGCGCTGCAAAATAAATCTATACAAGACTTGCATTCGTCCGGTCTTCACGTATGCAAGCCCAGTATTCGCTCACTCCTCTAAACCATCTTTGAAATCCCTTCAGACACTCCAAAATAAATTCATGCGCAAAGCCGCGGGTGCCCCGTGGTACGTGCGCAACGTAGACCTCCATAGTGACTTTAGACTCCCCACAGTCAAGCAGTTTATGAAAGAAGCGTCCGAACGCTTCTTTCAAACTGCCTCAGCTCACCCCAACCCTCTTGTCACTCAGGCCATCTCTTACGACCCCTCCCCAGACCTTCAGTCCAAACATATCTATAAAAGACGCCCCAAAGACGTCCTCCTAGAACCCGACGATGATATTACTATAGCTCTCAAGGCAGAACCTCCTCCCCCCTCCCCCGATGCCCCTCAGGCGCGCCAACCCGTCGAAGGCGTTATCCCGGAAGCCCTCCAGCGCCTCCGCTACCAAATTTGGATCCAAAGGGATCGCCGTCTGGATCCGCCAGACGGACAACCTCCCCCTCTCCCGCCCCGCCCCCCCGATCAATATTAGGCAGTTAGGCTTAGGATTAGGTTTAGGATAGGTTTAACCATTATATAATCATCTCATAGCAGCGGAGGCCTTCTGCCCCCTGATATGCCGCTACCCACTGACTACGAGCCGAGGCCCGCTCGAGTAGCCACAGTCGCTGGGGAAAGCAGGCAGACCCCTCCCATATATATTATCGAAACTTATATATAACTTGTAGGTAGAACGCCCTCTGCGTCTAACCGAGGCCATGGAAACAGTGATGCATACGCGCAACTGCACGCAACAACAGCACACAGGGGTTTTTTTTAGTCCGTATGCCACATACGAGTGTTCCGCTCAATGTAGTCTCCGCCTCACGGTGGAGACCTCATCCGGACCTCATTGTGGAGAATCGGACATAGCAGGGAGGTCTGACTCCCGGGCATCTTTAAAAAGATTTTTTTATCCCCTCACACACAAAAAAAAAAAAAATAAATAAACTGTCTCAGTTCGCAAATAGCAAAGCATTGAATAAACTGTCTCAGAATCGAAGTCCGCGTCCGGCAGCCGAGCTGTACGGTCGTCTCCACTTGCGCTCCCCCGTTGCCACCCCGGCAACCAGTTTTCCCTCTCCCGCGTCCGCGCCCGCGCCCGCGTGAGAGACCGCTCTCTCTCTCCCTCGCACACCCGCCGAGACCGTCCCGGTCGAGGCAGGTAGTAGCGACCGCCGCGAGTTCTGTGAAGTGACTGTGCTTAGTGCCCTCCCTTTGGATTGGTTCCGGCAGGTCGTATAGTATATTTATTTATTCTGTCTCACTTGTCCCCCTTGTCCCCCACTGTCTGTTTTCTTCCCTATTATTTATATTATTTGTGTTTGTTTATTCACCTCGGGCCGTCTGGACTGAGACGGAGACGGTCAGAGACTCACTTAGGTACTCACCACATTCAGGTACTCAACACACCTCTCCCTGTGCGCTTACAGCCACAGGGAGGTTTTTTCCATGGCCTCCTTTGCCGAGACCATCGGCCATGTCTTCTCTCCGTATTTTTCGGAGATTCTCTTCAGAAAATTGAGGAGAGAAGAGATGGTCGAGGCTCATCCCCTCTTATCTATGTATATAGATGAACTTCTAGCCCCCAACCCGCCCGCGAACCCATTAGTTTGCACCATTGTGCGTAAGTTCCCCCCTTCCAGCCCGTCTTCCTGCTCGACCGCTGATTTCCCAGTGAAATCGCCGGTCATAATCCCTACCTCATCTAACCCCAGTCCCGACCAGACCCTCACTGCATCCCCCGTAGCTCTAGGCGGTTCGACTCCGCTAAATCGCTCCCCGTCCCCCAGCCCAGCCTTTAGCCCACTGACCCCAGGCCCAGCCTTTAGTCTGCCCTCCCCCACGACCTCCCTTGCTGTTGGTGACAGCGATGACGAAGCTCACTTCGCCACCGTTGTCAAAAACAACAAGAAGCGGAAGAACCGCTCTTCCGAGTCTCCGGTTAGCCCCGAGGCTAAGCTGAGCAAACCATCTCACTCCCCATTAGCGACTCCGCGCAGTCAACCCACCGCCGCGCCCCGAACCCTGACTCTCCAGAGTCCCGCTCTCCCCGCTATGCCCCCCCCAGCCACCACTGCGCCGACCGGGACAACCGGAACGCCCGCACCCCTATCGCTCACACGTCCCCCACCGCCCATCGTCATTCGAGACCAAACCGCTTGGACGCGGGCAAACATCCATTTACAGAAAAATGGTTCATCTATCGTCAGCTCCGCGCTAACACCAGCCGGAACCCGCGTCCAAGTGGCAAGGCCCGATACCTATAGAGCCCTAACCAAATTCCTTAGGTCTAACCGCCTGGCCTTTAGTACTTACCAAATTCCCGAGGAGAAGTCCTACCACTTCATCCTCCGTCCCGTCCCAATAAATATCACAACCTCGGCCATTAAAGATGACCTCCTCTCCAAGAATATTCCCGTAGTCGAAGTTCATCGACTACATCGCGAACGTTCCCACCCCAACCACCCCACTAAGCCTTTCGGCATGGTTCTGGTGACAACCAAACCAACGGAAGCAGGGAGGCAGCTTAGGTCCCTTAGTTCAATCTGCGGCCTCTCTTATATTAAAGTAGAAACCCCCCAATCCAAAACGACCACACAGCAGTGTCACAACTGCCAGTTGTATGGTCATTCGCAACTTAGATGTTTAGGCCCCTCCCGCTGCGTAAAATGCGCTGGCAACCATGCCACCGCATTATGTGAGAAGGACGCGTCGACCCCTCCCACCTGCGCTTTGTGCGGACAAACCGGACACCCAGCCAGCTATGGCGGATGTCCGGCGGCCCCGGGCAAGAATCGCAGGTGGGAGCATGGACCGCTCGGCCAGTCCCAATCACAGCGCACCCTCTACCCCCTCGGTCAAGGTTACGGACCCCGCCCCCACGCCCCTTCTCTCGAACGGCACATTCAGCGCCGGCAATATAGCTATTCATTCAACCTTCAAAATCCCTTTCCATCCATTCCTAGCCTCTTAGACCTCCCCCGAATTGAGCCCCCTTGCTATCTCTCCCGACAGTCTTATGCCTCCGTGGTCGCCTCCCCCAAACAATTTAACTATTCAACCCCATTATGGCAGTACAAATGAACTCAACTAACGGACGGACGAAGCCCCACAACTTTATCCTAGGACTTTATAACGCGAACAGCTTAGTAAGTCAAAGAGAAGAAGTAGCCGATCTTCTCAAAAGACATCAGATAGATATACTCGCGGTCCAGGAATCTTGCCTCAAACCCAAATATAGACGGTTTAACATAGCCGGTTACAATCTTCTTCGGAACGATCGTTTGCCAGATCCGAATCGCTCCAATGACCCCCTAGGCCGTAGAGGCGGTACTGCCATCTATTACAAACGTTCCCTCCATATATCTCCTATAGTTACCCCCACACTAGTAAATTGCGAGGCAACTATCATCCGCATTGCACTAACAGGCCATGACCCCGTAATTATAGCTTCAATTTATTTATCAGCCGGACAGCGGATGATAGATCAAGATATAGAAACCCTCTTAGGACTAGGTAATACAGTCATCATTGGCGGTGACTTCAATAGCAAGCACCGGCAATGGAACTGTACTGAGACGAACAGTAACGGACTGACCATTCACAGAGTTCTCGAATCCCTCGATGACTGCGAAGTCATAGCCCCATTTGCCCCCACCCACTATCCCTTCAACGTAGCCCACAGACCCGATATCCTCTCCTACTGCATCTTCAAAAACATTAGCCTACCAGTCAAGGACATAAGCGTCCTCAGCGAGCTTCACTCGGACCACAGACCAGTCTTATACCATCTCGGCAGGCCTTTCGACCGACCGACTGAAACGAAGACCATTATCAATAACCGTAAATTCAGACAAGCCCTCAGCAAACCAGATTCGAGATTAGATATCACCTCAGAAATTAACAGTAAAGCCCAATTAGAAGCCAAAATCTCTGAAATAGGCAGCAGTCTCAACGAAGCCCTAATCGGCGCCTCTCGCGAAGTCCCGGTCAAGCCCGATCATCGCATCGAGCTCCCCGAGGACATGAGACTGCTGCTTAGTGCAAAGAATGCGGCCCAGAGAGATTACGATTACAGCCCCACTGATCAAACCAGAAAGCGAATGCGCTTCCTCCAACGAGAGGTCAATAGATGCATGAAAGAGCTCAGAGCCACCCGCATGGATGACTTTGTCTCTAGCATAGCCCCCAATCACACAGCCATATATAAATTCACTAAGTATCTTAAATCCGACACAATAGTTCCTATGCCCCCTTTGAATCGGGTCAACCAACCCCCAGCTTTTGATGACGACGAAAAGGCCGAATGTCTTGCCGAAAGCCTAGAATCCCAATGTACCCCATCCACCCAACCAATAGACCCAGCCCACCTTAACATGGTCAACTCAGAAGTAGACAGTAGAAGCTCCCTCCCCCCCACTGACTCCCTTCCCGAGGTCACCCTCGAGGAAGTGAAAACTTTAATCAAAGACCTCAAACCTAGGAAAGCCCCGGGGCTTGATAAAATCACCAACTTGGCTATTAAATCCTTCCCCATTAGGCTTCTCACCACTCTTACGGTCTTATTCAATGTCTCCCTCCGCCTCTGCGTCTTTCCAACCGCTTGGAAAGAAGCCGTAGTTATAGGCTTTCACAAGCCTCGGAAAGATAGATCTGACCCCACCAGCTACCGCCCCATTAGCTTACTAGCCTGCATTGGCAAAGTCTACGAACGGGTTATTCTAAACCGTCTCCAAGACATTTGCACAGCTAGGAACCTCATTCCAAACGAGCAGTTCGGCTTTAGATCCAAACACTCGTGTGTACAACAAGTGCACCGCATAACGGAGCATATACACAGAGGATTTCAAACAACGGCAAAGTCCAAAGATACCGGCGCCATTTTCTTTGACGTAGCGAAAGCTTTTGACAAAGTCTGGCACAATGGTCTTATTTATAAACTTTACCGACTCAATCTCCCCGATAGGCTAGTACTCATAATCAAGGACTATCTCTCTGAGCGTAACTTTTGCTATCGAGTAGAAAAATCCATTTCTCAGCCCCATCCCATAGCCGCAGGAGTCCCGCAAGGCTCAGTTCTCGCCCCCACTCTATTCACACTTTACATTCATGATGTCCCCCGCTCTCCGTACGTCGAGCTAGCCCTTTACGCTGACGATACGGCCCTCTATTATACCAGTAGGACGCAGGCGCGCGTTTGCAAAGTTCTCCAGAGAGCAGTAACCGATCTCGGTGAATGGGCTCTCAAATGGAGGATTGAGATGAACCCTGAGAAGAGTGCAGCTGTACTCTTCTCTAGGAAAAGAAATAAACGCAAACCCGTCATCACACTCTTTGACCGACCCATACCCTGGGAGAAAGATGTGAAGTACCTAGGCGTGACATTAGACTCACGACTAAATTTTCGGAAACACATCAAAACGGTCCGAGACAAAGCAGCCTTCTACTTGAGTAGGCTTCACCCACTCTTGAGAAGTAACAGCAAACTCCCATTGCGCTGCAAAATAAATCTATACAAGACTTGCATTCGTCCGGTCTTCACGTATGCAAGCCCAGTATTCGCTCACTCCTCTAAACCATCTTTGAAATCCCTTCAGACACTCCAAAATAAATTCATGCGCAAAGCCGCGGGTGCCCCGTGGTACGTGCGCAACGTAGACCTCCATAGTGACTTTAGACTCCCCACAGTCAAGCAGTTTATGAAAGAAGCGTCCGAACGCTTCTTTCAAACTGCCTCAGCTCACCCCAACCCTCTTGTCACTCAGGCCATCTCTTACGACCCCTCCCCAGACCTTCAGTCCAAACATATCTATAAAAGACGCCCCAAAGACGTCCTCCTAGAACCCGACGATGATATTACTATAGCTCTCAAGGCAGAACCTCCTCCCCCCTCCCCCGATGCCCCTCAGGCGCGCCAACCCGTCGAAGGCGTTATCCCGGAAGCCCTCCAGCGCCTCCGCTACCAAATTTGGATCCAAAGGGATCGCCGTCTGGATCCGCCAGACGGACAACCTCCCCCTCTCCCGCCCCGCCCCCCCGATCAATATTAGGCAGTTAGGCTTAGGATTAGGTTTAGGATAGGTTTAACCATTATATAATCATCTCATAGCAGCGGAGGCCTTCTGCCCCCTGATATGCCGCTACCCACTGACTACGAGCCGAGGCCCGCTCGAGTAGCCACAGTCGCTGGGGAAAGCAGGCAGACCCCTCCCATATATATTATCGAAACTTATATATAACTTGTAGGTAGAACGCCCTCTGCGTCTAACCGAGGCCATGGAAACAGTGATGCATACGCGCAACTGCACGCAACAACAGCACACAGGGGTTTTTTTTAGTCCGTATGCCACATACGAGTGTTCCGCTCAATGTAGTCTCCGCCTCACGGTGGAGACCTCATCCGGACCTCATTGTGGAGAATCGGACATAGCAGGGAGGTCTGACTCCCGGGCATCTTTAAAAAGATTTTTTTATCCCCTCACACACAAAAAAAAAAAAATAAATAAACTGTCTCAGTTCGCAAATAGCAAAGCATTGTTTTTACTTATCAGCTACAGCATTCCTGCCTCAACAGTGGTAAAATAAATCTATACAAGACTTGCATTCGTCCGGTCTTCACGTATGCAAGCCCAGTATTCGCTCACTCCTCTAAACCATCTTTAAAAACCCTTCAGACACTCCAAAATAAATTCATGCGCAAAGCCGCGGGTGCCCCGTGGTACGTGCGCAACGTAGACCTCCATAGTGACTTTAGACTCCCCACAGTCAAGCAGTTTATGAAAGAAGCGTCCGAACGCTTCTTTCAAACTGCCTCAGCTCACCCCAACCCTCTTGTCACTCAGGCCATCTCTTACGACCCCTCCCCAGACCTTCAGTCCAAACATATCTACAAAAGACGCCCCAAAGACGTCCTCCTAGAACCCGACGATGATATTACAATAGCTCTCAAGGCAGAACCTCCTCCCCCCTCCCCCGACGCCCCTCAGGCGCGCCAACCCGTCGAAGGCGTTATCCCGGAAGCCCTCCAGCGCCTCCGCTACCAAATTTGGATCCAAAGGGATCGCCGTCTGGATCCGCCAGACGGACAACCTCCCCCTCCCCCGCCCCGCCCCCCCGATCAAGGCAGATAGGCTTAGGATTAGGATTAGGATAGGTTTAACCATTATATAATCATCTCATAGCAGCGGAGGCCATCTGCCCCCTGATATGCCGCTTCCCACTGACTACGAGCCGAGGCCCGCTCGAGTAGCCACAGTCGCTGGGGAAAGCAGGCAGACCCCACCCATATATATTATCGAAACTTATATATAACTTGTAGGTAGAACGCCCTCTGCGTCTAACCGAGGCCATGGAAACAGTGATGCATACGCGCAACTGCACGCAACAACAGCACACAGGGGTTTTTTTAGTCCGTATGCCACATACGAGTGTTCCGCTCAATGTAGTCTCCGCCTCACGGTGGAGACCTCATCCGGACCTCATTGTGGAGAATCGGACATAGCAGGGAGGTCTGACTCCCGGGCATCTTTAAAAAGATTTTTTATCCCCTCACACACAAAAAAAAAAAAAAAAAATAAACTGTCTCAGTTCGCAAATAGCAAAGCATTGTTTTTACTTATCAGCTACAGCATTCCTGCCTCAACAACGTCAATTAATGTCTATCGCAAGGGGATGAGAGGGGAGGCAGTCGCTCACGTCCGAAGGAATTACTTGGAACCCACAGCCCTTCACGTCCTTCCCGGGTAGTGCTAACGAGCGACAAATCATCATCATCATAGTCATCAAATCATCTCAAGACATTATAATTTCCAGGTTCTCAAATGAGAACCTGACCACTTGACACTGGCAAAATTAACCTCAAAAGAGGTTAGGACGCCATTAATAAAAAGAAGAAGAAGAAGGGGATGAGGATGAGAACTCAATTTCCCCTAATTTTAATGTCATTTTTGTTTCCTTTTCGGCCAGGAGAATGACAATCTCTAGTCTAAAGGGTTAATAACATAGCGTCACGACTTTTCCCATACGTGGTGGCAAAGGCACTATAGTGACCACTTTATTTTAATTACAAGTAAAACCGTCTATGTAAACACGCCTTAGGTTTAGTAGTAATTTTCATATTCCTTTATTATGCGGTACATCACACGTCAACCATGGTATGAAACGGAAATCTGTATGTCTTATGATGTGTTAACTAATATTAGATCTGCCGAATGCACAAACTGCTGCTTAAGGTAACTGCTACTTAAGTTAAGTCGCCGTTAGGGTCGTGCCTGCAGGCTAGACGGCGAGACATGAGATTTGCGAATTAACCCCTTCACTCGCAGAAGCACACCGCTCGAACTATACCGAACAATGGCGAACTATTGTAAGATGTGTCGGCGAACCAGTTAATTGTATCTGTTACTGTAAAAACTTAAACTACGGTACATCACCAGAATAGCAGTATCACCAAAAACCAGAATAGTATTGATAAAAATTGACGAGTGCGAGCCGGACTCGCGCACGAAGGGTTCCGTACCATTATCTATAAAAACGGCAAAAAATCATGTTTGTTGTATGGGAGCCCCCTTTAATATTTATTATAATTTGTGTTTTTTTTTGTATTTGTTATTATAAGCGGCAACAGAAATACATCATCTGTGTTTTCAACGTCTAGCTATCACGGTTCATGAGATACAGCCTGGTGACAGACGGACAGCGGAGGCTTAGTTATAGGGTCCCATTTGGCACCCTTCGGGTACGGAACCCTAATAAAAAGGTATAAGAACCACCTTAAGCACGAACAACTACCAACGACATTTACCGTGTATCTGTTTGAAGTTAACCTTAAGATTTACCAAGTGAATGGTGGAATATGTTCAAAAGAAACGAAGACCACACAATACAAGGACTTTTACACACTCTTTGGTAAATCTGAGGTTTTACCGGTAAATATTAGGATTTACCGTAGTCCCGACTTTTACAGTAACTTAATGATTAATCGCCCCCAGGGAGCACTTATCCAGTGGAGAGCGCATAGATACATTTTCCTTTGAAACACAACTCACCAGTTTACGGGCGGCGGGGGACGAGGTAAGAGAGCTGTGATTGGTCAGCCGCTGCGAATCTGTCTGGCGGCCCGTCATCGTACATAGGTTGCGTATGCGAACGTTTGTTGAATACAACAAACGTTTGGCGATCCGCCTTCCCCCTCAGGCGCAGTCAATTGTATATATAGTCTCTGATCGCCCCGCTCTTGACAGCTAGCTAATTTCACCACCGCCACAACGCCACTTGCTTTGTGTAACGGGGGTAAGCCTCACGCCGTAGCTCTGTAGAACACTCATAATTTGAATAATTCCCAAAGGGCCACTGCCAAAACTTCACTTTCATATTTGTCACTAAATTGTCGCCAAATTCTTGCCAAATCTTGATGATACTTCTGGTTACAGTACAGCTGCAACCATTCTGCATTATTTGTAGTTGACCATAAATGCTACTAAATAGTTAAAACTGGAGTAAGAGTTTTGACAACACCATAAAAAGTCCAGCTAGTGGCTCAAAATAAGGCACGGTGCGGGAATTGCTGGTATTTCCTAGAAAATACACATAACATTGAAACAGAGAACTTTTAGATGATTTCCTGGTATTTTTTAGGTTTTTTTCAAAATCGGTACAGCCGTTTTTCACGCGCAGTCTGTACCGCCGGGCGCTGTAGTTGCCAAAATAATGTATAAACTTCAATTAAGGTTCAGCGTCCACTGATCAACCCTGTCAACTGCCGGCAAGTGTCGACGGGCTTTAAGCTAAATTAATTAATTCCGTAATTTGTTCTGTGGGTTCTTCTCCAGCGATACAGCATTTTAACACCCGTACAATTAGGGGTTCCGTACCATTATCTATAAAAAACCGCAAAAAAACACGTTAGTTGTATGGGAGCCCCCCTGAATTAAGTGTATTTTGTTTTTTTAGTATTTGTTGTTGTAGCGGCAACAGAAATACATCATCTGTGAAAATTTCAACTGTCTAGCTACCACGGTTCATGAGATACAGCCTAATGACAGACAGACAGACAGACAGACGGACAGCGAAGTCTTAGTAATAGGGTCCCGTTTGGCATTCTTCGGGTACGGAACCCTAAAAATGGTCAAGTGCGTGTCGGACTCGCACACGAAGGCTTCCGCACCATCGTCGTCTGTGCCTAAAACGGCAATACCTTCAATCTCGTCGTCAGTCGTCTCTTGCTATTAAAAAATGTCAGGCGCTATTGTATTGAAATTGATATAATACCAACTTTTTAATTCTAAACACCCTTTTTTCGTATTTGTTGTTGTAGCGGCAATAGAAATACACATTCTGTAAAACATTTCAACTCTCTAGCTATTACCCGATGACGGACAGGACAGCCTTAGTAATAGGGTCCCGTTTGGCACCCTTCGGATACGGAACCCTAAAAATACGGCCGTATTGAGTAATATTAACCGCTTGAGTGTCCCGTCACCCGGGAACCCCCCACCGTTCGTTAAGGGATCGTAATGAGGGATCAAAGATCCCCGCCACGACATAACGACTCGCTGACACTAGTTAGCGCAATTTGGAATTTTCTGAAAGTTAAATTATAATTATCAAATCAGGCCGGTAGATGGCGTTGTGGAAAGAGCTATTATTTGTGGTCTGTGACAAACATAGATCAAATTTCAAAAAATATTTATTTCTTTAGATATACATGGTGACATTTAATTAGCTGACCATATTTTGGGGAATGATAGTACCCATCATTATGAACAACTTTCCCCAAGAAACATATACCTAGTCGAAAATGAAAAAAAAATATTCGTCCCTCAGTACATTGCCCCGGTCAGCTGATTTCAAGTTACTATGGGCACAGAAGAGATAATAGTACTCCGTACATAACGGCCACTCCCTTCCCCGCGCTGATTCAGATACCGCACCCCACCCCTGGCGTCTAGGGACTGGTTGAAAGATGAATAGACGCGGCTGAACGCCTGACGAGTGACCGCGCGTATACGGTGAATAATAACCGGCAATATAATATGGTGAAGTTTTGTGCATTATTTGTGTGTCTGTCGTCAACTAGAAACAGCAAAGACAGGAGATTCTTTCGGTTCCCGACTGATGAAAGAAGGTAAGCAACAGCAACTCTATTGTTGTTCTTTTGAGAAATAAAAATTCTAATACCTTAACTCCCGGAATGTAACTTGGTCAGCGTTTGCTGTGTGTGTCTCGCTCTCTCACAAGGACAGACTTTGTGCGAGACAGAGACAGAGTTATATGTTTGTAGTACTTACTAGCTACTGACTACGATAATTGATAATAAGTCAGTGTCGTAATATTTTATTTTTAACCGACTTCAAAAAAGGAGAGGTTCTCTAAAGGTTCTCTTTCATATTTTATTTTCTAAGATACCTATTACTAAACCTTCCGTAATACATAATTATCAATTAAGTACATTTATTATAGGTATTCATTTCATGCTATTCGTTGTTGGTGCGATTCAACAACGCGAACGAAGCACTTCGAGTTGAAAAGTAGGTAGTAAGTGGGTCAATCAACTATTTTACCCACACTTTGCTGTCCCCGACCATTTATTATTAAAATACGCTAAATGGTTAAATTTACACATTTGACGAATATAACAATAGTATCTAAGCTAGCAGGCACTAGGTACGGGGAACTTGATTACGTTCTCGAAGATCTTCGTTTGTGTTTTTTTTTGCTCGCATGGCGCGGTATGGTGTCCTTTGATAGTGCCGTTGAGCTGCTAGTCCTCGAAGAACTTTCAGAGGGAGTGCGTGCGTTGACAGAAAAGTGTGGGTTAAGTTGATTGACCCAGGTACGCACGCACTAACTTTGTCGCGGCGACGGCGCGCCATTAGCTGGGTCCACATACAGCGAGCTTCGGCCGGGTCTCGCTCGAACCCTGTAGTGGTTTGGTTGTTTTGAATCTCTCAGAGACTAGGTACCTACTTAACATAAAATTCGAATATTGTACAATCCTAACGATGTTTTTACATACGTACGAGTACCTACCTACAGTTCACGCCAAGTGTCTGTCTCTTACCTACTTCAGAATAAGTAATAGTAGGTAACAACAACATAACATAGCTTCACGCCTTTTCCCATAAGAGGTGGCAAAGGCACTGTGCCCACTTAAAATTATTCAAAAGTGAGTTCGAAAATGGAATCTATGGCGACCGCATAAGAGCTGTCGGACTTAATATTGTCCAGCAATTTTAGTGAGTGTAACCTAGAGAATCGGCCACATTGTCAAGTTATTTTAGTGTGTGTCTCCTAGAGAATAGGCTCCATTACCTACCTATTTTGTTATTTATTGATTGCAGATAGATATATATTTTAGTGTCAGTCTCTAAATATACTAAATAATTGATTATTACTTACATCGCATTTAGTGTAAGCAATATTTATTTAGTTACCTACCTATCTTGTCATTGCTAAATAAATAATAACTACCTGTAATGTACACTAGGACTCAAGTTGATATTGATAAATGAACTGTCACACTGATATCGGTTCGCAGCCAGCGTACACGTCTTTACTCCGCGGCGGTCGGTAGCCAGTGGCCTAGCCGCCCCGCGCGACCCTCTGTGCGTGCGCTGCCCGAAACGACAGAGTTACACAAATGTCTATACACTACATCCCTCTCTTGTTGTTGTTTTATTTTATAAATATGAATATCTAATAAATATACTGTCAAGGAACTTTTGATCAAGTCATCATACGAATTAAAAACATTCATAATCATCACTTTAATAAACATTTTTCTTCCATAAGTACATCAACTACTATCAGCAAGTCTTTAATTAAATTATGTTTAATCACTACTTATCAATAATTTTGACATTTTTTGTCCATCATTTTAGTCACTCGAGTTGCGATTGATCTACATCAGTTTGAGCTTCCTTAGCATTATTCTCATCATCTAGCACCTTCCATTCTCCTTCTACTCGCTTTAAGTGTACGACGTTCCGTCTGATTCGCTGACCAGTTTCATCATTCCGAAGACTTACGTCCCCCCTCCTTTGTTTGCTTTGACGGTATGTGTTTCGGGTCATAGTTTATACTCAGCTTGTTTTCAGCATCTTTGTCGCACTTAGGACACCATACCTATTGGTTATGATGAGGCAATTAGCAGAGTTAAGATTTAGAGAAACGACGGTTGAGTAGTTTAACTGAATTCCTTATATTGGCGGGAATTTACGTACTTGGAAGGCTATACGACTGTATCCTACCAGCTTGAGAACTACGTATCTCCACCACAATCGGAATCTGCATACCCACACAGTACATTCTCAAAATTACCTCTTTTATACACTAATTTTAAATCAATTGTGCCCTTCAGGTATTCTTTTCAGACATTGCCACAACTCCTTATTATTCTTATTTGTGTATCTGCTCAATATATTCACATTCACACTAAGATCTGGTCGAGTACATAGCATAACATACATCAAACAGCCTATAAGGTTTTTACAGGGCGCATCATATTTTAACGTCTGAATTCAGAACCTCCTAATTAGGTTTACTTTCTAGAGGAGTACTTGCTGGATTGCAGTCCTGCATATTATATTAACACAGTATTGATTTTATGTACGAACTTTGATCTAATGTTAGTGTAACACTTTCTCTAGTCATTCTTATACCTAGAAATATTTTTATCTCATTCATTTCAGTAATTTGAAATTTGCTCATTAGATACATTTTAAAATTATTCATTGTTTGGACATCCGCACACGCAACGACTAAATCATCGACGTTTAGTACTATGTATATATTTTTATGAATTTCACCTTTATCTAATACATATATTCACCTATCAACATTCGAATTTTGAAAACCTTTCTATTTTAGGGATTGCTCAAAGACTTCAAACCAACATCTTGCAGCCTGCTTCAACCCGTACAGCGCTCTATTTAGCTTGCATACTTTGTTGCCTGTATAGCTTACCCCTTCAGGAATTTCCATGCAGATTTCTTCTTTTAACTTACCATTTAAAAAGGCAGTTTTAACATCTAAATGATGAACCAGTAAGTTATTTTGATTTGCAAAACTAATTATCAATCTAAACTAGCAATTCTAGCTACAGGCGCAAATGTTTCATTGTAGTCTACGAGATATTCTTGACTAAAGCCTCTAGCTACAAGTCGAGCATCATATCTTAAAGGTTTTCCATATTCGTCATGTTTGATAGTGAAAATACATTAACAATCAACGACATTTCTGTTGGGTAGTCTATTCACAATTGACCAAGTATTATTTTCCATAAGTGAGTTTAATTCATCTTTTATTGCACTATCCCAATGAATTCTATCATCTCTAGTTTTTATCTCTTCAAATGAACTAGGTACTTTACAAATCAATGATTGAGTACACTGTAAATATTCATCAGCAGTTTCATCATAACAACATACACCTGGTCGACCCCTGATTCTATCGCTCCTCCTCAATTCATTACTTTTACTCTCATCTGTGATTTTAATAGTATGTCATTGTTTTGCGTTTTTGGGTCTGTACTATCACTACATAATTTACGAATTTTGTTGGGACTGTGGTCAGATTTCACCTGATCTGCATCAGAGACTGCAACAGAGACATTTGCACCTTGCTATATTGAGACTTTGACACTGATTTAGATAGACCATCATGATTATTACATTATGGTGCAATAAAGTTTTGATTGTATTTGATTTGTCATGAGAGTTTTGAACATTCTCTTCAGGCTTAGGCCTGGATTCCAGAAACTTTGTCTCATCCATTATAACATCTCTCACAGTCACAAACCATTCGCATTCTACACTCCAAACTTTATATCCGTTTGGTTCATAGCCCACCAGTATTCCTATCCACGATTTGTCGTCAAACTTTGCCTTATTGGTTTTATTATGGATATAGACTGTAGCACCAAAAACCCCGTATGTATTTTAGAACCGGCTTTTTACCATGCCATAACTCATATGGTGTCTGAGATTGTTTCAATGCCCTTGTAGGTGTTAGATTTATTAAATGCACTGCAGTTAGAACTGCTTCGCCCCAAATTACTTTATCTAACTTTGCCCCATGAATTATAGCACAGGCTTTCTCAGTTATCGTTCTTACCATACGCTCTGAAACACCATTGAGTTGAGGCGTTCGTGGAACCGTTAAATGATACGATATACCTTTTTGCACGCAATATTCTTTCATCTCGGTGGATATACTCGCCACCGTTATCCTAGCACAGTATAGATTTTCTAATTTTGAATTGAATTTAGCTTCACACTTTGCAACAAAGTCTTTGAAATAAGCGAACACATCATTTATAAGTTATCAAGTAAGTCACGCAATAGTGTGTGAATTGATCGACAAACAATACCAAGTAATTTTTGTTGTTTGTTGTCTAATTTTTCGATCGCGATGTTGAAAAGTCCGCCTTCAGTTGCATTGGCTCCCGGGATGTTTTGGAAGACTTCTTGTAATTCGGGACCGCCGAAATGTAAAAGACTAGCTCTTTTCTTTGCCTCGGTGTCTATGCCTGCCGCCTCGAGGTAAATATTTAGACTTCTTTTCCATCTTTCCCAACGAACAGAGATTGAGCCCACCTCCCCTTTACATTCGAACTTCTCTAAGGTGTATTGTTGCATTAGGGCTGCTTGTTGACAAAGTAAGTACCTATGTTGCATATTTACAGATTTTGACACGCTATCGCAATCTAATGCTAGTAATCATGTACCTATACTGTAATAATAGTAGGCTTTGTAGGTATTTACGCCCGCAGTTTAATGCCCGTGTGTGTTAAAAATAAATTTTAAACCATGAAAACATCGCAATTTAATGCTATGTCGGTATATCCGCAATTTAATGCTATACCGATAAATCTCCGCAATTTAATGCTATGTTGGTATTCCGCAATTTAATGCTATACCGATAAATCTCCGCAATTTAATGCTATGTTGGTATTCCGCAATTTAATGCTATACCGATAAATCTCCGCAATTTAATGCTATGTTGGTATTCCGCAATTTAATGCTATACCGATAGATCTCCGCAATTTAATGCTATGTTGGTATTCCGCAATTTAATGCTATACCGATAGATCTCCGCAATTTAATGCTATGTTGGTATTCCGCAATTTAATGCTATACCGATAAATCTCCGCAATTTAATGCTTTGTCGGTATTCCGCAATTTAATGCTATACCGATATATGTCCACAATTTAATTCTAATTGTATACTAATTAGTAATTACTCATCAATATCCCAATTTAATGCTTTTATTATCCAGCTGCCATTAAATGCTCAGTCGCAATTTAATGCCAAGTCGCAATTTAATGCTCAGTCGCAATTTAATGTCAAGTCGCAATTGAATGCCAGGTCGCAATTTAATGCCAAGTCGCAATTGAATGCCAGGTCGCAATTTAATGCTCAGTCGCAATTTAATGCCAGGTCGCAATTTAATGCCAAGTCGCAATTTAATGCTCAGTCGCAATTTAATGTCAAGTCGCAATTGAATGCCAGGTCGCAATTTAATGCCAAGTCGCAGTTGAATGCCAGGTCGCAATTGAATGCTCAGTCGCAATTTAATGCCAGGTCGCAATTTAATGCCAAGTCGCAATTTAATGCCCAGCAGCTAAATTCGCTCATCGTACGATATTTCCAGTGATATCGACGAAGAATTAATAGGTAGTTAGGTATGATTGACAAATGTCTATATGTCACTTCTCTTCTCTGATGTAAACCTGTAGAAACCTAAAACGTGAACAAAATAATACACGCAACATAGTATTATAATATCTGTGACGCAACGCAACTCACGGACAAGTGAGTAAGTAGCTAGATAATACCGTGGAAAAAATCAATCAATTTAAAACAGTAATTATTACATACAAACACCCACTGTCCACAAATGACACAATCCCCCGCTCCGTCTCTCAAAGGCCTTGACCTATTTCGATGTGGTTAGGTTGATCGCGAATTGACGGACGGGCGCGGGCGGGCTAGTAGCTACCTACCCTCTGTACGTATCTACCTAAGTTTATTTACTAACCGTGTGAGGCTTTGTGATTCATTTTACGAAAATCAGTTCTTTGTAATACTGAGGCTCGAACTCAAGTGGGTAACTTCATAAAAATCACTTTGATAAAACTTGGTAGTTTGTCATGCAACTCATGCAGGAATTTAGAGCTACAAAGTGAAAGCCTCCAATGAATATAGTTACCTAGTAGGATAAATATCGGTATTTTGTCCACCTGTTTTGTCTCTTTTTCTTTTTAAATGTAAGAAAAACTAAAATACTCACAGTTTATCTCGTCGCCACATGTAATGTACACTAGGACTCAAGTTGATATTGATAAATGAACTGTCACACTGATATCGGTTCGCAGCCAGCGTACACGTCTTTACTCCGCGGCGGTCGGTAGCCAGTGGCCTAGCCGCCCCGCGCGACCCTCTGTGCGTGCGCTGCCCGAAACGACAGAGTTACACAAATGTCTATACACTACACTACCTATTACAATATATATTTTTATTTCAATGAGAACCCGACTAGGTACCTGTTTAAACGGCAGCGCCCCTACAAAGTCACTTCATAATAATGCAAACGCTTGTGTTCGGGTCGCGCCGTCTCGTCGTCTTTCGGTTCGCGCCCGACGCAAATCGCTGCATTTGCCGCGCTACCAGCCCTAGCAATATTTACGCACACATTTGCACGTGTACAAACATCATTTGGTCATGTAGTAGTAACAGGTGATTATTTTACGAGCGTTCTATGGAGTGTCCGAGGTGTGCTATGGGGGAGCCAAAATTTTTTTTCGGATGCGACCATATGTTCCATGGGGAAAGTTCTTCATAATGATGGGTGCTATCATTCCCCAAAATATGGTCAGCTAATTAAATGTCACCCTGTATACTTGTGCCTCTTCTCATAATAGGTATATGCTTACGCCCGAAAGAGAGGTAGACAGAGACTAAGTACCTCCACTTGCTAGGATGGCACAATTAATCGCTAGCTCAACAATTGACTCTCTTCATACAGGGGTATGTGATATATTTCATAGTTCATACATAATTCTCTTTATTGCACACAAATTGAGAATAGGAAGTAAGTTAGTTTCTATTCCCAGGAAGTCAGTACCTCACAATAGGCTTGTGGCCTGTCAAGTCATAATAGATACTTTTTATGAAACTGTCAAAACGGAACTTTTGTTCCCGAGTTCTATAAAATAACCACAGAGTGACGTCATGTAAAAGTGCCATCAAATGCTGTCTATTTTCGCACAAAATTGACTTTATAAAAATATCTGCTGAAAATATACAATTCTGAGAATGTCAAGCCATTTTGTACATAATGCTAATTCATAAATAGTTTACTAAGACCAGGTTGTCTCTAAAGAGACCATATTTCTTGGCGAAAGTTGTTCATAATGATGGGGACTATCATCTCCAGAATACATTCAGCTGATTAACGCCCAGTTTACGAAACCGGTGACAACTTGACTCTTGTTAAACTCATTACAGCCAATCACGTCCCACTATTTTAAATTAATAGTCGATTAATCTATTGTCACATTGAATTGCTCTTTCAGTAACTGAGAGTTTGTAGCGGTGATTATCATATTCATTACACTCAAAATTAATCTCAGTAATATTTGCACAATAGTATTTACGCGGCTTTAGTTCCTTTTTCTAACACCACCAAACAAAGCGATGTCGAAAAGTAACACAAAACCATCTTGTCGTTCCAACTAAAGTATTTACAAATAAAACCGGCCAAGTGCGAGTCAGACTCGCGCACGAAGGGTTCCGTACCATTATCTATAAAAAACCGCAAAAAAACACGTTAATTGTATGGGAGCCCCCTTTATATTAAATTTATTTTGTTTTTAGTATTTGTTGTTATAGCGGGAACAGAAATACGTCATCTGTGAAAATATCAACTGTCTAGCTACCACGGTTCATGAGATACGGCCTGGTGACAGACAGACGGACGGACGGACGGATATCTTGAGATTTTAAGGTACTTTCCCTCCAGGGCCCATTCGTTTGTTCCTGTATATGTGTGAACTGTAACTGTATTTTTCATGAAATACCCAAAAAGTTTTGTAATTGTAATTATTGTAATTTCTTTATTGTACTCACACGACAGTAAAAAAATAGCTTAACTTAGAAAAAATATGTACAAAGGCGAGCTTATCTCTAATAAGAGATTTCAGTTTAGTTCAAATTATCATCTTATGTCAGAATAACTTTGTAGCTAGTTGAAAAATAACATTTGAATTGATTCAAAGCTTGCCGCGCTTTTAGGGCCTTTAGTACCTACTAAACGCCGCCGTAAGCAGCACTGTCTACAACCTACTGGAAAACGTGAGACACCCATCTACAATTTCCGTACAATGAGGTTCACTCACTCATTATGTCAATGTCATGCAGACTGCAAAACATCATTTCAACGCACCAAAGAGTATTTAATTAAAACATCACTGGCAGCCAAACTTGAAGTGGCCAAAAGGAAAAAATGAATTTTTTTTTTTTTTTTTTTTTCTTTTTTTATGGACTCGCGCGACTAGCGCATTTGCCACTAACAAATTGTTTTATTATTTTACAAAAATATAAGGTAAGGAAACGAAACACGAAAATAATAGGAGTTACGGATAGGAAAAAGGATCAGGGAGATTAGTAACTTATTGGCATTGGGTAGGAAAAAAAATATTACAAATAAATATTATTTTGGTTAAGAAAATTTACAATAATATGATAAATATTTACATTGCATAAATTTAATAAACTGTGAATAGAAGTAGGAAAGGGAACATTCAAAAAGTATAAAGAATTATAGAAACCGGAGTGATCAAGAAGAGGACATGAAAAGAACACATGGTTCAAATCAGCCCAGTCCGCACCACATTCACACTCAGCAGTAGTTACGATATTCAACCTGTACAAATGAGCCGGAGTACAAACATGCCCCAGTCTCATACGCACAAGTGAAGAGGTTTTATTTTTACAAAAATTGAATTTAAAAAACCAAGGCTTTTTTGGTATATCAGCCTGGATTTTTTTATAGTGTGCTCCGTTCTTGTTTTGATTCCACTTGTCCTCCCAAGCGGAATATAAAAATACTTTTGGCAAAGAGGCCAAGTCATGACTAAAAATCTTATAAGGAAATGTGTCTCCACACAGCACTGCATCATTGGCCAATTTATCGGCCTTTTCATTTCCTGAAATGCCACAATGGCTGGGAACCCACGCAAAGGATACATAAATGCCTAAGGCATTACATTTATGAATGGCTGCTCTAATATCAAAAATTATTGGAAAGTTATATTTTAGTTTAAACGTAAACCTCTCCAACGTCTGGAGGGAGCTCAAAGAATCCGTAAAGATGACAGTGCGTTGAAATTTATAAATAAGGATATACTCCAAAGCTTTTAGAATTCCAAATAATTCTCCTGTAAAGACAGAAGTCTCTGGAGGAAGTTTAACTTTTTGCACTATACTATATTGGGAGTGGAAAACTCCTACACCCACAGTTCCCGAAGAGGAATGCTTTGAAGCATCTGTGAAAATATGATGATAACCCTGCCAATCGTTTTCTAAAACTTGTAAGAAGAGCTTGTTAGAAAACTCACCAGCTCTCACACCGGTGTCTAAAATAACATTTAAAGGTGAAATTAAGGCTTCATAATCGCATTCGAAAATTGGAAGAGAAACAGAGCGATGAATAGGTGCAAGCAAAGATTTATATTTCTGGAAGCTACTGACTAAACACGGTATTTGTTTATGTCTCCAGTAAGAAGAAGAGTTTATACGTTCAGAAAGATATTCAAGTTTGGTCAAAAGAGGATGTTGAGAAAATTGTAAAATACGAAATAAAAATTTGTCAGATAAATATTGCCGCCGTAGGGCTAAAGGGGGTTCAACACACTCAACTTGGAGAGCATTTATCGGGCTAGAGCGCATAGCACCAGTTATCAGTCTTAAGGCCTTGGACTGGATAACATCCAGACGCTTAAGGCCAGCAACATTACTCATCTCAAAAGTGAAAGAACCATAATCGATAACACTCCTTATCATAGCATTGTACAGTAATTTCATAGAAAAAGGATGAGCTCCCCACCAAACACCAGAGAGACACCGTAACATATTTAAAACCTTCTCACACTTAACTACCAAATAATCAATATGAGGTAAACCTGAAAGTTTATTATCCAGAATCACTCCAAGAAATTTGACGTGACTTTTAACGGGAATCATAATATTATCATACAAGACTGTAATAGGAGGTGGCATACGCTTTCTTGAAAATAAAACTATTTCACACTTAGCCGGGGAAAGTTCTAAGCTATTGGCATTCAACCAACACTGTAAGTTATTTAAGGAATCGTCTAGTATGGAAATAGATTTTTCTATGGTTTTATTGCTGGTATAAAAAACTAAGTCATCGGCATATTGAATGATATTTATATCACCAATTGAAGATTCTAAATCATGAGAATAAATATTAAATAATAAGGGGCTAAGAACAGATCCTTGAGGCAGGCCTTTACATACTGTCCTAGTATTACCGGAATCACAATTTTCGAGTAAAATAGTTCTATTACTCAATATATTTACAATAAAATTTGTTAATAAAACCGGGGCATCTAAATCGAAAAGTTTATTTCGTAGTGTGTCTAAATTTACATTATCATATGCGGAAGTAATATCTAAGAACGCAGCCAAAACAGATGAGTTGTCAGAAAATGACAGGCGGATGTCTGTTACTAGTAAACAAATGCAATCCATGGTACTTTTTCCTTTTCTAAATCCATACTGGCTTTGAGACAATAGACCATTACTTTCTATAAACCATTCCAGTCGATTCTTTACTAAGTGTTCTGCGATCTTAAGTATTACCAAAGAGAGAGCAATCGGTCTGAATCCTGAAGGATCACATGGATTTTTAAATGGTTTCAGGAATGGAATGATAGTCTGTACTTTCCATGAGGGAGGAACATTTCCAGAAATCATTACATTATTGACAATGTCTAAGTAGTACATTAGTGTACTATCGCTCAAATGAGCAAAAAAGGAATAAGGTATGCCATCACACCCTGGAGCAGAGTCACTACAATATTTAATTACACCTTTTAATTCATGAATGTTGAAGGGGGAATTTAACCCGATTCGATGGTCAACTATTGAAGGGGGAATAGTATACTTGCAACACAATGACTCTAAAGGTACAGAGGGAGGGGCTAACTTATCCAGAAATTGTTCTGTTAATGAAGGGGGAAAAGTATTTAAAGTGGATTCCTTAAAAGCAGATTTAAACTTTCTAATATTGGCCCACACTACTGATGGATTTACATGAGGGGAAATGGAAAGGCAGAAAGCTCTCCAACTTTCAAACTTTTTACGTTTAAATAGTTGCCGGGTCTTGCTAATTGAGTGTGTAACTTGAATAAAATTTTCATCTGTGCTATTACTACAGTAATTTAATTCTGCCAATTTTCGTTCCCTGACTGCTAAAGTACACTCCCGGTCCCACCAAGGCGGAGACCGAATCATTACCTTTTTAGAACTTTTACAAGGAAAAACTTCTTCTGCTGCTTCAAACATGATCTTTGATAAAGACTCAGCACATGTACTTTCATTTCCAGCAACCACATTGGGAAGAGAGTTAATTTTTTTGTCAATTATTTTCTTAAACAGACTCCAATCAGCTTCGGCAAGATTGAATTTAAAACGGGGATTAAAATTGGAGGATTTAAGAGGATATTTTGATGGGAATTGTATGAGGATAGGAAAGTGGTCACTACCAAAAGTGGAACCAATAGGATTCCAACATAATTCTGCAGCTAAGCTTGGAGAACATATTGAAAGATCAGGGGCACTAATGCCTTGGCTGGGTGCTGTTCTGCGAGTAGCTGAACCATTGTTCAATATACATAGATTATGTTTATCCACTAATTCTAAAATATTTACAGAAAAAGGAGTTGGAGCTGATGAAATAGTACTGCCCCAAGATGAGTGTTGGCAGTTTAAATCACCTAAAATTATAACAGGTTTAGGAATAGATGATATGATATGATCAAGTTCATTGATAATATCAGAAGAAGGACGAGGAATATACAAAGATACAAAAGAAATATTATTAGCCTTGACGGCAATAATAGAGAAGTTATCATTATGTGACGGAAGCGGTATATGTACATATTCACAAGGACGTTTGATAAATATGGCTGTCCCGCCATATCCATCAGATCTGTCTTCTCTAAGACTAGAGTAACCGGGGATCTTAAAAATAGAACCTGGTTTTAGCCAGGTCTCTTGAAAGGATAAAATTAATGGTTGGTATTTTTTTATTATATAAATTATATCACTTTTCTTATTATTTATACTTTGGCAATTCCATTGAATCACCTGATGATTGTAGTGAGCCATTGTACAAAGTAGGGAGAATATTATCATTATTTATGAAGTCAGCGTTGGACGGTACCTTATTGTATTTACATTGGGATAAATAAGTGGTTAGCATTTTAATTAGCTCTTGGATAGTAGTTTCATCGATTTTATTTTGTTGTTCACTAAATTTAAGTACACCACCATTAGGTGATGTCTCAAAATTTTCATTGATGATTGCATCATGAGCCTTCCTATCATAACCTTTGGTTAATCTAGGGGGGGATTTCGGTTTCAAATAAACAGTTTTTTTATATGAGCTAAAAGGCGAAGTATTATTTACAACAGACAGTTCATTATTTGGGGCAAAAGATGATGATGATGTTTGATGTTGTTTATTAGCCACCACTTCAGAAAATAATTTTGTTACAGGTGGATGCATTTTATTGGCCTCTGCATAGGATATGCAGCTTTGTGCCATTGAAAGTTTAATAGCTTTCTGCCTTTCAAACTCAGGACATTTTCTATTGGTGGCAAAATGGGAACCACAACATGAGGAACATTGGAAGTCACCTTCCTCTGCTGAGCATGTGTTAGCTGAATGTTTGCCTCCACACTTAAAACAAAGAGGAAGAGATCGGCATTGGTCTTTTACATGTCCAAATCGGCAACAATTGAAACACTGGATGGTTGGGAAGATATACAGATCAACAGTCAGGGAAGAATAGCACATGAAGATTCGCTTTGGTAAAACTTGACCATCAAAAGTTGCAACTACTGTACCAGTTTCTACATAGGATACTATTCCGTCATTAAATACTTTTCTTTTCATACGTCTAATTTTTATGATGTTGCCACATCCTATCGGAGTGGACATATCCCTCATAATATCCTCCTCAGTCCAGTCCAACGGGACTCCCTTAATGACGCCCATCCGGGTTACATTAAAGGTGGGAATGAATACTTTGTACTTATTCTTTAGCTCTATATTTTCGATCAATAAGTTTGCATCCACATGACTGGAGAAACTTAAAGAAACTTTGTTTCTTCCAATTTTCTTTAGGCTACCATTTATTATGTTTTTAATATTTTGCTGTTTTAAAACACGACCAAATGACACTGGGTGCATAGTGGAGCTAGCTGAATCAGATTCTGTTACTTTTTGGACATGAACAATGAAGGGAGCAGCATCAGTTTTCTCATAAAATGATCTGCCAACTGGAGTGTGTACTGGCTTGTTAGCAGTTTCCTGTTGAGTTGAGGATGGTGAGTTGGTAGTGGTTTGTGGCGCAAACTGGGAAGGTTGAGACATTCCTGTTTCAATGATGGAGTCTGCTTGTGAACAGACACAATCATGCTCTTTATTTATTTTTCCGTGTTTTCTTCTCTTTTTATTGCAGTGCTTGCACACGCGAGATGGTCTTACTCTCTTCCTGGATGTTGCCTTTGAGGATACTGAAGCATCAGTATCCATACTAGATTCGATGGTGACATAGTGAGCAACCGGAGGGACCGTCTCCCCTGGGTCAGAAGAGGCCGTGCCCCCCGGGTCAGGAGGGCGCTCCATAAGGAGCAACAATTAAATTTCTACTTACTAGGCCACGTGGAGTAGAAAATATATACACAAATTATAATTACATACAAAATAGAAAGATATTCACAAGTTTTAACCTATCTGATCCACTAATTAATTAATTTACAAAAAATCACAAGAAAAACTACACCCGCTCAAATCGACGTTTCCCGCGCTTTTTTCAAAAAATGAATTTCTGAGCTCTGAGATTTGTATGAAAACAAAAGTAATTAAAAACTATTAATTTTATAATTATTTTCTAAAAGTTCTACAGAATAAATAGAGACGTCGTAATTCATCAATTAATATTTAAAGTCTTTGTAGAAGTCCGGGGACGACATTGCCATATCATTTAAATTTAGTTTCATTAAAAGAAGGCTTACCTACCAAAACAAAATGGCCTTGGTATAAACTTTTCAAGCGTGTTGTGAAGACGTATCTTGTACCGAGACCACTTTCAATTTGTAATATCTCTCGTATTTCAGTATTTGTGGTTGGTGCGGCAACAGATATACACATTCTGTGAAAATTTCAGCTTTCTAGCTATTACGGTTCGTGCAGGCGGACCCGGTGACAGACAGGACGGACGGACGGACGGACGGACGGACGGACAGACGGACAGCGAAGTCTTAGTAATAGGGTCCCGTTTTTACCCTTTGGGTACGGAACCCTAAAAAAAGACGTTCCAAGGATACCTAACTCGAGGCGCGACAACGCCAAAAATAAAACAAAAAACAAAATGGCGTCCTGTTTTGACTTATTTCACTCGCATCTCTCATACTGATCTCGGGTTTCGATAAAATTCCCGCGAAAATGTTGTCAACGAAAAGTTGCGAGGGTTTTTGTAAGATTCTGGATACTTAAGATGATTTGCTGTACAATAAATAATAAAATATCCGGACGAAATGTAAACCTCCTCCTTTTGTGAAGTCGGTTAATAAAGTAGAGTTATTCTTCGCGTTTTTCAAGACAGGTTGCACTTCTGGTGTGATAATTGCTATGATTCTTATACATCTTGTAGAAGGTAACCCTAGCTTGTTTACTTATAGAGGTTTCTGAGTGCCATTAGCCAGAACATTATTAACGCAACTTCAATTATGTTTAATAGAGTTGTCAAAACTAGAACCAAACGAGACGTTCACGTTCTGCTAGGATCATAATGTTACATTCATTATATCACATTTGCTGCAGCAACGCACTAGCCCCCTGTCATTGCTGGTTAAGGCGAGGTATGAATAATTACAAACCAAGGTCATCGAAGATTGCGGAAGTGAGAAGCGAATATAACTCGGGAATAGGAACAAGTGGGATGGCGATTGTGCGCTCGCACCTAATCTGAATCAACGTAAGCGCCGAAACGGAAAAAAAACATGAAAAATAAGCTATTACAGGGAATTACATTTCAATCTTCAAATCGCTAGTAACAACAATTCCCCACATATTACAATTAATAGAAAGATCATATTTACTACTACTGCGGTACAATAGGAAAAAATATCGGAAAACAGGGTTGGCTTTGGATTTATTTTCTATCGAGAAAATTTTATCCAAACACGTTTTCCTTCATGAAAACCCTAGATTATACAGTCAAATTACATATATACCAGAAATTGATTACGATTTGACTAGTATTTCCTGAAATACACATGAAAAAAACACCCCTAATTTATTCATGAGGCACCTTAAACATGAGCACAATTGTTTCTCTACTACCCCGTATGAGAATTGTTCTGGCATTTCGCTTTTCTGGCATAGTGCGTGTAAACGGACTGAAAGACAACAGTTACGTGGCTGGCGTGACGACACGTTTTAAAAATCGAACACAAAATGAACCCCATTCGAACTCGCACCTAAATCCTAACGCTAGGGTTCAACAAATAAACCGCGGGAACACAAAAACAACCAGTTTTGAGATGGCCGTTCAAGACGGTATGTTCTTGTTGGTTTTGCCATGGAGTTGTGGGGCTGGAGAGTCTAAAGTATTTACAATAATTCAACAAGTTAAAAACTTACAAAAACCGACTTCATGACCTATCACTTAGTCCTCCCCGCTCGATACACAAATGTCGTCTATAAACCCGAAAACGAGCCTACGAAATCTGTTTTCTGACAGTGAAGTCCATACATATTACATAAGTAATATTAACCAATATACGATCCTAACAGGCCGGTTTTATCTCGTGTAATGTTATCCAGGTAAAAATAAATTAAACTTTTCAGCTTTTTAATGTAGAAACCTGAATACTGAACCGATTCTTGGTTTTCAAAAAATGGGACCAAATTATTAGGCTTCCCTTTCGAACGAAGAAAGATTTTTTGAAATCGGTTCATAAAGAGTAGCAGTATCGATGTAACAAACATTAAAAAAAAACAGAAAAAAAACAACCGATTTGATTATTTTTTGAAGTCAGTGAAAAAACAAACAAATCACAGGTAGGTGACTAGTGTGGAGATCATAAACATAATTACAATGATTGATTTTTGATTTGAAAACGCCTTTTCCCATACGGGGTGGCAGAGGCACAGTCGTGCCCACGGGTAGACAGATACATAATAAATACTCCATTTTGCGTGAAAGCCGCTGCATGCAGCTCTAGGATAAATAGGAAAAAAATGCAATCATAAGATTCAAATTAACAGAAATCACAAATAAAAAAACTCAAAACTTGAAACTACGAAAGTAACAGTAATCGTGAACAATCATTATAAATTTTACAAATGTCAAAGTACACAGACCAGAGATGTACATTTGAAATGTCAAAAATCCACTCAAAGTTTCGTCAAAACATAAATATTAAAAATTTAATCACGAATATAAATAAAATAAAATAACAAACCAAAATTAGTGCCAAATGGCTTTCTAGAATATTTTTTCTTCTCTTGCACATCCCACTCTACGTCACACCACTTACTTTTTTAGTTCCACTATTTGCCACGCGGCGCAACAATCGAGTTTTTTGCACACAGTAAGTTTTCGCCGCCCGGCGCGACATCTGACGAGAATCTCGATTTTGTATTTATTTCTCTATTTGTCACTTTCCGCCCTTTTTCGTAATCCTAACAATGGTTCCGTTGTTGCTAACTTTTTCGTGTTTTGGTTCCTAGAATCACGATTGTGATTTTGCATTTTTAGATGTTTTGAGTTTTTTTTAATACTTTGGGTGGGAATGTTTAGGGTATCTACTTATTTAAAAATCTGTCGTTTTTTCTCAAATCAAGAAAAAAAAACAAAATATATACCAAAGTAATAATAATATTAATTAGGTAGTTTAAAAAGTCTAAAGTTAGTAAGTAGCAAAATATGTGGGTAAATCCACTAGACCACGGAGCGTACAAGCTATCTTATTATTTTACCACAGATTTCGCTATTTCACAGAACATCTATTCTATAAAATAAACCCTCAGAATAAACCCAACAAAAAAGGCACAAAACATTTGACAATCCTCCGAAGCGGAGCCAGCACGTCACAGGAATCTGTCACAAAAAGATCAAAGAAGTTTGCCATAGACCTAATGGACCCAACCCAGGTGGCCAAAACCAGAACTAAGGTCAATTCTATTTATTAAATGGCAGTCTAAGAACTCACAGTCTTCCAACCTGAGCTTCCAACCATCTTTTGGCGCGTTTGTGACGTCTACAGAGGGCGCCAGTTCTACGCAACTTTACAACCAACCTGTCAAAAAGCGTTAGTTCTACCTGTAATCGCAAGCCAAAAGATCTTTGGAAAGCCTTAGGTTAATTTCGACACGTAATAATGGTCGAAAATGAAAAAAAAATTTCGTCCCACATGGATCCCATAGGGTTGATTACATCCATACAACGTTACTATTTTTCCATTTGCGACCATGTTTCCTAGGGAACGTTGTTCATACAAAATATGATCAGTTAATTAAATGTCACCTTGTCTATTTTACGTGAAGTTCAATAATTTAAACATTTAGTAAGTCTATTAAAAGATTAAAAAAAATTTTTTTTTCAGTTCTACGTGCTTGGCATGTTTCACATATAAAGTTGGATCTTAAAATCTAAACAAACCCTGGCGTAAGCACTAGTTCCCTCTACATAAGAAGTTAAGCATTCTGTCCCGCTGTCTGTCCGTCTGTCATTTTTGCTTGTCGTCGCATTTTTGACATCAATTAGGTATGTTTAAGAGTGTTAAACACCCAGCTATTACACTTTTTGTTTTAAAATATCTTGTTCTGCCATTCCGTTGTGAAATACACATGACCCTTTGTTGTCCCGTCACGCTTTCTAGGGTTCCGTACCCGAACGGTGCCAAACGGGACCCTATTACTAAACCCACGCTGTCCGTCTGTCTGTCCGTCACCGGGTCCTGGAGCACGAACCGTTATAGCTAGAAAGTTGTTCACAGAATGTGTATGTCTGTTCAAATACTGAATACGAGAGATATTACAAATTAAAGGGGGTCCCCAGAGGCGTGTTTTTAATTTTCTTTTTGTTTTTGTTTAATTGTTTTGAGTGTTGTGTTGTACGATGGTACGGTACCCTTCTTGTGCGATTTCGAATCCCACTTGACCGATTTTTCTCATACGGCTTGGCTGAGGCATCAATTAGCGGTTAGCACATCGCTTATCCTTTTTTGGTAGGTTCTGTTATTGAATTTGGTAATACTGTGATTAAAAATTATAAAATAATGGTTAAAATTAATAAAATTGGTAAAACGATCGAAATTGCCTTGACGGTGTTTTTTTTTATTTTAACGGTCATTAATATTTCATTTTCTTTAACCTTTTACAAAAATATGAAAATAAAACTAAAAATATTTAACTCAAACCCAATAGACTGTTACCAATTTTAACGTCAAAATTAAATTATAGTCGTGTAAATACGCTTTTAGAATAAGACAAAAAGGCCATTGGGAAGAGAGAACACGCTCACAAATTAGTTGGTTCCGTAGCAGAAACAAAAGTTGAATGAGCAAAATTGGGCTGGTATCGAACAATGAATAAGTATTTTTTTTATCGGTCATGGAACATTTATATCTCCAAAGATAAGACCATGGACCACTGCCTCGAAAAAGAGATTATCTATTAAATGTCTGAAAATAGACTGTATCTAAGCCAAGACATATACAAATTATATTGTTTTTATTCTGCGATATAATTGCATCTATGGATATCCCAAAATAGTGAAAGAGCTTAGGTAGTAATGAATATGTTAGGTTTATTTATGTTAAGATATATATATGATTAATGTATTCATGTAGGTACTTAGGTATTTATTATATTCAGTAGTTTAGTAATATAATTTATTTATATTTTATTTTTTACTTTAGCACATAGGCCTACCCGTTTTGAGTTTTAAAATGTATCCTGTCCATCCTGGGTTTGCTGGAAGAAATCTCTTTTTAGAGATAAGCTTGCCTTTGTTCATGCCTTTTCTGTATTGTTTGTGTTTTTTTCTGATATGTGCAATAAATTAATATATATAAATATATATATACATATATGACAAGTATCTATTGAACCCTAAACTCACAGAGTAATTAGTTAACCCTTAAAAGAAGGACGTGCTTTAGAGATCCGCGGTGGAAAGAAACCCAAACGTGGGAATGGTCATTTGAAATAACTGTGAGCACAGGGGAGGCGTGGAGCATACTTTAACTTATCTAAATATAATTTTAAACGAATATGTTTTCCATAAGTAATATTTTAGGCATTCGTGACTTAAGCCGTTTTTTCTTTGGAAGCGATCGTGCGGGTAGCAGCATCCGGCTGGGACGGTCTGTGGATGGGTGTCTGTTTCTATGGACTCAATACTCAATAGTTTATTTGCATTCCATTATGGTACATTTGGTCTTAATAATTATAATAAATTGTCTCACATTTTGGACCCTTACGGGCACAGCAACACAGGGAGGGAGAAGGCAGCTAATTTATTTTTGTAGGCTTTCACTGAAATAATCTAATAACGTAGTAGCTTTTATTTATTAACATTAGTTTTAGTTTTTTAAAGAAAATGCTATCTTTTGTTTCGGACGCTTCCGTGTTTTGGATGACACGTTCATGCTGGTTACTATCGCTACTCGGTAGTAGTAGTCGTAAAGCTGAGTCAGAGGCCTTAATAGGGCAGCTTGATAACTTCTAACAGTGGGGTTGGCCACTAGCCCTCCACCCCTCCACCAACCCGTACTGAGCCAGCGTGGTCGATTATGGCTCAATCTCACTCTTGGGTACAGTAATGGGCTACATTTATTTTATTTTATAAATACGGGAGTAAGTGATTAGACTTTGGCCAGCGTATTCTGGACGAGTGTTTTTTTTTATAGCGGCCACACTGCTGTCTATATTATCTTTGATCATCTTGAAATTGATGTTACGTCACCGTCAAAATATGAAATCCGTCATTCTTTACGATACATCTGTAAGTCAACTCATCAGTAACACTATAGAATGACGCATTTCATTCTTTGCCGGTAAAATATACTGGCAAACACGGTGTTAGAAGCATAAGAATTTTTTAATTTGCAGCGCGTTGCGATGTTCATTTCTGACTAGCCACAGTCTATGTGTAACTGTAGGCATAAACAAACTCAAAAAGAAGTAAATTAAGTAGACTTATAAAAATCAAAGTCCCGTTTCATTCACTGAGTGATATCAATGAACAGCCTATATACCACTGGTCCAAAAGTTATGCTTAAAAGTATGAATTGGTAATTTCTACACGACTTTGGTTGAACGAAGCCGCCGGCAACTGCTAGTATATTATATAGAACAGCCCTCGGCTGTGCGTCGGCGCGGCGTCACGTCTTGCGAAAGGAATATTTTCACATCGAGAATGTTTGAGAATATTATCTGGAGTCAAAAATCGTTGAGATCTTATATAATCTAAAAATATATGGGTAAAAGTTGGTGCCTTTTATTTTGCCAAGTTTTATTTTATTTTATTTTATTTATTTGGGACGAAAAACAACTACACAATACATAGATGTAACTATTACAAAAATAAAAAAATGTTTTATTGTGGAGCCCACAGCATCATCCACATGTACAAGTTATTATTAAAACAAACCCTCTCCACACCATCCTCAGTCCGAAGCCCGCACCAAAAACCGAGTGGGCGTAGTTTGGGCGTTACAATTAAATATATATTACAGACCACTCCACTACAACAATAACATCGCTATCTGATCGTCTGTCGGACGGTCGCGGGGTAAAGCTTGATGTGCGTAATTACTGGCTAGGTCTGCTTGAATATCTTCCGCCGGTAAAAGGGTTAAGTTTCGGATTGGGTATTTTTGGGATAGATTTTTTTTATCGTGAGGAAACCTTCGTAGATGCGACGATGAGCTACGGACTGTTTAAAACATGACACTTTCCACACACCCTGTACTTGGCAGGGGCCAGGGAGGATTTTGTCTATGTAAACAGCAGCGGTGCGGAACTGCTGATGAAGACCACATATGGCCACCATAAATTAAATTAGTTTTTTTGCTATTGTAACAGTTATGATAATTTACTAACTTAACTCGGTGCTACATGATCAGAACCAGATAATTAATTTTAGTTCTAAATTCATCTGCAGCTAAGAATTGAGCCCCTATTTAACGAGGCAAGGAACTCGAGAGTCGGAAGGACATGAAAATACCACAGTGTGCGCAAAATAAAGCGTCCGTGTTGATTGTCACATAATTCTCATCGGATCCCGAGATGGAGCTAGTATGTGCGGAGGAGGCTATATGTGTGTGGAATAAAATGTGGCGCGGTGCAAAAATAAACGTCACATTTTACGTTTTTTGAAAAACGAGGAAATGTCTTTACGCGTGTAGGTAATTATAAATAAAGTAACATTAGGTAAATAATTAGTTTAAGTTTAAGTTAATTATGAAGTGCGACTCCCGAACCACAGACAAACCATACTAACATTTGGTTTTGTGGGATGTAGGGTAAAGGGTACTAATTCCAGCACCCCCCCATTGATTGGCACTCTGGACTTTGAACACAATTATTAAGAATTACCAGATAAGAAAAGTAAAACAAAAATTTCTATTAAATCCACCATTTCGTAAGTGACAACACCAAATTGGTAGTTTTTAGATGAAACTACCGGCAACTCTGTGAAAAAATGTTCTTTCGCAACATGTCTCTGTGTGGTGCGGATTGTTGAAATCGTTACGATTTTTGTTAAGAAATAGGTGAGTGTTGAAGCCTTTTACTTGTTATTTTGGAAGTCTAGATGCGAGTTAATGGTTTTGTTGTTATTATATGACTCAAGTTATGATATTAAGCAGTTTGTTATTGTATTTCAACGCCTAAAATCAGTTTTAATTGGGGCCAATCATTGTAACCTTAAGTTTCTATGAAGGTGCAGTTCATTGGCACCGGGGCTAATGATTGTTAAAACTATTTCAGAATTTTTAATTGCAATTAGTACCTAAATTAATTGCGACGAATGAGTTGTTTAAAAGTATGCACTCAAAACTGTCATCAGCCCTCTGTAAACAAATGTTGGCACTGCTAATCATTGTACTTTTTGATCATTGGCACTGCTGATGATTGTATTCTAAGTGGGGCCAATCAATGTACTGAGTTTTTACGATTATCCTTTTATCTAGTAGTGATGTGCACATTTTATATTTTATATTATTAAAAGTTTGGAAAGGTTAGAGGTGGGTATTTTCACCAAAAATATTTTGTATATAGGGTATTATAGGTATAGATAGATAAGGTACCCATATTCGAATGAGTCGAAATCTGAGGTAGGTAGCAGGTTCTACGGAATCTACGGATAACATTTAAGAATATAATTCATAAAGTTCTAGGTATTTTATTTTATTTCCCATCACTATTACTCAATGGAGTACATTCATTGGCACCTCACGTGTATAATTATTGGCATGCCAATCTTTATACTTATTATAGGGCTAATCATTGTGCTGAAGGGGCCAATGAATGTACTTTTGGGTCATTTTACACTATTTTTTGAATTGATGAATTAAAATTAGATTTTAGAAAGATAAATCAGGTTTTATTAGGTTCTTAGATCCCTATAGTAGTAGAAAACACAACATCATGATAGTTTCAATAGCTAACTACATCGATATTGAACCTCAAACATGAGATTTTCCTTAAGGTGCCAATCATTGTACTGCTTACCCTATATGTAGCCTTTAAGATTTTAATGCAATAAATGTCGAGTCTAAAAAAAATAACAGAAGAAAGTAGCTGAATATAATGATAATATTGAGGAATATCTGGCTATATTCCCAGAATTAGAGAGGAGCACAAGGAAACACGTTCTTATCGTCCAACGTTATTTATTCGAGAGAAAGAGACAAATCTACCCACCTAATAGCATATACCTCACCCTCACCCTTAATTAATAGTACATACCCTAATATAAAATACCCTAAAAGTGTACCACAATGACGCAATAAATATATGAGTAGGTATGAGTATATAACCTATAAGTACTAATATTTTACATTTTCCTCCATTTAACATGTAGTTAGCCTTAGCCTTAGGATATTTTCTAACTAGTATGTATAGGTACAATTCTTACAATTAACAATAAGATAAGGTAAATATACCTTATCTTATTGGTTACTATTAAGTTACTTATCTAATATTGGTAATCTTACAATCAGAAACACGACAAGTAAATGAACTCAACAATGCCCGTTATGTGTTACGCATCTATCCATTTATCTCACGTTAACACAACTTAGTTAAGGTAATAGGTTACCTAAGTAATACCAATAATAATTAATCTATCTCCATATCATATCTAACAGCAGGTTTTATCTTATCTCGAGGTCTTAGAACCATCCTAGGAGATTTTACTGGTGGAACATTATGATTACCCTGAAGGGTTTGTCCGGGTAACGGCCTGACCGCGCTCGCGCCCGCGTCTACTTCTGAATCTAGGTCGTAAGAGTCAAGTCATCTACCTTTTAATTGATCGATATGCCTGTTCATGGGTGGACCATCTTCCCTGCCTATAACATAGTTCCTAGACCCTTCTTTAACATGCCCTTGAACCCATGATTTCCTCCCTGTATAATCCTTTGCCCACACCGTGTCCCCTTCCTCTAAATTCCTAGTCCTACCACCTGAATAATTTGTTTGCTTAAGCTGTGCCGTCCGTACCCGATCTTCAATCTGTCTGTCACCTTTTAATAAGTCCAAACGAGAACGTAAGTTCCTACGCTGCAAATGCTGGCCGGTGAGGCTCCCGTAGTGCTGTGCTCAACATTTCTGTAAACCATTAAGTATGATTGCAACGCTGCATCCAAATCACGCAGTGATTTCCTCACGGCCCGCTTGCAGAGTTTGACCGTGCCCTCTGCCGCTCCATTGAAAGACGGATGGTATGGTGCAGTAAATGTTTTTTTTATCGTCCAGCGTTATTTATTCGAGAGAAAGAGCCAAAACTACCCACCTAATAGATACGACAATATCACAAATATATTTAGATAAATGACATGCGATTGTTCTAAAATCATATAAATTAAAAAAAAATAGAAATTAGGTCGTTCATTGCATAACCCAGTATGATTACCCCCTTTTTTCAGCCTTGGCAATAAATTCCAAAGCCAATGAAAGTTTTGGGCGTGTTTTGAAACTAGATGACTCAGTTTTTTTGAGTACAGTAAAATATGGCCGCTCCAAAAATATTACTCCCATAACTGAAGGCCTAACAAGTGCACCAAATTCTTGTAATAGTTCGTCAGATCGCCGCGGCGGGCGCTAAATTCTCGAATATTTTCGAGCAGTTACAAACGTAACTGACAAACATGAGAATATTGCGTGATTTTGGGAAGAATTTTTCGGAGATTTTTATAATTGTTCGCATGTTTTTGTGCTTCAACTGCTTGTGTGGTCCGATAGTTAATTTGATATTTTTTTATACGTTTGTTTACTTAGCTAGTGACACACAGCTTTTTCCATTCGGGGTGGCAGTGACACAATTTTGCCTAATTTTATGCATAGTCTGATATAGTCAAGTAATTTACATAGGGACACAAATTGTTCCTCTGTATCCGTATTGGAAAAAGCGTGACGCTATGTTGTTAAGTTATAAACTTAGCTTGTTAAGCCAATTAATTAAGGAGATTACGCGCCCAGATTCTGAATTGAGAATTGTAATTTGTAATTTCTTTATTGTACTCACATGACAGTAAAAATTGCTTAACATAGAAAAAATATGTACAAAGGCGAGCTTATCTCTAATAAGAGATTTCTTCCAGCAAACCATGTTGGGTAGGAGACGATAGGTAAGGGGGAAGAATTGCGCGTACAATAAAAACTATTCTAGTACCTATGATGCATAGATATTATTATTACACATACATATAAGAACCTATTGCTAAGGAATAGACTACATACACAGTTACATAAATACAGCTTAACAATAAATATCGTATGAATACACTAATACATACCAGTATATATCACTGACAGAACGATAGGTGACTAAGGCTGGATTTTACCAACGAAAGAGTAACTTATACTTTGTATCTTCTACTTTTTCATAGACACTAGTGACACCCAGACCAGCAGGATCATCTCATTTTGAACTCTCATTGCCATACAAGTTATCCCCGGGATAGTTATTCTCATATAACTTTTTGTTGGTAAATTCGGTCAAATTCTTAATTCAGAAATCAGACATGATTAACCAATTAAGGTTAATTTACCATAACGGGCAAATTCTGCCTCAAATGCATACTAATCCTTCAAAGAGTGGTCAATCCTACAGAATGATTAACCAAGTACTTAGCAACTTGTAGTCGGTGTTTCGCCCTAACCAAAAAGGTTACACTAAATAGAACCATCAAATATAACGCACGGCCATGCTTTTGACACATCCAGGGACAACAAAAGCTGGACGTACATCTACCGACACGCAACGCAGGCAGGCAACGGATTGTTGTCTATGAATTTCTATGGATCTGACTTTGCTAATATTTGCCGGTGACACATGCGGGGGGAGGGATGGTACAGAGCCACCAAGATAACAAGAAAACGGACGAAGCGGAACTAATGAAGCCACTATGAAAACGTCACTTCAGCTGTCAGAGTTGTAGTGTATTTCAGGTCAATGAAACTCTTTGCTGTTTAGTTGGCGTAGATGGTGGCGCCCCGCTCTATTCTCTTGATAACGTGGTGCCACTGTAGACGCGGTTCTATAGGAGTTCATAGACAGTAACAAAATGGGGAATATTTAACTGCAACTTAAAAGAAAATTAAGCAAACAAAATTATTTTCACTGATTCAAGCGGTCACGAAGTGGTGGCCACGGGGAGCGACAAGGCCAGTGGCACAGGACCGGGGAAATTGGTGCTAAAGAGAAGAGGCCTATGCCCAGCAGTGGGTCGCTGTGGGCTGAGGATGATGATGATGATATATCAGTCCTTGCGTATGCAGAAAAACTGACTTACACTTCAAAATCTGCCTGCGTTGCATGTCGGTAACTATACGTTTAGCTTACCTTGGGACCACCGGGTAACAGGCACAAAGACGTACGTGGAAGTACCGTTCTATCAATACATTTACCTATTTATCCACTTAGGTCGGCCGTGTCGTGTTGAGGTAGAGCTAGGAAGGTTTTGGTCGAAGAAACTTATTGTTGAAAGCCTTTACGACTGTTTGCTATGGTAAGATAGATCTAGTAACTGTGTATAGGTACTTGACTTTTGCGCATCTAGGCGTGCACCACCCCGTATGGGAAAAGGCATGACACTATGCATTATGTAAAAAGTTTTAATTCGATAAGCTACCGACTGATCCTTAATACAAAATTGTACAAGTAAGTCATGTAACGTGACTATTCACCCCGCAACGAAACTTTATGAAACAGTGTGTCTATTCACCCCAATATAAAGTGACTATATAGAAACTCCTTGCTATTGCCAACGAGTTCAGTTAGCAAGGAGGTTAGTAATTATAAAATTCTGGCCACTAATAAAATATGAAACATGTAAACGTCAAAATTATATTACAGGTCGACTGCAATCAGTTTTCTTGTAATGACGCTATTTTTATTTAATTTATTTCATATCATTCAGAAATAAATAAATAACTATCACCTAACTATGAATTACCGTATAAATTGCGGCACTTGGCCTTTACATTTATGCAAAGAAAAAGCGTCAACAGCCACACGCAAACATATCGTAGACGTTCTGTGCTTATGTTTCATTTTCATATTTTTATTAGTGGCCAGTTACTATGTAAGTATATCCATCCAATGTAAATGAAAACTCTTTGCTCAGAAACTTACTGAAGTCGATATTTTAGCGCCAAAATATTTTAACCAAGAAGTCTGTCTATTCTTAAAAATATATATATAAATCAACAATGATCTTCAGATCTTCAGATTAGCTTAGCAATAATCATTGCCCTGTAATACACAAGACATAACCAACATTTTGTGGTCACTTCTATCCATTCACCCGCCGCTTTCCGCCATATTTGCCCGCCTCATAGAGCCTTGGTCCGTCGCTGTCTGTTTACTTTCTTCCCGAGTACTTTTACGGAGACTTGGGCTAAAAGAGCCTGTAATGTGCCACGCTTCACGCTTGCTTGTTTGGGGGCTGGGCAGGCGTCAGAGTCGATTGTAGGTAAGGGAACGTACCCATTTAGGGGGGAGGGGGTCTTATTAAAATACCACGCTAGTACAAAATACCAGTTTTGGTTCGTATACTGTATCCATGCTTAGAAGCAACTTGACGGCTAACCTAAAACTTCATAAAATCCACTTTTTAAACACTAGGGATGTTACCAAAACAATCGGAAATAATCGAAATTGTTTATTCAGTTGAACTGCAACAGAAGAATTGTCATCGTCATCACTGCTATCCGCACTTAGAGGAAGAATTAGCTAATTTTCAACTATATTATTGTCTCTGTGCAAATCTTGTAAAATTATTCCCGATTCACAAATGTTTTCAAGGGTGTATCGATTCTTTTGATTAATCGATTTTTATGAGCAATATCCCCTCACTAACATGCTCAGATTGTGCTTGTTCTTAATTAGATACACTATAGTACAGTGGTCAGTTGGTCACAAGGGTGGTCAAAAATAGCCAAAAAATAGCCCATAATGTCCCCACCGAGGGGCACTGGCCTTAACTCGCACACGAGAAAGATAGGAAGGTAAAGGAACCTAAACATAAACATTTACATACAGGCAAATACATTGCTTCTAGCCCACACTAGGATACCCTGCCTGTGTCGTGGGAACCAGAAACAGCGCTATTCACAAACATGTAAACATCCAAGACTTGGTTTTTTTTGTCCCCAGCCGGGATTCGAACCCGGGACCTCTCGCATGCATGGTAGGCAGACTTAGCGTCACGCTTTTTCCTATACGGGGTGGCACAGGTGTCTGCTTTATCCAGTTTTACAGCACTCATTCCTCCTATCAGCCACACTCTTGTCATTTTACGTGACAGGGGGCTAACTCATCGCCACAGCTATGAAGTAATGCAGGTTTCCTAACGAATGTTTACCATTAAGTACCGTTATTTATTTATTAACAATATATATGTGACATTACAGTGTTCACCAAATCGACACACACAAGTTTTTTTAATAATAATCAGTACTTAGCGTTATAATTACAACCTTCGTTACTTATCTCATTAGTATGATATTTACTCTATAATACATTGTTATATATATTTGTAAGTTGGTAAGTATGTGTAGGTATGTACCTATATGTACTGTACAGTGTCTCCCACACATTTTTGGTTCCGTACGCATCAATCATACCATTATCGCTTGTTAGTATTGGCGTCGGTGCATACATTATAATTATATTTTGAGGTTAGATTAGCATAGACAATGTGTCTATTCATGGGAGGTAAAGAGGTTGATACTTTAGGGTTTTAGAAAAAAATATACGATTGGGTTGGGTTCTAAAAAACTGACGTGGCTTATACCTCAGAGAATATTATACTAATACAGATAGACCACCTCACCTAGAACAAAATATGACACCGCCGTTACCTGAGATGCTTAAACTTCTTTAGTTCCAGGCCATTATCGCATGGTGCAGCACCATCGAAAAGTTGCAAATACCACGAAATGTCGCTAAGATGTATAGGATTTATCCTAAAAGTATGTTAACTGAAACCATGGCGTTTAAAGTACAAATCTTACTCCTCATGCCATCTCTTTTTTACGAAGGGTTACTAATTCTAATTTGTATGGGATGAGCACCCTGTGGTTATACATATTAGTAACACATGTTCCCCCTTACTAATAAAAAACTGTGAATGGTGTATACGGACGGCGGGATGGACAGAGTTATACAGATGTATATGTATTACGCGTTCGCTGTAGGTTTGCCGGTGACGATGTGACGTCACTCAGAGGTAGAGTTAGCAGAAATATTACATACACATTTACGAAACATTTTATTAGGCAACATTTAACACATTCGATCGATATTAAATAATCTACAACAATAAAAATAGTTTAGTCCAGTTAGGCTTACCTACGAGTGTATATTCCAAATTCTAATTAGAATCAGGGGTCATGGATTTTTTTTTCCAATTTATTGTACAAACTTTGCTATAAATAAACCATTATTTCAAAATCTTTGTTTTTTATAGGACGGATAGGGCGACTCAGGGGTGCGGTTGGCGGTTGGGGGAGGGCAACCGCATTCCACGCACCGGCAATCCTACAGCGAACGGGTAATAAGATGTGTTAAGCTAAAGCATTTAGGGTGAATTCAGACGAGCGTAATTTCTGCTGCATTCGGTTTCATACAAAACTCGTGTTTCGTTCACACGGGCGCCGCAAATGAGTTGTAGTTTAGTATGAAACCGAATTGCGCAACCGTAAGTCGCAGAGTTTCGGTCGCGTAATTCGGTATCATACTTAACTGTAAACACGAGTTTTGTATGAAACCGAATGCAGCAGAAAATACGCGACCGAAATTCCTCATGACTCACAAAATTACGCTCGTCTGGGTACACCCTTAAACTAAAGGCATTGATCTGGCAAACCAATTTCCTGTTCTGTAGAATACGATGACATTTTCCTTACAAGGCTATTGGGTCAAAATATTGTACCTACTCCTAGCTATAGAACGCAGATAGTAAAATCTATAAATTTATTATGTAGGTATTAAATCAGATATAAATATCAAGTCTTAGATAAAAGTTGAAAAAATATAAACATAGAACCACCATACAAAACTTATCCCTTACATACAGGGTGGCATAGGAACAATTGTGCCCAGTTTCAGCCAGATAAAAAGTTGAAAAAATAAAGTATGCATATTTAGGTCTACCTTTTAATAAATTATCGTCTCCATCCTAGGTTTGCTGGAAGAGATCTCTTTTTAGAGATAAGTTCACCTTTGTAAATTTTTTTTTTTTCAAATAAGTGTCTGTAATATGTTTTCTGTGCAATAAAGTATAAAGAAGTATAAAATATACTTACATCAAAATCGTGGGTCAAAACTTTCGATCACTCGCATAATATGTTTGTGTTAAAGTATCAAAACTCTAAAATCACTCTAACCATGTAAGTAAGAGAGCAGATAATGTCTCAGCCCCAGGCTGTAACGAACCAGCAATGAATAATTTCATTATATCATTCCAATATCATTCATTACTTTGAGTACCCCCCGCATCATCGTAATAATTCATTTTCATTTCATGACGTGGTCGTCTTTGTCTAAAAACTTTGTGTGTTGATTATAATAATAAAAAGTAAAAATCACAACTAAAATTAACTACCTTACTAAAAAATTAAACTAACTATAAAACTCTGTCTTGATTTTCCCATCAAAGTTTGCTGGAAGAAATCTCTTGATAGAGATAGACTCGCCTTTGTACAATTTTTATTTTATTAGTTATCTGTTCAATATGTTTGTCTTGTGTAGAAAATATAGCAACTTACTTACACCTAAAGAAATTACGAAATTGCGAGTTCATTAAAAGATGGTAGGTATATTGCCAATATACCATCTTTTAACGAACTTATATTGGGGGCTATTTGAGAGGTGACAAAAACACTAAGCTAGAGAAACTTTACTAAAGGCACTAAACTGACAACCTTCAAATCCGACAGCTCCTGCGCGGTGGCCACAGATTCTATTTTCAAACACAACATTTTAATTAGTTTAGTTAGTATAGTTCGTGTCGCTTCCCAAATCGCAGGCCATATGTATAGTTAGCAACGCAATTATGTAGGCCAGCCCAGTTAATCGTGTTCCAGACCTAACCAGTACCTAACAGAACGGTTTGTAGCCTTTGATGGCTCTAAAAAGCCCTAACATAACTATCAACAGTAAAATATAATTCCATAACAAAGACTGCCATAAGAACCAAGCTCATCGCGTACCAATAGATAAACACAAACATTTACATAGTAGGCTCATACATTGCTTCTGGCCCCACACTAGGATGCCCTGTGTCGTGGGAACCAGAAACAGCGACATCACATACATGTAAACATCCAAGTCCTGTTTGTTTGTCCCCAGCCGGGATTCGAACCAAAGACCCTTCGCATGGTACGCAGATGCGCCACCGCTACGCCACAGAGGTCGTCAAGATATGAATCATCGTGTCACCAGACCATAGACAGTCATATTTAGCAGTCAAAACCGTCATGGCCGCCGTCCATTTAGTCCGACAATCTTATTAATCACGACAAACAGATGTCAAAACAGAAATTACTTGTCTTTTTTTTACCCTACCCACGTACGAGTTCATACGACATACCAGAAGCCAGCCTTTTTTAGGGTTCCGTAGCCGAAGGGTGCCTAACGGCTAACGGGACCCGTTTACGAAGGTTCCGCTTCCGCTGTCTGTCTCTCTGTCTGTCAGCTGGCTGGATTGAACCGTAAAAGGTAGAGGGTTTTTTTTTCACAGAAAGTGTTGCCGCTACTGCATCAAATAATGGACTACACGAAATTAAACAAAATTGACCCCATAAAAGAAACGTGTTTTCTGTACGTTTTCTTGTACGATTGTGTGGATCCCTACGTGTTAGAGTCCAACTCCAACTCGCACTTGGCCGTTTATTTTTTCAAACCCTACTCACTGCATTATCGCGTCTAAAGAAGCGATCAATCTCGAAGAAATGACGCGAGCGGTACGGTTGGCAAACAAAACACGGGAAGACTGATTAGATATGTAAGCTTATCTGCTAACCGTACCTACCAGACAGTGCGGTCTTTGTGTTAGAGTATAAAAAAATACGAAATACATAGGTAGGTAGGTACACAAGCCTTTAGGTTCAAATTATAACCACGGAGCTGCCTGAAATAGAAATGGACGAAAAAGTAAGTAATTCTTCCGTCAAACTACATTATGTTGAAGCTGCTTGGCTTTTAACATCCAAAGTCACCGGAATCCTTTAATATGGAATAATTTAATAATAATAACTCATGGCAGTATTTACAATGATGTGGATGTGGTCCTTGGATTGGAGGAACGCGGCCTTTCCTACGGAAAGGCAGAAGCCATTCGCACTATTTCCCCTCTGCCAAAGTACAAGCCCAGCTGGGCATATGCGTTTAATAAAACTAGTTGTCGCTCGGATTTCCAACTAGACCACAGACTATATAGGGTACTGCGTACTACCGTACGTACTACGTACTACGACCGAGTCAAGTCGCGCGAGTGAACGTTGCTTACACTTAAAATGCCGAATTTCTCTGTTTTTTGCTGCAAAAAGAAGTTTGGGACTTCAAACTTACAAAAGGATGGTGTTACATTTCACATGTAAGTAAATTTATATCGTTTTATTGCTATTTATTTAGATTAAGATACCAAATTCGTATATTTATATACAACATCGAGTCCGCGGTCCGTGGCTCGCCCGTACAAAGCTCGGATCTGTTGAGCAACAAATCCAACTTCTCGCCGATGCCGCGACGCCTCCCTACCGTGTTGCTCGAGGATGTGGTCCGACCGACTTCGATCACGGCGAACGCTTCAACTTGTCGTCTGTAGATGTCGTTGGTGGGCTTGCATTTGGCTTTTAAAGCCAATCTTCCTAGTTAGATCCTCGTACATTGCGGGCACTTGAACACCCCATTATTTACAATGAGGTAACTAAATAATTGAAACAAAAAGTAAACTTTAGAAAAAACCGACTTCCACAAACCCTATTTGATTAGATTGAGTTTAATTCAAACTGTAACCCGTTATCCCCCCACCCTTGGGGAATTAATTTTGTCAAATCCCATCTCAGTGCTACCCCACGCTACTAAGGAACCTCTGTACAAAGTTTCATGGCTCTAGGTCCACCGGTTTAGGCTATGCGTTGCCTGCCCGTCAGCCACGCATTGTATTTGTACCTAGTATTGAGCAGATCTGGTGGCCATATGTGGTCTTCATCAGCAGTTTCGCATCACAATATTATGCTTACCATGTGCATTTGCACGAGTTATTATGAAAAACACAAAAATCACTATAGGTCTGCCTATAATATTTGAAGAGTTCCCTCAATTTCTCCAGGATCCCATCATCAGATCCTGACCTGGTGTCAATGGGACCACCCTTGAGGTATTACCTATACGCCGAAAAAAGATTTGTTCAAATCGGTTCATAATTGGCGGAGTTATCGCGTAACAATCGAATTGAGAACCTCCTCCTTTTTTGAAGTCGGTTGATTACACGTCAGTAATCCTGTGCAGAGCTCGTCTAAGCTGAAATGACGCGCCCCACTCCTTGGTTTTGTATTTCCTTGTCATACAAAACCAAGGAGTGGGGCGCGTCATTTCAGCTTAGACGAGCTCTACCATCGTATACGAAGTATTGAAGTACAAATTACAATTAAACGAGTTGTAATTTCAGTTCAATTGATACATCGCAGGTGTGTTTGTCGTTAATTGCAAAACATTACAGTTGCATGCCAGGGACAATTACAATTTACAAAGTTTGGTGCATGTAACATTCTGCAGAAT